>CP139505.1:130738000-130988834 GCA_021014915.2 Artemisia tridentata subsp. tridentata | reverse complement strand
ACCCTTACAATCACACAAGCCCAATGGCTACACGAGATCACCAAGATCTCAACACGATCACAATGATCAACACTCTCTCAACTAACACTAATCTATCGACCCTTGATCTTCTTGATCAATCACACAAGCCCAATGGCTTTAAGAGATATCCACTATCTCTATAAGATCACACTTGATCTTCACTCTCACTCACAAAAGATAAATAAACTTGATGTATGCTATGATACAACAAGGTTGTAACAAGTGTTACAAAAACCTAACAACTATAACTCTTGTATCTTCTTGAATACTTTGAGTTCTTCTCTTGCTAATGAAGAGGAATGATAACACCTTGTATCAACTTGGATACTTGTGTTTTTCTCTTGCCAATGAAGAGGAATGATAACACCTTGTATCAACTTGGATACTTGTGTTCTTCTCTTGCTAATGAAGAGGAATGAAGAGGATCTCTTGGTGGATGATTGGATCACTCTTAAAATAAAAGAAAACTAATCTAAATGATCTAAAGAAGAGAAAGGTGTGAGAGGTTTAAACTCAGAAGTTTTTCTGTGTGAAAGGGTGCCTAAAATCTGTGAAAGGGGTTGGTATTTATAGGCAAAGAAAATCTGAACGTTACAGAAAAAATAGTATGGACGGCTCCACTAAACATGCCACGGCTCCACTAAATTTAGTGGAACCGTGGAGCCGTCCTAGACTAGGACGCTCCAAATTTTGTCTTTTCTGGTGAAAACTTATTTGGGGAAGGTTGGAGCTGATTTTGGGGGGAAAAATAGCTGTTGTGATTTTCAAACATATTTTTCCATTAAAACATTTCTTAATAATTCAAAAATAATTTGTCATATGTATTTTTGAAAAAAAAATGTTTTGCCCCATTAAAATGTGAATTCTCAAAACACAAATTCACTTCTTTGATCATTTGTCAAGTTGTAAATTTGTTCTAGAGTGATTTGCGTAGAAACGGGATTTTCCGATTAAAAACTTGTTTACGTTAATTTTAACATAACGTGATTTCAGATTTTGTCATCCTCAAAACGTGAAGTAATCGAAAGATATAAATAACGTTTTTAGAACATTATTTTCATCAACAATCTCCCCCTTTTTGATGATGACAAAATATAAACTCATTTTAAGTTAAAATTAGTTTTAACAAGTTTTTAATGAGTTTACTCCCATTTCTCCCCCTTTTTGTCGAATCAAAAAGGTGACAAAGGCTTCCCCTTGATGTATACCCCCCTCATTTGGAGAACACCAAGGAATCGAGCAATGATGTATGCTACAAAACAAAGTTAGATAACACATGTACAATATCTAACAAGTAGCACTTAAGACAAATATCCAACCACACAAGAAGAAAATTAGCCAAGTAGCTAAAAATAAAACAACCACATGAATGCCCATTAAAAGTAAAATAAATGTCATACATGAGTATGACTACAATAAGAAAGCAAATTAAAATAACAAGAAGACACATAAACATCAATAGTTATATGAGGCTTCAAGATTTGCTTCCAACTTCAAAAGGGTTCCTAAGCATTTATTGGAGGGACTAAACATAACCATGTCTAGTTTGGGCTATTATGTGGTGGAGGAGGTGGAAGGATGATGGGTCCTATGGGTGGTGTGAGGAGGTGTTCTAGGTATGAGAACCTAAAGCTAAGCTCATCTATAAGGTTCATGATGAGTTCTAGGTTGTGATGGCAACAAGCACAACTAAAGTTGTGTGGTTGTAGGGGATAAAGGATGGGATGACCCATTAAAGGTTGAGGTGACGGTGATAGGAAAGATGATGATGTGTTACTCCCAAACTCAAAGGGAGTGATTGGTGATAAGGTTAGGGTGAGAGCTAGGGGGTGTGGTGATGGTGAAGGTGATGAAAGGGATGTGTTAGTTCCAACTTCAAGTGAAGTGGATGGTGATGAGTTGAGTGTTAGGGCTAGTGATGGAATGGGACTTGGTTGAGGTGAATGTGTGTTGGTTCCAATGGTGGTGAAGGATGAGAATGTTGGTTTGATTGAGGTTGCCTTGGATGGAGCTTGGGGTGTAGTGAAGGAAGATGATGATTTGGTAGAAGTTATGGGTGTGTGTATATCATCTTCATCATCTAAGGTGAGATCAATGAGAATCATCTCATTGGAAGGTTTGGTTGAGGTTTGTGGTGTGTGAACACTTTTGATCCATTGATCAACAAGAGTGGTTTGATTGGTTGGTTTGATATTGAATCTTGGTTTCTTGTTTTTGTGTGAGGTTGAAGCAATTGTGGAAGACATGGTGGTTGTATGGTGAGTGTGAAGGTGTAAGGATGGCAATGCATGATGTTAGCTTAAATAGCCAAATCAAAGACATGCAAGGTTGAAAAAGGGTGTTGGATTTGGGGATTTGGGTGCATGGGAATCAGGTTGTGTTTGCAGATTTTCAGGGAAAGAAAGTCAAAAAGTGGAAGAGAATTGTATTTTTCGTCTTCTAGAGGCACGGTACCACTAAAGGTACCACGGCACCACTAAATTTAGTGGAGCCGTCGCCTATTTAGTGGAGCCGTGGCCTCCATTTGACCTTCTTTCCAGGTCTGCTGGTTTTAGGCAGCCTAAATGGGGAAATTTCTGGGAAATCCATTGGTTGCAAATCTCAAGGCCTCAACTACTAAAGCATAATCACATAGAATTCCTAACATTATCATGTGATCATCTAAGCATTTAGGCAACTATTGAGCATGCATGATTTCAAGTAATTTTAACATCTAGTGCATGAAGACAAAATGAGAGAACATGCATGAACTAGGTAAAGCTCATAATATATCACTATTGATTAATTTGTCAAAGTAACCAATATTAAGCAAGATATATTAAAGTGATTCATACTAGTTAGAGTTAGATGGTCATGCACAAGACCATATTAATAGTAACTAATAATACTTAAGTCAGTTATACTACTTAAGTTCAAGTCCTCTAATGTCTTCACTTCAACACACCTTCATTCATCATCGCTTGATGATACATCATAGCACGGGATTGGATCATCATTATGATCACTTCGAGATGATGTACATTCCCAATATAGAGAAGTGTAGGTGTTTTGAGCTAGAGGTGACATGACGGGTTCGACAAAAAGATATTTATTGTTTTAGAGATGAGGAAAAGTGTTCATGACAAAACAATAGAGACGAGTCAACAACATGCCATAGGGTATTGCCTTATCGACTCGTCCCCTGACGCCGGAAATTCTTCTTGCCATAAAGTAGGCAAGATTGTAGGGTTTCTCGGTGACTAGACAATACAACATGTGAGCACAACACGTCGGAAGTTGCTCACGGTTGTGAGGGAGACAAAAGACATTTTCACGGATGACTTCTATCCATCTCTGTAAATGTGGATGAACTTCATCAACACAAACTTTAAGGAGGTCCAAGTCATACACATGAGACTCACGAAACTCTAACTTCACCGTTTTCTTTGAGAAAACCGTGAACTTTTTGAGGAAGACGGATGTGCTCTTTAATGGCACGGGGAGTGGGAATAAGAGTACTATAAGGACCCGACTCAATTTGGTGACTTGTGGGAGATTTGAGTGACCAACTTTCAGTGTAGGAACATTGTCCATAGTTAGGCACTTGAATAATGTTGGCAAATTGATCAAGAGTGAGTGAGATGTGTTGGTTTTGAATGACAAACTTAATAGACAAAGTTTGATCCTCGTTATGTACGAGTTTGACTTGTCTATAGAACTCTAGGACGAAACGAGGATAGATGTGATCATTGACTCTAAACAAGCAATCGAATCCGATTCCTTGAAACATGGTTTGAATGTGATCATGGTTTAGGAAGGAGGGTTCAACAATACGTCCTTCGTGGAAGAGACGAGACTCAAGGTGACGGAAAGTTTGAATGTGAGAAAGTGGGGTTTCAGGTTCAAGTGATGGTTTGGGAATGTACTCTTATGTGAGTTCATGGTCGTAATCAAACATGTGAAGTCCCATGTCACCTATGAAAAAAGTTATTAATGGTTAAAATTTCATTTAGTTATACGTGCCTAGTGTGTGCTTATATGCAAACAATGTGGAGGTGTAGTAATCTCGACTCTGAAACTATCCTAATGAGACGACCCAAACACTCCTATCTTCACTTTTGCTCAATCAAATATGTCGAATAATACATATCAATTATGTAATTCGATCCTCATTTGAGAGTTAATGTATGCATGTAAAAATGTTTTTGATTTGCATTAACAATGCACGAAAAAGGTTTCATGATCCTAGTCACGTGAACTTTTTTGAAAAATGATGGAATTGGGGTGTTTGGCAAATGCTTCATCTTGGCGCCAAAAATCTTAAAATTGAAAAAGATTTAATGTTGATCATTCCTAATCCAATTTTAATTATCCTAAACATGATTCCATCAAAAATAATTTATCATAGTCCAATTTAAAATGGGTAAATTTGGACTAGATTATGCAACATAAAAGAGTTTTTGAAAATTCTAGGTCTAGGAAATCATGTAAGTGCTACATTGTCTAATCCTAGTCCTAATTATGTAAAAACATAACAAAAGTTGAAAATCCCCAATTTAATTTGATGCATAAGAACAAACCCTAGACACAAATTAGAGCGAATTAGAATATAATTAGCTTACAATATGTGTTGCACTTGATTTGGAATGTTTGATTACAAGGCCTTGATCTCGTTTAGTAAGGGTTTGATTTGATATTGGTGTGGGTTCGGCTTTTGACAGCAAGAGGAAATGGTTTTGGGTTTGATTGAAAGGATGTGCAGAAGAAAAGAAAGAATGGGCCCGTTTTTCAGATGCACGGTACCACGGTTCCACTAAACATTAGTGGAGTCGTGTCTATTTAATGGAGCCGTGTGTCTGATTGTGCCACTTTTCTTCTGTTTTGACTTTTGGCTGATTAATCTTACTTATTTAGTAAGACTTTTTGACACGAGGAAAAAGTTTATACCTAATAAACTCTTTAATGAAAACGATTAGGTGGGATGACAAGGAATGACCTTAGTGTTTGACTAAGTTGTCATTGGATGAGGATTGACTTCTAATATTTCCCGTGAAATAATTAGAAGTCATGAGTCGTGTTTTGGTGGATGACTATAATATTTCCCATGAAATATTTAATTAGTCGGAATACGAGACGTAAGGAATGACTTAATATTTCTCGTGAAATATTCAAAAAGTCATGTGACGAGTTGTGAGGGAATGACTTAGAACTTCTAGAGGAATTTCTAAAAGTCATGAGACGAGTTAGATGGATGACTTAAGAAGTCATGGGTGATTCGTAGAGGATGACTTCAATATTTCCCGTGAAACATTTGAGAAGTCATAGAAGGGATAAAACGTTTATAAGACATGACGCAAGGGATGACTTTAATATTTCCATTGAAATATTGAAATAGTCATAAGCGGGATGAGAGGAATGACTTAAGAGTCATGAGGCGATGTGAGGGAAATGACAAAAGAGTCATAGAACAAGACGTGAGAAATGACGTTAATATTTCAAGTGAATTATTAAGAGGTCATGAGGATAGAACTGGACGATGACTTTAATAATTTGGAAGAATTATCTAAATAGTCATGAGTGGGGTGACGAGAACGTATTGGTTGGAGTATTGACGATGTTGTCTTTCAAGAGAGACTTTTCAAAGAAAAGATTTCTCTTTTGACCTTATCGTGACGGAGAGGATGACGTACTTCGATGAGATTCGTTCATGAGCAAACTACAGGGTTCCCGGTCAAGTCTAATGGCATCTTGACTGCTACTCTTCATAGGGGGTTGTCTCATCTATAGTGTTTGTTGTCATGCCTTTCCGGCGCTTACGTACTCGGCTTCAGTCGTGGAGACAATAAGAGTAGTTTGTTTCTTGGGAAACCAAGATGTTTGTTAACAAACCTATGAAGGTACAAACATTACTCTTTATGTTTCAATCCACATTAACTCTTGCATTATCAGAGTTGATATAGAAACAATTTCTATATCAATCTCCTTGAGATGTAGTAATCTTAAGTGTGTAGTACCTTTGATGTATCGGATGATATATCAAACACTTTTGATGTAAGAAGTCTTAGGGCACTTCTTACAAGTGGGCACAAAGCCAAACACTTATTCATGATAATGGACCTACTTGCCGTTAGGTAAACTACTTTACCTATTATGCCCCTAACCTAGTTATATCCGCGCACTCACCTTCTTTGTCTCTTGTGAGATTCGTTTTTGCGGATATGGGCGTCAGTGTCAATTAAGACTATTACTTAAACTATGTATCTCATACATATAGTATACATAAGTTTACAGGGATACTTAATTTAGGCAAGATTACTTATGTGCAAGGAAGGAAACTTGATTCACTCATCAATACTTAATTCAAACTTGTCACGCATGATCTTCAAGCGATCATTGAACATTTTTGGACAAGTTGAGTTTGACATGATGAGATGTGAATAAAGTTTCTGTGTTATAGTGCCTACCATGTTAGATTCTAACTACACTATTTCATGACAAACATTTCTACTAACAAAGGGTGTTTTAAGAAAGCGTACCTGTGCCTGAGGTGTTGCTCTTAAAACTAGAGGATTAGACTACCTTTGTTGAATGTTGAGCATATAAGACACGAATTGACTTTTGCGTCACCAGGCTTGTTTGATAACACATCATACTCCTTTTGTTAGACTCCAAAATTTATTTACACTCATGTTTTCCTAGCAAAACAAAAGTTCAAACATTTGGTCCCCAATATCTCATGGGTCCAAAGTTGTTAGAGTCAAACATCCTACGCATTTGTTGCGTTAGTTTAGGATGTGAGAATGGAGGACACATTTCCCATGGTAAGTAACTTTTTGATGGACGATCATTCCAAGTTACGGGAAAATTACTTGGATGATTTTGTCTTCTAAAGTTACCTCTCGGTAGAGGAATTCTAGACCGAGGTTTGGGAGAATTAATTCTTCTAGGTGGAGGAGTAGTAGACCTAGTGCCACGCTTTACAAATCTATGTTCGGGAGATGACAATGGTTTGTAAAAGCCTTTGGCTTTCTCTTTACTTGGTGTAGACACTCTAGTACTATCTACAACTACGTGACTTGGTTTAGGACTCAAGTTCTTTTTCAGAATTGACCCAGTTTTGTCCTCAGCACCAGACGGTACCACGGTACCACTAATTTTAGTGGTGCCTTCTGTACCTTTAGTGGTGCCGTCACCTTCAGACTTGGACATTTCAGGCATTACAAATTTTACTTGTTTAGTACCACTTGTAGAAGCCTGATTTGGGTCAAACCCTAAACCCGTGCGGTCATGTTCACTATATCTAATGTTTTCAAGTATATCATTAAGTGTTTTGGTTCCTTCATCAAACTTAATGGTTCTTAAAGCATTTTCTTTAAGCTTTTCATTTTCTACTTGAAGACTTATGCATGACCCACATCCTAAGTCTACTTCTTTATTTTTCTCAAGTCTTTTGACTTGATCTTTTAGTTCTAAGACTTGTAGTTCTAGTTCTTATAATTTTAATTTAAGCTTTGTGTTTCTACTTAAGATCTTAGTACTAACTACGCATAGTTTGTTGTATTCGTCATGCAATTCACTATCATCTATTGACGAATTGTCATCACTATAATAAGAAGAGTCGGAATGTACCTCGTTAGAAGCTTGAGCCATTAGGCATGTTTCATCGTTAAGCTTCTTCTCTTCTTCTTCACCGCTATCACTCCAAGAACCTCCTACAAAGGCTCTTTGGTTGTTGGACTTTGGTGGTTTTGGGCACTCTCCTATGAAGTGATTTGGATCTCCACATCTGAAGCAATTCCTATCACTTGTCCCTTTCTTTTCTACATGGTTCTTTTGTGATGTCCTCTTTTCATCACGAGGTTGCCTAACGAACCTACCTCTTCTCCTAAAGAACTTCCTAAAGTTTCTAACGGCTAGTGCGTATTCCTCATCTTCACTATCAGAACTTAAGCATTCCTCGTCACTGGACTCCTTCTTGGCTTTCAAGGCTAGAGATCTAACTCTCTCACTTTTGCCTTTGACTATATCGGAGTCCTTCTTAATTATCATCTCGTGAACTTTCAAGTTTCCTATAAGTTCATCGAGTGACAATGTCGCCAAGTCCTTTGACTCTTCTATGGCGGTGACCTTTGCTCTCCATTTAGGATGTAGAGCTCTAAGGAACTTCCTAACATAATTCTTGCTAGAGTAACCTTCATCAAGAGCTTTAAGACTAGTAATAATAGTATTAAATCTAGCAAAAGCATTATCTATTGACTCATCTTCCGAAATGGAAAATTGTTCATATTGTTGAACAAGAAGATCTATCTTGTTCTCTTTGACTTGGTTATTACCTTGGTGAGTGACTAACAAAGTTTTCCAAATATCTTTTTCCGTATTACACATGAAAATTCTTTCAAATTCCTTTTTAGGCAAAGCATTATAAATCATTATTTTAGCCTCATTATTTTTGGCTAATTTCCTTTTAAGTTCATAACTTTGTTTATCATAAGAAACTATTTCATCCTTTTTAGTTTCCGGATTCATTTGAATAGGTTGAAAGTCACCCTCGGTAATAACATGCCAAAGATCAATGTCTTTTGATTTTACATATGTTTCGAATCTTGTTTTCCAATATATAAAACAATTGGTTTCGAAAAGTGGTGGTCTTTGCATAGAATACCCTTCTAGATATTTGTCGAAATCCATTGATCGATTCAAGTTTTAAAATACAATATACTTTAAAATCTTGACTGACGTGACTTTTGATACCAATTGTGGGAAACTAGAAGGGGGGTTGAATAGTTTACCGGTTTTAATTTCTTTTAAAAATCTTGTTTTAAAAGTTTGCTATTGGAAACTTTGATTCGAACTCTATATGTAATCAATCAACACCAATATGAGCTGCACACTAATCTAACAAATGGTAAATAATAAAAGTAAAGAGTAGAGTTGGAAAGATCAAACCGAGACAAAGGATTTATAGTGGTTCGGCTACGAAGCTCTTCTTCGCCCTACTCCACTCCCCGAGTACCACACTCGAGAGTTTCAAACACTATATCAACAACCTCCCTTCAGGCGGAGAAAACCGTACACGTCGCTTATCCTATTACCGACACTAAGCTAGATGTCGAGTGCTAATCTTAGCTAGCACCAATCTACCAAGGTCCACGTGACCAATCACACAAGCCCAATGGCTACACGAGATCACCAAGATCTCAACACGATCACAATGATCAACACTCTCTCAACTAACACTAATCTATCGACCCTTGATCTTCTTGATCAATCACACAAGCCCAATGGCTTTAAGAGATATCCACTATCTCTATAAGATCACACTTGATCTTCACTCTCACTCACAAAAGATAGATAAACTTGATGTATGCTATGATACAACAAGGTTGTAACAAGTGTTACAAAAACCTAACAACTATAACTCTTGTATCTTCTTGAATACTTTGAGTTCTTCTCTTGCTAATGAAGAGGAATGATAACACCTTGTATCAACTTGGATACTTGTGTTTTTCTCTTGCCAATGAAGAGGAATGATAACACCTTGTATCAACTTGGATACTTGTGTTCTTCTCTTGCTAATGAAGAGGAATGAAGAGGATCTCTTGGTGGATGATTGGATCACTCTTAAAACAAAAGAAAACTAATCTAAATGATCTAAAGAAGAGAAAGGTGTGAGAGGTTTAAACTCAGAAGTTTTTTTGTGTGAAAGGGTGCCTAAAATCTGTGAAAGGGGTTGGTATTTATAGGCAAAGAAAATCTGAACGTTACAGAAAAAATAGTATGGACGGCTCCACTAAACATGCCACGGCTCCACTAAATTTAGTGGAACCGTGGAGCCGTCCTAGACTAGGACGCTTCAAATTTTGTCTTTTTTGGTGAAAACTTATTTGGGGAAGGTTGGAGCTGATTTTGGAGGGAAAAATAGCTTTTGTGTTTTTCAAACATATTTTTCCATTAAAACATTTCTTAGTAATTCAAAAATAATTTGTCATATGTATTTTTGAAAAAAAAAATGTTTTGTCCCATTAAAATGTGAAGTCTCAAAACACAAATTCACTTCTTTGATCATTTGTCAAGTTGTAAATTTGTTCTAGAGTGATTTGCGTAGAAACGGGATTTTCCGATTAAAAACTTGTTTACGTTAATTTTAACGTAACGTGATTTCACATTTTGTCATCCTCAAAACGTGAAGTAATCGAAAGATATAAATAACGTTTTTAGAACATTATTTGCATCAACAGTATGTTAGAAAGGTCATAACGATTTGGGAGTCTATCGATGGGTCAAAGTGTGTTTTATGTGTTTGTGAGTAAAGTTAAAGGGGCGTTTGGTTTAGTTGTGAATGTACCCATTTTGGGTAGTAAGCGGGTCAAGTGTCATTGGAACGTGTTTGATATGTTAAATAGATGAAGTTGGTCAAGTTTGGTGCAAAACGGGAGTTGTATGGGTTGTTTGTAGTGAAAACGGGTCAAACGGGTCATTTGCATAACCCGTCTAAATTGTAAAGTACTATTTTCGGAAGTCGTTCGGTCGATGTTTTGTATTGAAAATGATCTTATAAATATACCAATCATATCTGGAAAGTTTGGTTAAGTTTCGAGTTCGGGAGGTCGGGTTTCTAAGCGGAGATGATGAAAATTGAGTTTTGGGGACAGCAAGTTAAGACCCTTGGTTTCGGTTTTAGACCCTGGGTTTTGGGGTCAGACCGGCGGTCGGGACTCTCGGCCGGTGGTCTGGGCTGCTTTCCAGATTTTGGCGATTTTCAAAAATTCATATCTTTTAATCCGTAAGTCGTCACGGGTCGTACTACCCGTCGTTTTGAAGGTAATTGAGTGTACTTTCATTTAAAAATAGCCACAAGGGCTGAATGTTTATACATTTTTGTCAGTCATCAAAAGGGTGGTCAGATGTCCATAAAAGTCAATCGATTTCGCGAAAAAAAAGTTTTAATTTTTTGTCTAAGCGGGCACGGGGCGTTACAACTTGGTATCAGAGCTTCGGTTTAAGTGAATTAGGTTTCCACTATAGGTTGCCTAGACTTAAACCACTCGTAGACGCGTTAAGTTTAAGTTTAAGAAATGTGGGCAAATATTATGTAAGTTATAGAATGTGAATGTTGAGTTTTGAAATGAATTATGTGATTGCTATATGAGTAGAATGATGCGGACTTATGGAGGTGTTTTATGTGATATATGTTGTGGGAGACTTGATGTGCGAATGATAGGATTACCGTGCACCTCGGGTTGTGTCGGTAATTATTACGTGATGTGGATGTAGTTGAATATAGAAGTAATGAGTTAGAAACGGGTTATGGATTGTTTAGATTATGAGACGAAATACATGTTATGTATATGTATGCTACGTAAGTGAATGATAGTTTTGTATAGTATAGAATCAAGATTTAGTTATGTGCTTGCGTACTACAGGAAGATAATAATGGTAAGACGTGAAAGGGACTAATGAGGTATTAGAGATGGGTTAGTGGAAAGTCAAAGTATTAGGAGCATAACTATGAACGTGTGGTAATGTTGAATGAGTGTTATAGCATAGTGTGGTGAAGAAATGATATAAATATATACATAATGAGTCCGTGATGAACTTAGTAAAGTTACAAAATGAGAAAAGGGCATAGGGATTGAGTAAATGATGAAATAGAGCGAAATTTCTTAAGTACTAATAACTATAATGAGATGGGCATGTATGAGGTTAAGGTATTGCCATGAAATAATTATATTACGGCTAAGGCGATTAGCTGTAATTATTAATAATGAATGAATGTGTTATAGTTGACAATCTATGTAAGGTCTACATGTAAAGGAAGCGAGTGAGACTAATAGAAGAGAGATAAGATACGAGAATAAGAATGTGGCGGATTAAAAACGTAAGAAAGAATGAGAGGAGTGTGTATGAGATAAAGGCGTTGTCCTGAAATGATCATATTACGGCTAAGGCGATTAGCGGTAATTACTATAATAAATGCATGAGTTACGGTTGGCAATATGTGCAAAGTCTAGATGTAAATGAGTTGAGTGGACTAAAATGTAATGTAAGAATGTGAAGATGATTAATGAAGGCTAAGGATGCAAGAGGTAAAGTAAAGATGTGAAAATAACTAACGCGGATTAAGAATGTAGGATGGTAAAACACATAGAGGTGTGTAATTATAACAAGCAGACTCATATGCTCTATGCGCTTGCGTACACTAAAATAAACGAATGTAATAATGTGTGTGTGGTGCTTATGACTTGGATCCATTGTTAAGGTGATAAAGTGTGAATGTAATGATCCTTCGGGATGAATGTTGAATGTGGTATCCATCGGGACGACCAAGTAAATGAATGATAAGGAATCCTTCGGGATGAATGTTAAAGATCCCTCAGGATGAAAACGTGTTGCCTTTATTGGCAAATGGGGTTGCCTATATCCTTGGCAATAAAAATATCCCCGTAATGAACGTGTTAATGATATAGATCCAAGTCTAAAAAGGAAATATGAAGTATAAACAGGATGAAATAATAAAAGTTAAAATTGGGAAATAGGAGTAGTAGTGTCATGTCGGGAGTACATAACCATGAGTTTATACCTCTTGATTTACATCGATTGGGACGCCTCTCCATGTAAATGAGGAAATATAAATGAGTGGGCTTATGTGTTGCCGACACAACACGAGTAGGGTTAGAGAAGTAGAAAGCGGGAGTTTAGAATTAGTTAGAAATTATAAGGACTAAGATAGGAGGGTTAGAATTAGATTATGGCTTTTTGTTGAGACTTAGGAGAAATCTTGATGGGATGGAAGATTTGTAATGATGATATAATGTGCTTTGCGGCGTGGTGCGAAATATGATGAATGAAAATAATAGAACGTGGACGTATTAGTTGAGTGTAATTATGCAAAGTCAAATAGCACGAGTTTCTTAAGTATCAAGTAGTCAAAGAATGAGAGTAGGGGATAAAGCAAGTGAGATGGTGATGTAACGGTAGTAGGGCGGACTAGAATGATGATTAGTTGTAATAAGTGTGTCTCGTATTATGTAAAATCTAAGCAAGAGTTGTGTGATATAGAAGTAAACGGGAAGTGATGGGATTAAGAATACGTGATATGTTATAGTATGCATAGAGTTGCAAGATCACTTAGATCGTTGCACTAAATAAACTAGGAATTAAGGTGCTAGGAATGAGACGAGTTATGAGACTAAGTTTTGGTTAGAAATAGACGAAAGATTTCGGGGACGAAATCTAAATAAGGGGGATAGAATTGTAACACCCGTTTCCCAGGTGTTGGGACCCCACCCTAGATGAAAGTGGATGAAGACCTAAGGTGATTGGTTGGTCAACAAAGTTACGTGAAAGTCAAACCCGATAGTCAAACTAATAGTCAAAGTATGACTAATGTAGTTATATAAGGTATGATGTATAAACTAAAGGGACCTAGGTTGCCAAGTGTTAATTAGGTATTATAAGTTAGTTGTGATTAAAGTAAGAAGAAATAGACTTGAGGGACCATTCTTGCCAAGCGACCAAACTTGCTACCTAACTATCTATATCCAGGAGATTCTAGATAACTCCCTCAATTATTTTAGATAAGGGTGTGTGAGTGAGGCCGGATTTTAGAGAGAAGAGACAGAGAGGGAAAGTTAGATGATGATCCAAGAAGATGAAGATGATCAAGTCCTAGTGCTTATGGCCACCCTTTGCTATGATCATCATCAAGTTTTGGTATTGTAAAAGATGAAGATGATGATGGTTAGAAGATGTTGATGGTGGGATTTATGTTAGTAGTTAGCTTGGATTGAAGTTAAGTAAATCTTACTAAAACATGTATTATATGTGTATTTATCATGTATGTATTGTGGTTGTATAAGAGTATAGGAGTTGGATTTTGAATGATTGTAAGCTAAGGATGGTTGGCTAGTGATCTTGACCAAGGGTATGTTAGCTTCATGGACTTGGACTAGTTAAGGTATGTTGTTGATTATGGATATGATGAATGGATGCAATTATATTATGAAGTTGTGTGTGATATGGGCGGTATGAAGTAGTTTAGAGGCTTTTATGTGATTATGATGCTTATGTGGAAATATGTGTATGAGATATGTTTTATGTCGGGTTACTTACTAAGCGTAAGCTTATTCTTTTAGTTGTCAATGTTTTGTAGGTTCATGTGCGGCGGAAGGAAGGTTCATGGGTTATAGCATAAGGATTTGGAAATGGATTTGGAAGATAATAAGTATTAGGAGCTAGGTAGAATACCGAGCTCGAGACAAGGTTGTACCCCCGAGAGTCTTTTAGTAATTTGTAAAGTAAAGTCGAGTGTCAATTTGTATGTTAGAAAGGTCATAACGATTTGGGAGTCTATCGATGGGTCAAAGTGTGTTTTATGTGTTTGTGAGTAAAGTTAAAGGGGCGTTTGGTTTAGTTGTGAATGTACCCATTTTGGGTAGTAAATGGGTTAAGTGTCGTTGGAACGTGTTTGATATGTTAAATAGATGAAGTTGGTCAAGTTTGGTGCAAAACGGGAGTTGTATGGGTTGTTTGTGGTGAAAACGGGTCAAAACGGGTCATTTGCATAACCCGTCTAAATTGTAAAGTACTATTTCCGGAAGTCGTTCGGTCGATGTTTTGTATTGGAAATGATCTTATAAATATACCAATCATATCTGGAAAGTTTGGTTAAGTTTCGAGTTTGGGAGGTCGGGTTTCCAAGCGGAGATAATGAAAATTGAGTTTTGGGGCCAGACCGGCGGTCGGGACTCTCGGCCGGCGGTCTGGGCTGTTTTCCAGATTTTGGCGATTTTCAAAAATTCATATCTTTTAATCCGTAAGTCATCACGGGTCGTACTACCCGTCGTTTTGAAGGTAATTGAGTGTACTTTCATTTAAAAATAGCCACAAGGGCTGAATGTTTATACATTTTTGTCAGTCATCAAAAGGGTGGTCGGATGTCCATAAAAGTCAATCGATTTCGCGAAAAAAAAGTTTTAATTTTTTGTCTAAGCGGGCACGGGGCGTTACAATATTCATGACTCTCGTTCGAATCCTCCAATAGAAAAGTCTAAACGAGTTATAGAATGTCCTCATAATAATCCACTTACAAAGCGAAGCATGTAGAACTTTACTTACAATTTAGAGTATTATAAATAAGGGTGCTCTTTGAAACAAGACGTCTTAATTCACTTGCAATCTCTAATATTGTTGTTGATTGTAAAACATCCAACCCCCTACCCCCCATACAAAAAGCTATTTGATAAAATGCCTCAATAGTTAATATTGTTTTCTTCTTCCATCTACCAATTGATGGAAACAAGGCGGTCTGGTCTTTGTCTGTGCGTGCGCTAAAAGTAATAGAAGTGGTAGACTTTTCTTAAGAGAGATGGATCAAGTGACGTCAATGTATAATATCATACTAGGCGGCCTGAGTAAAATTGAACCGAACTGAACAACAAAAACCTAAACCGACTCCTTCCACAAATCGTTTTTTGGTTGGTTTTGATTAACTTTATGTAGGTGACTTTAGATTAATTTTCTCTTATCTAGTTTTCTTATATGTGAAATGAAGGATATGATAGTTGTTGTTTATTCAAAATAAAGTTAAAAGATAAGTAAATGTGTGTGACAATCCGTAATTTTCCCCGTCAACATTTATTTTCAAGCTCAAATTTACGATCTTGAGATTTTTACAAGAACACTTTTTACGAATAACTATTTGGTTGAATAAGTATAAAACGAGGAACAACCCTTTTGAACACTATGAAGTTAGACTATATTTACTCCACAGCGCCTCGGTACCTTGCTTCTACTCCGGTTCACAATTTTAAAACCCTAAAACAATTGCCTTTTCTATATCTACGTACGGTTGTCAATTCAACAAACACTATTCGCTATTTATGATTTAACACCCGATATACCCAATTCTCCCGAAGATTGTTTCTAAAGTATTTTTATACTTCCAAAATTATTACCAAAGTTCCTAAAATATTTCCTGACGCCTAAAGTAATTTCTTTATATCTTACGTTTAATTACTTATAACTTTTGTTAATCAACGAACCAACAACCAACACCTATTTTTAATACCCAATACACACAATATATACACATTTGTAACAAAATTAAATCTACTACTTATAGTCCGCATTCGAAGACTCTCATCAGCAAGCTTCTGAGTATACCTCACTAACGAAGACTCCAAAGGAGATATTTGCGACGGAAGGCGCGAACTTTCCAAGACCCCCACCGATGCGCACCCCAGAAGATCGGCGCGTAGGGAACGGGTACTACGAGTATCATGGACAGAAGGGCCACACAACCAATGAGTGTGTCCAATTGCGCCAATTAATTGAGAAGCTAGTAAAAGAAGGCAGATTGGACCATCTAGTTAAGAACATCAAGGATGGGAAAGACAAATAGAAAACCGGGGGCAAGAAAGAAGCACCTAAGGACAAGGCTGACACAATCTACATGATACAATCATGGCAGCGAAAGACTAGGCAAAAGGTCAGCCAGAAATTTTCTCATGGAAGCGAAATCTCTTTTCACACCTTGGCTGCGGACAACGCAGTGGCGGAACCACTCACCATCGAGATAAATGCGGGGGGTCACGATATCCACCGCATGTATGTTGATGGAGGGGCATCATCAGACATAATGTATGAGCATTGTTTCAAGAGATTGCGACCTGAGATACAAAAACAGTTAAGCCCAGCCACGACGTCGTTGACTGGCTTCATAGGAGAAAAGATATGGCCCATGGGGCAACTACGACTACTAGTAATTGTTGGCAATAAGGAACACTCCACGACAACCTGGATGAATTTTATGGTGATCAGATCTCCTTCGCCATACAATGGCATTATCGGAAGACCAGGAATTTCGGCAATACGCGCAGTACCGTCCACAGCACATGGGATGCTCAAATTCCCGGTAGAAGGCGACATTGTCACCATCTACAATAACGCTGCGCCACTAAGAGAGTGTAACACGATTACATGTGAGACGACGCACACCCCAGAACAGAGCGCAGCTAAAGTACCAAATCTGAAGGTCGCAATTCATCCTGATTACCCGGAACAAGAAGTATTGATCGGGGGATCGCTGTCTGATAAAGGCAGAGCTGCCGTGTGCGCACTCTTGCAAAAGAATCTGGATATCTTCGCATGGGAACCAAAGCACATGACTGGTGTGCCACGCTCGATTGCAGAACACAAGTTGAAAATCCGACAAGGATACTCCCCAGTACGGCAGAAAAAGCGCGGCCAGGCTCCAGAGCGCGCAAAAGCCATTCTAGAGGAAGTACACAAACTTGTTGACGCAGGTATCATGCGAGAGGTCTATTACCATGACTGGCTCTCCAATCTAGTGATGGTCAAGAAGAGAGATGGTAGTTGGCGGATGTGCGTGGACTTCACCGATCTCAACAAAGCATGTCTGTGACTGCTACCCACTACCAGAGATAGACTGGAAGGTAGAATCTTTATGCAGATACCCCTTTAAATGTTTTTTTGACGCATACAAAGGGTACCACCAAATCCAAATGGCTAAAGAGGACGAGGAAAAAACAGCCTTCTACACAAGCCAAGGTGTCTATTGTTATACAAAGATGCCTTTTGGCCTAAAGAATGCGGGCGCCACCTACCAGCGATTGGTAGATAATGCATTTGAAAAGCAAGTGGGCCACAATCTAGAGGTCTATGTTGACGACCTTGTCATAAAAAGCCATACCGAAGGCGAATTGGTCCGTGACATTGAAGAAACATTTAGAACATTACGAAAGATCAACATGAAGCTAAATCCTAAGAAATGCACTTTTGGCGCTACAGAAGGCATATTCCTAGGATACTTGATCAAACCTGATGGCATTAAATCATGCCCAGAAAAAACAGAGGCTGTCATCTAACTCCCTTTACCACGCACGTTGAAAGAAGTCCAGTCTCTGAATGGAAAACTAGCTGGGTTAAACAGATTCCTGTCTAAATCAGCAGATAAGTCATTCCTCCTCTTTAAAACACTCAAGAAGTGTACAAAAAGGGAGACTTTCGTGGGACTACAGAAGCGGAAGAAGCTTTCACACAGCTTAAGCAACATATAGCAGCGCTTCCCAAACTAGTCGCACCCCGACCAGGGGAGGAGTTAATTGTGTATTTGTCTGCGACCCATGGAGCAGTCAGCGCGGTGCTACTGACAGATAGGATTTCCGTACAAACACCGGTATACTTTGTAAGTAAAGCGCTCAAGAAGACAGAGATTAACTATAGCCCAATGGAAAAGTTGATCTTAGCATTAGTATTCGCCGCCAAAAGATTGCGCAGATATTTTCAAGCACACCCAATAGCGGTGATCACGGACCAACCAATCAAGCAAGTTATCTCCAAACCCGACGCATCGGGACGATTACAAAAGTGGAGTGTATTGCTAGGCGAGTATAACATCTCTTATAGACCACGCACTGCGGTTAAGGGGCAAATACTAGCAGACTTCATCATCGAAAAACCAGACACCGATGCTGCACCTCCACTGAGCGAGGTAGAACTACAAGAGCCATGGGTCCTGTTCACGGATGGATCTTCATGCGTGGATGGGTCGGGCGCAGGCCTTATCCTCACCAATCCAGAAGGAATGGAATTCACTTACGCACTGCGCTTTGAATTCATAGCTACGAATAACGAGGCAGAGTATGAAGCCCTAATCGATGGATTACGCATTGCAACTCGAATGGGTGTATGTAACCTAGAAGCAAATGTGGACTCCCGATTAGTAGCCAACCATGTGTTGGGCGAATATGTGGCTAAAGAGGATAACATGGTTCAATACCTCGACAAGACCAAGTCACTAATCCAAGGTTTTGACAGGTTTACCATTAAACAAGTTCCTAGAGGTGAAAACAAAAAAGCGGATGCGCTAAGCAAGATCGCATCTACAAGCTTTGCGCACCTGTCAAAACAAGTGTTGGTGGAAATCCTAAAAAATAAATCCATCTCGGAGATGGAGATATCCACGGTAATAGAGGAGGAGAATCCTACATGGATGACCCCTATTATCGAATTTATAAGCAAAGGCATATTACCCCATGAGCAGAAGGATGCTCGACGGATACGGCCCACAGCGCAGAGGTTCGAACTTCAAGATGGTATCCTATATTGGCGCTTGATGAACTCAAATAAGTACATTTTATTATCATCATTTATCCTATTTATTTGACTTGTTTTATTATATTATATATGAGAATTGATACGTTAATGTTTACTTTTGTAATTCTCAGGTAAAAACAAGTATTATGTGAAACTTGGCGATTTTGGACCAATTATGGAGCAAAACAAGCAAGATGTTAAGAGTCTACTGAAATATACAAGATCAAGATCATTCTGACATACTTATTACATACGGCGCATCACTATCAAGATTTCACAAGTTACAATCCAAGACAGCAAAGGACATGCGCCGCATAGAGAAATGGAGTTACGCCGCATCTTAAGGCGGTGTACGAATATTCCTGAATATATTAATCTTGGACCCCACGCGAAGTTAAGTCGATGCGCCGCATCTACTTATCCTATGCGCCGCATCTAACCCTCAGACAGAAACTATAAATACCCCAAGGCCAGACGAATTTCAAGATCTTTTAGACACCGAGCTTAAGTTGAACAGTGCGGAGATACCAGACGAATTCAGACGTATTAGCAGCACAAGACACACCTTGAACTAAGATACAAGAGCTGTAAGAAGGTCCTGCATGTATTCAATTCATTAAGTAGTTTTGTTTTATTGTATTAGTACACTTTAATTCATCAGGATTGATGGGCCGATTCCATGTGACTACGGAAAATCATGGGCACCCCTTAAAATTGCTTTCCCATTAATTAAAGTTTATATGTTGATGTCTTTGGTGACTTTTATTAGTGCATTGATAACCTCTGTGTCTAGCTGAGCATTGCTTGGGTCGCCATGCCCCTTCCTCGCCTATCTATTCTAGCGTATACGAAACGTGGGCATCACAAGTGCTCAATATTCTAGGATAGTGGGATAGACATAAGTGATCATTAAGGGTTTACTCGCCGATAAGATTAGAGCCAACGAGAAAGGGTTAATTATATAAACTTCATATAAAACTAGCAATAAAACAAGTGGCAAGCTACTTAATTATCAGGACAGATCTTCTTATTGTCTCTAGTATCTATCTGTGTACGTGTGTGCTAATTGCTGATTTGTGCTCATTAGTTAGTTTATATTTAATCATAACCAAACCGTGTCAGTCTCTCAGGCTGAACCCCCTTGCGTTAGATTAGGTTGTATAGCTAACTTAAGATATTAAAATACTGATTAGAATAACTAGATAATACGTTCCACTCTTAGTGATCGACACTCTACTTACCATTATATTCATACTGACCGGGTACACTGCTCGTTAAAGTGTGTGTTTTATTGATAAGTCGGCTAAATATAAATTTAAAACTTGAGTAGGCATTAATACTGCTAAAATCACAATGACATCACGCGCGCACCAAGTTTTTGGGGCCGCTGCCGTGGATATAAAAGAATTAGAGCAATACACACGCACATCAGCGCTCATTCCTACAACCATGGCTTCGGTGCGTTGGACCTCTTTAGGCAGATTACGTACTCCGAGAGATCCACGCCGGTTCATGCAGTATGTTGGGAATTATGATACGTATCAAGAGCAGACAACTTAGGTCTGGTAGTTTATCTAAGTTAGGTCTGTTTGTGTTATTAGATCTGGTAATGTAATGTTAAGTCTGGTAGCATGTTTAAGTCTGGTTGACTTGTAAAGTTAAGTCTGGTCGTGAAGTTAGGAAAGTCTGTTAGAGTTATGTTAGGAAAAGATACAATGCGTGTATGTATCTTTATAGAAGATTTGTGTATATCTTCTGAGTCGGCTAGAGTTTCCTTGTGTTATAAAAGGATCCCTAAAGATTTTTAGTTCATGTGTGAGTTGTACGAATTCATTATAGTGAATATCAATATACGAAGTTAGTGATATCCCTGCTTGTGTTCTTAATTGTTCTTGTTAAGATTCCGCATTAACAATAACAATCACCTAGGGTTTCTCACTTAGATTGGTTCGGATTTATCCTAACCATCTACTAGGTATTCAAGACTACTTAGTGATCCATATACAATTTGTGGACCAACTAGTGGTATCAGAGCAAGGAGAGAGACTCTGAATTCGTAGAACACTAAATCTCAAAAACCAAATTCTCACTCAAATCACCCTACACAATGTCTGAATTCGATAAGCCTGTTAACACTGAAACTTTCTCAATCCATAACAGTGAGGATGAGAAATCAAACCATGAAGATGAAGGAAAAACCGATACCAGTAACTCCCAATCACAACAACAACCCATCCCTTCCACAACCACAATCTCAAACATAAAACTTCCATTACTGAAGAGAGAAGAGTATGATATATGGGCCATGGAGATGGAACATTATCTGGAATACATTGATAGCGATGTATGGAAGGTGATTCAAAAGGGAAATTCTAAGAAGAGAATTTCACAAGGGAATGATGGGCAGCTCAGAATAATGCCACCAGTATCTGCTGAGGAGATTAGGGCTGTGGAGAAGGAAATGAAGGCCAGAACCTTGCTTCTTATGGCTATTCCTAAGGAGCATCTACAAAGGTTTCATGGCATTCTTGATGCAAAGGAGATGTGGGAAGCTATCAAGAAACGATTTGGAGGTAATACTAACTCCAAAAAGATGCAAAAGGCTGTTCTTAAACAGCAATTTGAAACATTCAGTGTTTCAAAGACTGAAGGTTTGGAGAAGGGCTATGACAGATTTCAACATCTGTTAACACAACTGGAAGTTCATGGTGCAGCAGTCTCAAATGAGGATGCAAATCACAAATTCCTTAGATCTTTACCATCAGAATGGGGAAATGTATCTGTGGCGATGAGGATTAAGGAGGAAGTAGATTCTATGACACCTGATGACCTATACAATAATCTCAGGATGTTTGAAAGGGACATCAGTAACAACACTCAGGCTTCAACCAGTTCATCAAATGTTGCTTTTGTGTCACAAAACAAAAGCAGTACTTACAAGGTTAAATCTGGTGGTGTTAGGTCTGGTAACTATGAAACTCCTTCAAGT
Source organism: Artemisia tridentata subsp. tridentata (assembly GCA_021014915.2). NCBI lineage: Eukaryota > Viridiplantae > Streptophyta > Magnoliopsida > Asterales > Asteraceae > Artemisia > Artemisia tridentata. The sequence goes on along the minus strand of CP139505.1, from coordinate 130,966,726 downwards.
GAAAGGTCTGCTTCAAGTTTTACTGATGAAGTGATACATTCTTTCTTTGCCAACCAAACTGAAGATGAAAGCTTTATTAGTGAAGACCTTGAACAGATTAATGATGCTGAAGTTGAGGAGATGGACATAAAATGGCACATTGCCATGGTTGCTTTAAGGGTCAAACGATTTCAGAAGCAATATGGTAGGACTATCAACTTCAACAACAAATCACCAGTGGGATACACAAAGAGGACTGTTGAATGCTACAACTGTCACAAGCATGGACATTTTTCAAGAGATTGTCCAGAGAAGAAGTCTGCTGATGGGAAAAGTGATGATGATAGGAAGATGGAAAAGAATCAGATGAGCCTGCTGACAATGGAAGCTGGAGGAGTCAACTGGGGTGAACATCCAAGAGTAAATGAGGAGTCTGATCATGCTCTCATGGCCATTGGTAATGAGGTATCATTATGCTCTAAATTATGTACTGACTCATATAATCATGTTAAGGCTTTGTGTGATGAGCAGCAAGAACAAATAGGTGATCTAGAAGTAAATTTATTAGCACATAAAAATGCTGTAAAAACTTTAGAGGCACAAAAGGTCACCCTTCAAAACCAACATGCTGCTTTAAATGAAAAACTATACTTTCAAGCTAATAAGATATACGAACAAGATGAAAAGCTTAAAAGGTATAGACAATTAGGGCTTAAAATTCAGAAGGAAAGGGATGAGCTGAGAAAAAGGGTAGATCAATGGAACAGTTCAAACAATAACCTGTTTAAGTGTTGGGATTCTCAAATAAAGTCAAATAAAAAATGTGGCTTAGGATATGAGGAAAATGTGAGTAGGGATATATTTAAGAATAGAGAAGAGGACTATGCTGATAAGCCTTTGTATAATAGGTTTGTTAAGACTGGTGACTTTAAGGGAGTACCACCACCTTTGAGTGATGACTATACTCCTCTTGAAAAGGAAGAGTTGGATGATTCACTCTTTGTGTATGGTAAGAAAGGTCCTCAAGTACCTGAACCAACCACTTCAGAGGACAAATCCAGTAGATATTCTTCTTGTCAATCCAATGACTCTGAAGGATCTATTGATGGTTCCTCTGATCACTCTAAGTCTGAGTCAAACAATGTGGAAAAAGAGAATCCTGAACCTAAGGTTGTTGAGAAGTGTGAACCTGTTGTTACTAAACCTGTAGTGACTGAACAAAAGGCTGAGACAGTTAAACCTAGTTGTGTCAATCACATAAAAACTCCTAGGGAATCTGTTAAAATGAATGAGTCACCTAGAAGCAATAGTGTTCACAGAGAAAGTAGGAGTAGTTATACTTATGCTCCTAAAAGATGCTTTGTGTGTGGAAGTTTGAATCATTTAATAAGAGATTGTGACTTCCATGAAAAGAGAATGAAAAGAGAGGCTGAGCAAAAGAGAATGAATGTTAATAAGGTTCATGGTTCAAATAAACCAGTTTGGAATAATGCTAGTAGAGTTAATCATGCTAACCAGTTTGTTCCCAGACCTGTACAACTAAATAACACTACCAGACCTAACTCTTTTGTTAATTCTGGTAGACCAAATTTTGGGTCTGGCTACAGAAATTTTAATATGAATAGGCAAAATGTTAATTCTATGAAGCCTAGAATGAATACTGGTTATGTTAATTCTATGAGGCCTAATGTGAACACTGGTTTTGTGAAACCCAAACAACCTTTTCAAAAACCTCAGGTGAATGCAAATTTTCAAAGAAATAATTTTAATAAGGCTCATTCACCTGTAAGGAGACAAACAAATGGGGGTTCTGCTGATAATTTCTTTGATTGCTGGACTTGGAATCCATTTAAAAATGAATTCACCTATAAGTCCAAACATGGTTTCACTGGAGCAAGTTCATACAAGACATATAAGTATGTTGCTCCACAGAAAGGACTCAAGCCCACTCAGGCCTGGGTTGTTAAGAAAAACTGATCTTCTTTCTTAACTTTGTATAGTTTGTATATTTGTTTGTTCTTAATCGTGCTACTCTTCTTGGTTATTCTTATTTTCAGTAGTTAATTTGTTTTCTGCTTTCTATAGTATGTGTGTTTTTGGTATTTTGTGCTTAACTTTGTTTTGCAGTTGTTAGCTCTTCTCTATTGCAAGTAATTCTTAAGTGGAAATTTAAAACATCAGAACCAAAGAGCTTTTTATTTATTAACAAGAAATTGCATTCTAGGATGCAAATTACAATGCTTCATAAGACAAAAGCTTTAACGCAAAACAGCTAAACATCACCACCTACACTTTCTGTTTCCCTTTGCCCATGAAGTCAGGAATGGTCTTCTTGGCTCCTCTGCCACCAAACTGATTCCATGCTTTTGGGCATGGAAGTGCAAGAATCAAGCTGCTTGGTGGGGGACGTGGCACAGAACCACTTCTCAGGGAAGGCACAACCTTCGAAGGAAAGGTCTCTTCATCATCTTTGGAGGGGTCTTCTTCTTTGGCACTTTTATCATCTACATCAGAAGGGGGAATTGGTCTTGAAGTCTTTGGTGCTTCATTGTCTGGTTCCTTTTCAGAAAGGTCATAAGCAGCTAGCCATTGTTTCAGAGTTGCTTCTCTCAATGTCTTGTTTCTTGTGATTGATGAATACCCTGGTGGGAAGTATCCACCCCATCCTCCTGATGATGTATCAGAAGATGAGTCATTTGGATCCCAAGAATCGGATGAAATCTCAATGGTTTTTAAGTTGGATGGATCCATTATGCTTATAAGGTTTTATTTTGATTTGTGATGGTTTTTGTGATAAAACAATGGGTGGTTTTATAGGGAAAATCAAGGTTTAATGTCTTTTAATGCTCGGTTGGTGTATGAGTTAATACTTGCAGGGAAAGAGTTATTACTTGTATTTTTGGAAAGTTGACCTTCGTCTTTATTTTGGTTAAGTATTTATTAGTGATAAAAAAAAAAAAAAAAAAAAAAAAAAAAAAAAAAAAAAAAAAAGAAAAAAAGAAAAGGAGATTTACACTTAAGGGGAGGTAATGTACATTTAAGGGGAGGCAAATGTACAAGTTTTACATGTTTTTAAATCGGGTAACCTTAAGTGTTAAATCTGGTAGCTCATGTGTCTTGCAAAAATTGGTTTTTGTCTCCTCTTTCTTGTTGTTTCAACTAATTCTTGCAGAAAAGATTGGAATGAGGTGATGCAGAGCCTTGCATTCGCTATATTCAGTGTGTAAGTCTACTCTCTTGGTTAGGTCTGGTAAGTTTATGATTCGGCCTGGTTGACCATTTTAGGTCGGGTAGTGTTAATTTTATGACCGTTAGATCTGGTCAGAGTAAATAAAGATTTTACTAATATATTACCGTTGCACTATTTTCGGTAAAACAAGATATTTATGAAGTATATAAGACTAAAATTTGATATTATTTATCTCCTTTTATTCTTTATTTGCTTCCAAATTTAAATCATCTTTATTTTTCACGACTCTGTTTCTACGCAAATATTTTTCAAAACCATACCTTTCTTATCAACCAGACCTAAATCATAAACTCTTCCATGGCTAGTCTCAAGTTTGTGGACAAGCATAATCAAGTTGGTTTCTTGAAGAAGCCAGATCAAAGTGCAGGTTTCGAGCAGATTATGGATTTCCTAAAAGGTTCTTACATTTGTTATTCTTTAACTCATAATCCTACTATTTATCAGTCCCTTGTCAAGCAGTTCTGGAGGTCGGTTACCTCTGAGACTCTTGATGATGGGACCCCATGTTTAAGGGCAATCATAGATAAAAATGGTTTTACCATTACTGAAGCCTCAATTAGGGACAGTCTCCAATTGGATGATGCTTTAGGAGAATTTGATTTGTCTAGTGAGGATATTTTGGAGGGTTTGAATAGCATTGGGTACCCCACAGATGGAAGTTTTACCTTTTGGAAAAGTCATTTTTTACCTCAGTGGAGGTTTTTAGTACATTATTTACTTCAGAGCTTAAGTCCCAAGAGTGGTGGATGGGATCAATTTGGAAGCAGAATTGCTTCTGCATTGGTCTGTTTATCATTTGGAAAGAAATTTAACTTTTCAAAATTAATTTTTGAAGGAATGGTGAAAAATGCTAAGGACCCAAAATTTTTAATGTATCCACGATTTTTGCAAATGATCTTGAATTTTGAAACTAAGGATAAAGTGCCTTACATCAGTGTGGCCTTTACTCCCAAACTTTTTACAAATTTAAAAAGGAGTTTTCAAGGGACAGACAAACCTTTGCTTGCTGCTATGCTTGGTACTCACAATGCAGGTACTTCTGGAGCTGCACAAGTGGACCCTGATGAAGCACAAGACCAAGCATCATCTAGGTCTGCTACACCTGCATCCTCTCCAATTCCATCACCTCAACCAGGTCCCTCACCATCTGCTGAAAGATCATCTACACCTATCCAACAATCTTCACCACCACAACCAAATGTTCCAAGTCCTGAAAGGGAGGAGGAACATAATCCCATAACTGTGGAAAATCTTCTTATCATTGTTCCTCAACTACAAAAGAAGATTGGTATTTTGGAAAAGTCTAATGAGGCACTCAGAAAAGCTTATGTGACTTTGGTGAAGAAAGTAAAGAGAATGGGAGTAGCAATGAAGAAAAAGGGTGTTTCTTTTGATGATGAGGAAGATGAAGCTGAAAATTCTTCCAAACAGGGGAGGAATTTAGAGCAAGAACAGGAAAATATTCTTCAAACACCAGTTCAAGAACCACTTGTTCAAGATAATGTCACCTCAATTAGTCCAGAGACAATAGAAGTAGCAGAAACTTTGGCTCAATCAATGGGCAAAATTAAACAGGATAGGAAAAGAAGAAGGTTAATTTTGTCTGTTGAGGAAGAGGTTGAAAAGTTTGGGACTATATCTGATGAAAAGTCTGGTGAAGAAAAGTCTGGTAATGAACTTAGTTCTGGTAATGAAGAACAACAATCTGCACTAAGAAAGGGAAAGCAGGTCGTGGAGGAAACTTCATTGCCAAAGAAGTCTAAAAGAAAAACAAGAGAAGAACTTGCATCTGAGGCTGAAATTGAAAGGATCATGGCACAAGATATTGCTGATGAAGAAAGACAAAAGATGCTAGATGCAGTTTATGCAAGACAATTGGCTGAGGAATCTGATGATTTTACAAAGCTGCTCAATGTTGATGATGAAGTGAGAGCAAAGTATGAAGAGCTGCTAACTATTGAAGGTTTAACTGCTGATGAACGAGCCAAACAGTTAGCTGACTTCATAAACGCAAGAAATAATGATGATACATTGGGTGGATTCTTAGAAAAATTCAAGCTTCAGAAGAGATCAAAGATTCCCAAGAAGATGTCTATGGCAGAAAAGAAATATGATATGAAGATGTATCTTAAGAATCAAATGCATCTTTCTTTGGATCAGATGAAAAGGAAGTCATATGAAGAAATACAAGTAGCATATCTCAAGGCATTTGAGAGAGATCAAGGTTACAAAGCCATTGATTATGATGATGTGCAGAAATATTGCTTTCAAGGTAAAAAGGCTAAAGAAGCTGAACTGATCATTGAACCTGATAAAGTGATTGATTTACAACCTGAAGCTGGAAAGTCAATAGAAGAAGTGCAAGATGAAGTAATAAAGCCTATTGTGTTTCAAAGAAGAAAAGGTTTGGAAAGGAAAAGTAAATCCAAGAAAGTGATTGTTGAAGAGGAATTAGATGAAGAACCTTCATCTGAAGGAGCCACAATGGGGACTATTGAAAGCACTAAGGAACCTACTAAGGTTGTCAAGTATCAACTTATTATGACTGGTGAGAGGGCTGCATATCAAATAATAAGGGAAGATAATTCTGACATTGTTTATATGAATTTTGCTGGAATTTTAAATGATGTGAATAGGGAGGATCTTCAAGAACTTTATCAGTTGGTGAACATTAAATATGGAGATCATCCACCTGAAGATGAATTTGAAAGAGTCTTTTGGGGAAATTTGAAGGTAATGTTTGAGCCACCAACTGAGTCTGATATAGTGTGGAAACTTCCTGAAGAGCAAAGCATTGTCAGCTGGAGATATTTTCATACCTGCAAGGTACATTGTGTTTCATTAAAGAATGTTGATATTTATATGCTTGCAGAGGTGGAATATCCTTTATCATCAAGTGTTTGCAAGGATATGATGAGCAAAAAGTTGTATGCTAGTAAAAAGGATGAAGGATATGAGATGTTATTGGATTTGATTAAGAAGCAGTCATTGAAGGATGTAGCCTAAGGATGTTTGAAAGAATTTTCACAAGTTGTTAAGTGAGATTATTGGAACTTCTCACTTGGTGGAGGTGCTTTGCACTAACACATCAAAAGGTTATCAGTCCACCTTGTCTAATCAACACAAGGACTGGCTAATCCTGAGCAAACGGCTAACAGGTAAAGATTGACCAAATCCGTTTATGGCTGACAATTTGCCAAAAATTGTATGGTTTTCAACTCACCATATCTAAGATAAGTGAAGAGTTGGCTAGCCCACAAGGTTATGGCTTGTGGTAAAGGCTGTGGAAAACCATAAATGGTAATCAATTCACCATGATGAGGTGCTTTTTCATCAAAGAATTGACTAGTCCAGAAGCAAACGGCTTTTGGTAAAGACTTAACAAATCCGTTGATAAGCTGGTGATTTGCTTAAAATCATATGGTTATCAGTGTACCATGGTCTTACACACCAAAACATTTGGCTACTCCAGTAGTGATGGCTATTGGTAAAGAGACATCAAATCCATTAAATTTCAATGATTCACCTCTCACAGGAGTTAACACACCTGGAAGTGATGAGAATAGATATGAAACTTAATATGAATTGATGTACATATAGTCAAAGTTGCTGCAAAGACCATATCAGAAGAGCTTATCAAGATTTAAGCTGCTAGAAAGGAACAAGATCTAAATATAGTTCAAAGTGTTCAAGATTCAATCCTCAGAAGGCTTAATCAGAAGAACTTGAAGTTCATGGAGCATGAAGATCAAGTTAGGGGAGGATTGTTGGGAATTATGATACGTATCAAGAGCAGACAACTTAGGTCTGGTAGTTTATCTAAGTTAGGTCTGTTTGTGTTATTAGATCTGGTAATGTAATGTTAAGTCTGGTAGCATGTTTAAGTCTGGTTGACTTGTAAAGTTAAGTCTGGTCGTGAAGTTAGGAAAGTCTGTTAGAGTTATGTTAGGAAAAGATACAATGCGTGTATGTATCTTTATAGAAGATTTGTGTATATCTTCTGAGTCGGCTAGGGTTTCCTTGTGTTATAAAAGGATCCCTAAAGATTGTTAGTTCATGTGTGAGTTGTACGAATTCATTATAGTGAATATCAATATACGAAGTTAGTGATATCCCTGCTTGTGTTCTTAATTGTTCTTGTTAAGATTCCGCATTAACAATAACAATCACCTAGGGTTTCTCACTTAGATTGGTTCGGATTTATCCTAACCATCTACTAGGTATTCAAGACTACTTAGTGATCCATATACAATTTGTGGTCCAACACAGTATACATTCAGGACCACGGTCCATTGTAGCACGAGCCTTGCGGTCAGGATACTACTGGCCCACTATGCATCGCGATGCGTGTGATGTGATAAAGAAATGTAGCGACAGCCAAGTTCATAGACCCATCCCGCGCAGACCACAACAAGAGCTAACGCCTATCACTTCTCCATGGCCATTCTATAAGTGGGGTATCGACATTGCGGGCCCCTTCCCTGTTTCAGCGGGGGGACTGAAATTTCTTATTGTGGCAATAGACTACTTCACTAAGTGGATTGAGGCAAAAGCAGTGGCGACAATCACAGGTAATCAAGTAAAACGATTCGTTTGGGAAAATATTGTATGCCGCTTTGGATTACCTGGGGAAATTGTTTCGGACAACGGAAAACAATTCCGCGATAACCCGTTCAAAGGCTGGTGCGCAGAACTAAATATCACACAACACTTCGCGTCTGTTAAACACCCACAAACCAATGGTTTGGTTGAGCGCGCAAATCGTAGTCTAGGTGAAGGAATTAAAGCGCGTCTGGACAAATACAAAGGAAGATGGGTGGATGAATTGTCGCATGTCTTATGGGCGTACCGCACGACAATCAAAGTTAGCAATGGAGACACTCCCTTTTCCCTTGTCTATGGAACAGAAGCTGTCATACCAGATGAAATTGGGATGCCAACTATTCGTACCGCGGAAGTGAATGTCGCAACCAATGACGACGAACGACGTATAGACTTGGACCTATTGGAAGAAAGGCGTGAACGCGCAGCTATACGTGGGGCAAAAGCTAAGTCAAAAATGAAGGGATACTATGATGCTAAATTTCGAAGCACCTCGTTCAGACCAGGGGACTTTGTATATCGCGCTAATGATGCAAGCCACGCAGAAGATACAGGTAAACTTGGACCAAAGTGGGAAGGACCCTATGAGGTCGTTGAAGCACTAGGAAAAGGCGCGTACAAGCTGCGTGATGGTATGTGCTTAAACACATACCTTTTCTTGACCAAAACCGGACCCAAATAGACCAAAAACCCGACCAAAATGCCAAATATATTGTGTTTTTGTGTTTTTACATATCCAGGCACGGATATCAAAGAAAAGGACAAAAATCAAGAAAGAACCGGGAAAACGAGCACGAGATATGGAAGTGTTATTTTTAGCCGAATGCCGGGAAGTTTTATGTCATTTAGTCCGTGAAGAATCATCATTTGTCAAGTCAAGCCCTTGGATTTATTTCAGAAGAATGGCAGAAAAAGACCCTAGAGTTTCAGATTTTACATCTTTGGTCCTTGTCTTTTATTTGCTAAATCCAAAAACGTAAAACCATAAAACCTTATCCGGATTTATTCACAAAAATCCAATCCAAATTCATATATCACAAGCCCACTTCTCGTTTGAAAAACCCATGGCCCACCTTCCATTTACCAATAACCCGAGCCCATTATATTGTACTAAATCTCGGATCACCAAAACCCAAAAATAATACCCAAGTTAAAACACTAACACACACAGACCCACACACACCCCGCGCCCTTTTACCCCCAATCTCCCAGAAATTACTGTAGCCTATAAACCCTAAAAATAACCACACCAAAAATCACCACAATTAAGGGCAGAAATGTACTTTTCACGCGTATCTAGGAAGTCCTGACACAAAAGGGAATGAGTATGTGGCAGAATGGAGCTTTCCTATTGGTTGAGAGTGCGTGGCAGATTCAATCCAAGGGCTAGAAACGATTTGATGATGCAAAAGATGATCGGAGGGCTGTTGATGATTCGAAGAAAGCACAAGGCACGGATTGCCAGCTTGGCAATCTTCTACTAGATCCTTCCTCAAACCGGCTATATAAGGGGTTCTCCTCTCCTCATTTCGGGGAGAGATAGTTAATTAGATAATTTAGGGTTAGATTTTTAGGGTTAGTAGTAGGTATAGATTAGTGATAACTTTATGGCTTTTTAGTATAAACTTTAGCTTATTGTATTTTCAAATTCAAGTTGTACTCGATTTCAAGTTGTAATAAAATTTTAGTTTTCATTTAATTCCTTGTTATTAAAAGTTCAAGCAATTTACTATTCTCAAAACTGTTTCAAGCTTTCAAATTGTAGTTTACTTGTTTTCACAAGCTCATGTAATCTAAATAATAGCTTAGTGTGGGTTTAGTTTCATTGTTGCTGCTTTAATTTGTTCAAGAGATGTCGGTCAACTAAAGTCAACGGGATCAGAACTTGGTGATGATGGTGGAATTTGGTGTATTCAGTGGTGGTTTAGGGTTGTTTTAGAGTGGATAGAGCCTATCAAAGATAGGTTTTGGTTGGAGGTTCTCCCTATTTCAGTTAGGGGTTAAAATTTGTAAGTCTCATTTTACATTTTTCAAGTGTAAATCTGATCTTCATAAGTAGTAGCTTAGATCTGTTTGTTTGTTAGTTTTCTGATTCATTGTTGCTATTTGATCATGTTCTAGTAGTTTTTGTGGTATTTGAAGTTGTTTGTTCAATTATGATTCGGTTTCATTGAATCTGATTTTCTCCTGCATGAATTTTAGTGGGTCTGTGATTATGAGTTATGGTTGTTTAAAGGTGATGATTACTGATCCGGTAGTTTCTATAGTTGTTTATGCATCTCTTCATATCTTTGTTTCATCATATGTTAGTTTAATTCTGCTAGTTGTAGTGATTTCAATAGTTTAAAGGGTGTTTGGTTCTGCTGACTGCTAGTTGTTCTTGCTGTTGCTTTATTGAATTATCTGCATACTTAGTCCCATATAGGATAGGATTTTCAAGACCAATTTTGGTATTTCTAGGACCCTGTGAGTGTTTTAAGTAAGTGCCTAATAGCTGTATTAACTTGGAGTAGTTTTGGTCTGTTTTTGCGCCAAATAGAGTAACCTTCTGTTACAAATTTTCTGGTGCAGAACTAGTTTTAAGCTGCTGATCTGTCCTTTCTTGTGGCTTATTGGATTAAGATCAGGACTTCAAATTTGGTTTGTAGCTAGTTTATACTACAAGGTTTAAGTGCATAATCTGGGATTGAGGATTTGAGCTTATTTGATAGCTTATTTACCAACTGCAAAGTAGGACTCAGGCTGTTTTGATTCTGTTTAGGAATTAAGCTGTTCAGCAGATTTGCAGCTTATTGTATGGACTTATTTGATCATTCTGAGTTGAATTTAGCTTTAAACAGTCCTTTTTATCATCCTTGAGCTTTTGTGAATTTTTGGACAGCTTGTGCTTATTTTGTGCTTCTTTCCATAGTGCTTTTTGGGCTGTTTTGCTGAATTAAGCTTTCTCAGAATCTGAACTTATTTTTCCTAGATTTCTTATTAAATTTTAAATTTACTCAAAAAATTTCAGAATTTTCTAAGTTGTTTTAATATTTTTAAAGCATTTAATTAGTTTATATTAGTTTTTAATTCATAAAAAATTATTAAAAAGTCAAAAAAAATATTTTTCTTTTTCCAAAAATTTTCTTTTATCATTTTTAATATAGAAAAATTATTTTTATATTTTTAGGTTTTAAATTTTAGAAAATCACTTTTATTTACGTTTTTATATTCGTCGCGTAATGTTTTTAAATTCAATTTTCGTTTTTAGGTTAAATGCTTAGTTTAATTGTTCCATTAGCTTAGTTTAATTAGTTTCTCTTGTTTGTTATTTTAATATTAGTAGTGTAATCCAAAATCAATCACTCTTATTCTCATTCACTACACGAATCACGTCCCGGGAACACAAATTCCATTCGATCTTCGTCGGAACAAACGACTCGGGTTTTGCATATTTCCTTTGCAATTCCTTGGAATACAATTGTTACGAATCAATTTTTGGCGCCGCTGCCGGGGAAGGTTGAAGTGAGTGCGTGATTCCGTTTTTCGATTCGTGTTTTGAAGACCCTTCCTCGGAAGTTATCGTTTTTATAAAAAATAAAAATACAAAAAGAAAATAATTAAAAAACACTTTTCCTAAAGTGTTTTCACCATTAATAATAAATCCTCGCTCTCGAGAGGGCGTTGTAAACCATTCCGAATAAACAACAAAAGAGATCGGAAAATTAAACGTTTCTTGGATTATTTCTTTACTACAACCTAATTACGGGGTTTAAGGAAGTCTTGACATTAAATTGCAGACTGAAGAGAGATCCATTCTTCTCTCCCGCCACGCTGCGCGTAGTTTTGAAAGAAACGAGTACGGTTGATCAACGATCACCAAAAAGATAATAATTCTAATTTTTCCTTAATATAAAAATCCAAAAAGATTTTCTTTTCAAATTTATTTTCCCTTTTGTGTTTTTCAAAGTTTTCTAAATTACAAAACCCAAAAATAATCTTCATATCCTCCTATCCGTTTAATTCTTATCTTCTTATCCTCTTAACCGTTTAATTCTATCTCTTTATCCCTCTATCCGTTTAATTCTTATGACGTCACTCGGCTATCACTGCTTTCATTGTAAAAGTCCAATGGGTGATAGTCTTCGTTGTTACAAGTGCTTGTGTGAGCGGTGTGGAGGCAATTGTCGTAATGGATTTTGTAATTGGTGTGAATTACCAATTAATCCAAATCCAAATTCCTTCAATTCTTCTCAAGATTTTTCCGAACACCCTCCACAACCCCAGCCATCTTTACTCACTCAGTATAATTGCTTTATATGTGGAGATCAGTTGGGGGACAATTCACTTTGTGACCAATGTTTTTGCAACGAATGTGGATTTAGTCGAGGACTTTGTATGTGTTCTTATTCGAAAGCTGAAACTGCATTCGCTTATCCAAACTCTTTCAATGAACCGTCAAATTTCTCCGACTACTCACCACAGCCCGATATATCTTCGTTCGATCAACGTTATTGCGATGGGTGTGGAGATTCGATTGATCCGACAACATCTTATTGTCAACGGTGTACTTGCGAGAGGTGTGGTAGTAATTTGATCAATGGATTTTGTTCGTTTTGTGCTTCGGAAGCTGAAAATTCATACTCTTATGATTTTAATCCGAACATTTCCAATTATCCTCAAAACAATTTTAATCACCCTCCTCAAAACTTTTATGAGCAAGAACCGTATTTCAATGATACGCCGAACTTTTCTTGTACAAATTGTGGGGGACCTCATAATGATTATCAATGTCAACCGTGGAATCAAAATTACTATGAACCTAATCCTTGCTATAATACTTCCGGTTTTGACAATTACCAACCCCCACAAAATCCCGTCAAAAATCCATTTGAAGATGGAATGCGCGAAATTGAAAAACTTGTGGTTCGACATCGAGAGATAGCGGCTAGTCTTAATTCTCCCGGGAAGTCCATGGAAGAATTACTTGCCGAAGAGAGAGCAGCTAACTTTCGAACGAACTTAATTTACTATGACGATGATTCCGATGATGACGAGGAGAGACTTGTTCCGTTAAACTTCCCTCAAATAGCACCCGTCTTTCCTACCAAAGAACCCGAGGACTCTCTAAAAATGGGGGACGAGCACCTCGACACTATTCCGGCAACGTAATCAGACAATGTTGAGAACCTCGTCCCAATCCCAAGTGAGTCCGAGGAAATATTTGACGGTGATTGTGATTTGCAATCTTGTGGAGATTCTCTCGACGTTTCCGAGGTTACTTCCGGAATTTTCTCTAACCCCCTCTTTGAATATAGTGACGAGTACACTTTTTGTGCCATTAATCCTTTTTTTGATAGGGTGTTAGAGGACGTTGAGGGCGAGGATGATCTTCTTTCTAATCTTGATGAGCCCATACCGGAACTCACAGATTCTCCTCGTATTCTCGAATCTCTTCATGAGGAGTTCTCAGAAGAACTCACTCATATCATACCTCCTCCGGAGTATGATTATTTTGTTATTGAAGAAGATCCTGACCCGGGGGGAGATGTACTCTCTCCTAAGAGTTTTATTATCAAGGATATCATCCCGACCCTCCCTCCCGAGGTTGTTGCTAAAGAATCAATGAGCTTTAATGATGAAGAATGGATCTCCATTCTAATTATGATCTTTCTTCCTTTCTTCACCTATCCGGTGACTTCTCTTATCCTTCACTCCTTCGGGAGTGAAGATACCATCTTTGACCCCGGCATTTTCTTTTCTATCTAGAGCCGTGGGTATCTCAATCGGAGTGGAACTTTCGTATGCTTCAATGTTTGTCCAAACATCTTGAACGAAAGTCCGATTGAGATTATCTCTTCCACTTGCTCCCCCAAGGACAAATAAATTCGGGGTCGAGTCAAGCTCATGTGACTCGGTTAACAAAAACAAGCGCTTCGTGGGAGGCACCCCATGCTTATCCATCTATCCTCTTATCTTATTTCTAATAAAACATGAGGAGGATTCCCTCTTCCATATCTTGTGTCTCGTTGTTTTCTGTGATGTGTCCAGGAATGCCCGATGATGAAGATTCTCGTGCTCGTAGTTACCTTCACGCTACTCGAGTTTCATCATTCGCTGCTTATCGATATCCTCAAATCTTATCGTTTACATCTATCTTTTGGCATAATTAATAAACGGCCTTAGATTTATGTAGGAGAACCCTTACCTTTAAGACATTGAGGACAATGTCTCGTTTTAGTCTGGGGGGGGGGGAATCTGTCGATTTGATTGTTGCCTTGCATTTTTGTCGTTTTCTCATGCAACCCCGTTTTTCCTCCAAAATTGAAAAAATCCAAAAAAATGAGAAAATTTTAAAAATTTTGTGCAAAAATATAAAAAAATTTTGACATTTTTGTTGATTTTCCGCTGGTGAGAGTAGGAATAAAATTCTGACTTGATCGGGCGTGTTGAGCCCTAGCTTGTCCCCTTAACCATTCATAATCTATAAGCTCGTGCTAGTCTTTTACACAAGGAGCTAGAAAATGCGAGTTCTTTTTAAGAGTTTGCAAGTTCCCGTATTTCACTTTATATATGCATGGCTTGATTATTTGGCTAAGCATTCGCGGATCTTATTATTTAAGATTTTAAATTTGCGAAAAACGAAAAATGATAGAGTTGTTTGTAAGTTAGATTGCTAAACGTGGAGTAGTTGGATCTCTTTAGAGCTCATCAAAGTTATTTGTGGCTTTTTGTTCCCATAAGCTTGTTTCACCAAAAATAATAGTAATCTAGGAATAATTAAAGCTATTTCGGTTTTGGCGATGATTAGTTTTTATTTCTTCCTTAGAAAATTCTTGCTTATGAAAGTTGGGTACACATCAAGGTACTGTCAGTGTTACGGTGTAATAGACTATTCCATCTTGCCGGCTCACAACCGATGTTGGGATTGTTATAAAAGCCGTAGGACTTGGGGTTTGGCAAATAATTAATGAATAATGAATAATAATAATAATCCAAAGCCATAAAAAGTTTTCTACATCTTGCCGGTTCGCAGCCGATGTTGTAGACTTCTAATAAAGGCAGAGGAAAAATTTCAAGGTCATAATAGACTAGCACATCTTGCCGGTTCGCAGCCGATGTTGTGATTGTTATAAAGGGCCAAGGATTAAATACGTTAATGTGCTTAATAATGTTAAAAATGCCAAATTTCGACTCCGAGGTATCCTAATAAAGGCTTCTGTCTCTGGACTCATAGATGAGTTGTTTCGGTCGCAAATAAAAGGGATATCCTTAAAATCGTGTTAAATCAGAGACCTTGATGTGGACCTCATTTTTGTATGCAACAATTTTCGAGGGAAGGTTTGGAAACTACTTAGCGTCTAAACTAAGTATCTTTATCAGACTTAAAATTATCGAAACGAGATTATGAAGCAATTCATTTCTCACCAAAAATAAAATAAATAGAGGCAAAATAGGAATTTGGGAGCGAGAAGTCCAAAATTAGCTTTTATGAGTAGTGTCAGCAATCTAACTTGTAAATAACAATGATTTCATTTTTAAGCTTAGTTTGGGGACTCGCGAAAAATCAGGGACGACGAATTTTATCCGTATGGTCATTTCTTTATGAGTCGTGTTTCCTACTCGAAGACCCTAAAAGTTATCGTGAGATAATGATTGTCAACAAAGCCATCACTTGAATAATGAGAAAAATACAAAAATAGAATAAAAGGAAAATCAGGGAGTTTTTAGAACTTAAGATTTCTTAATCTCTTTTGAAAATTTTGCTACTTTTCAAAGTTAGTAAAAAGAGATTGGAAATTTTCGGTTTCAAAAACGTGTTTTTATAACATTGCATGAGGACATTGCAATAACTTAGTCTGGGGGAATTTGGTATGTGCATAAACACATACCTTTTCTTGACCAAAACCGGACCCAAATAGACCAAAAAGCCGACCAAAATGCCAAATATATTGTGTTTTTGTGTTTTTACATATGCAGGCACGGATATCAAAGAAAAAGACAAAAATCAAGAAAGAACCGGGAAAACGAGCACGAGATATGGAAGTGTTATTTTTAGCCGAATGCCGGGAAGTTTTATGTCATTCAGTCCATGAAGAATCATCATTTGTCAAGTCAAGCCCTTGGACTTATTTCAGAAGAATGGCAGAAAAAGACCCTAGAGTTTCAGATTTTACATCTTTGGTCCTTGTCTTTTATTTGCTAAATCCAAAAACTTAAAACCATAAAACCTTATCCGGATTTATTCACAAAAATCCAATCCAAATTCATATATCACAAGCCCACTTCTCGTTTGAAAAACCCATGGCCCACCTTCCATTTACCAATAACCCGAGCCCATTATATTGTACTAAATCTCGGATCACCAAAACCTAAAAATAATACCCAAGTTAAAACACTAACACACACAGACCCACACACACCCCGCGCCCTTTTACCCCCAATCTCCCAGAAATTACTGTAGCCTATAAACCCTAAAAATAACCACACCAAAAATCACCACAATTAAGGGCAGAAATGTACTTTTCACGCGTATCTAGGAAGTCCTGACACAAAAGGGAATGAGTACGTGGCAGAATGGAGCTTTCCTATTGGTTGAGAGTGCGTGGCAGATTCAATCCAAGGGCTAGAAACGATTTGATGATGCAAAAGATGATCGGAGGGCTGTTGATGATTCGAAGAAAGCACAAGGCACGGATTGCCAGCTTGGCAATCTTCTACTAGATCCTTCCTCAAACCGGCTATATAAGGGGTTCTCCTCTCCTCATTTCGGGGAGAGATAGTTAATTAGATAATTTAGGGTTAGATTTTTAGGAGTAGTAGTAGGTATAGATTAGTGATAACTTTATGGCTTTTTAGTATAAACTTTAGCTTATTGTATTTTCAAATTCAAGTTGTACTCGATTTCAAGTTGTAATAAAATTTTAGTTTTCATTTAATTCCTTGTTATTAAAAGTTCAAGCAATTTACTATTCTCAAAACTGTTTCAAGCTTTCAAATTGTAGTTTACTTGTTTTCACAAGCTCATGTAATCTAAATAATAGCTTAGTGTGGGTTTAGTTTCATTGTTGCTGCTTTAATTTGTTCAAGAGATGTCGGTCAACTAAAGTCAACGGGATCAGAACTTGGTGATGATGGTGGAATTTGGTGTATTCAGTGGTGGTTTAGGGTTGTTTTAGAGTGGATAGAGCCTATCAAAGATAGGTTTTGGTTGGAGGTTCTCCCTATTTCAGTTAGGGGTTAAAATTTGTAAGTCTCATTTTACATTTTTCAAGTGTAAATCTGATCTTCATAAGTAGTAGCTTAGATCTGTTTGTTTGTTAGTTTTCTGATTCATTGTTGCTATTTGATCATGTTCTAGTAGTTTTTGTGGTATTTGAAGTTGTTTGTTCAATTATGATTCGGTTTCATTGAATCTAATTTTCTCCTGTATGAATTTTAGTAGGTCTGTGATTCTGAGTTATGGTTGTTTAAAGGTGATGATTACTGATCCGGTAGTTTCTATAGTTGTTTATGCATCTCTTCATATATTTGTTTCATCATATGTTAGTTTAATTCTGCTAGTTGTAGTGATTTCAATAGTTTAAAGGGTGTTTGGTTCTGCTGACTGCTAGTTGTTCTTGCTGTTGCTTTATTGAATTATCTGCATACTTAGTCCCATATAGGATAGGATTTTCAAGACCAATTTTGGTATTTCTAGGACCCTGTGAGTGTTTTAAGTAAGTGCCTAATAGCTGTATTAACTTGGAGTAGTTTCGGTCTGTTTTTGCGCCAAATAGAGTAACCTTCTGTTACAAATTTTCTGGTGCAGAACTAGTTTTAAGCTGCTGATCTGTCCTTTCTTGTGGCTTATTGGATTAAGATTAGGACTTCAAATTTGGTTTGTAGCTAGTTTATACTACAAGGTTTAAGTGCATAATCTGGGATTGAGGATTTGAGCTTATTTGATAGCTTATTTACCAACTGCAAAGTAGGACTCAGGCTGTTTTGATTCTGTTTGGGAATTAAGCTGTTCAGCAGATTTGCAGCTTATTGTATGGACTTATTTGATCATTCTGAGTTGAATTTAGCTTTAAACAGTCCTTTTTATCATCCTTGAGCTTTTGTGAATTTTTGGACAGCTTGTGCTTATTTTGTGCTTCTTTCCATAGTGCTTTTTGGGCTGTTTTGCTGAATTAAGCTTTCTTAGAATCTGAACTTATTTTTCCTAGATTTCTTATTAAATTTTAAATTTACTCAAAAATTTTCAGAATTTTCTAAGTTGTTTTAATATTTTTAAAGCATTTAATTAGTTTAAATTAGTTTTTAATTCATAAAAAATTATTAAAAAGTCAAAAAAAATATTTTTCTTTTTCCAAAAATTTTCTTTTATCAGTTTTAATATAGAAAAATTATTTTTATATTTTTAGGTTTTAAATTTTAGAAAATCACTTTTATTTACGTTTTTATATTCGTCGCGTAATGTTTTTAAATTCAATTTTCGTTTTTAGGTTAAATGCTTAGTTTAATTGTTCCATTAGCTTAGTTTAATTAGTTTCTCTTGTTTGTTATTTTAATATTAGTAGTGTAATCCAAAATCAATCACTCTTATTCTCATTCACTACACGAATCACGTCCCGGGAACACAAATTCCATTCGATCTTCATCGGGACAAACGACTCGGGTTTTGCATATTTCCTTTGCAATTCCTTGGACTACAATTGTTACGAATCACGTGACATGGATGGCCGTGAGTTACAACGCACATGGAATATTTGCAATCTAAAGAGATGCTATCTCTAGGAAAGGTTACGACCCAACACACGGACACTTCCGCACTTTAGTAAGTGCTCAATAAATATCCGTGTATTTATATTTTGGTTTCATCTAGGCAAATGTCTTTCTTTTTCCAAAAACTTACAAGTATTAATTAAACGTCGCGGTTTCTAGCTAACTCCGCGACACATTTCACTTTATTGTTTACATGTTATTTATGTCTCAATATTGTTGTTACTTTACTTTCTGCCTACATGGCGTGCATGCACTTATTAAAACCCACGATGGTAAAAGGATGAGTAAACCTACTAAATAACTCGTTGAGTAAGAGGGTTGCAAACCCATCAACATCGGATCACGCATCCTTGTTAAACACCTTACTCTCAAGACGTTGGAGTAAGTTCAATGTGTACCCCACGACGGATACACAACAATGCACACTGTGCGCGTTTAACAAATTAGAAGTTAAGACACTTAACTCCTTGATATGATATTTGCAGTACGCTGCATATCAATCTATACACTTGTAAATTTTATGAACTTCATACACGATTATGAATTCTTATAAATTTTCTTAAGTATGTACACAACAGTTTGCTTCTTAGACACAACATAGACGTCTTTTACGCAAAGACAAAATAACTAAGTACAAACATTATAACCACAATCACATTAGATACAATATGCATACAATCGTATTTTTCAAAATCAACATTTTATTGTGGACTACGAGTTCATATAAAGTATAGATTCAACATGCACATGTGCAACAAAAAGTGAACCTATTACAAAACATCACTACATCTAATCAGCCTATATACTATGTGTGCGTTTAAGCCCTGAACTGCCCACTTGACGCGCCGCACTACCAGCCTCTTCAAGCTTCTTCAACAGGTCAACATCCTTGGGTGACACCGTTGGCACGCTAACGGGCACTCCATCAAACCTCGGAATATGGGCCGCACCAAGACCACAAAGGATGGCTTTCCCCTTCACACCCTTCTTCTTCGCAAGTCTCATCTCATGGGTCTCTAGGGACTCCTTCAGAGGAATTTCCTTCTCAAGAGCGAAAGGATTTAGGATATCACGCGGACAAGCAAAGAGGGGTACCTGCAGCTGCGACACATCGGGCTTCAAAAAATAATCAGGTTGTGCCTCAGCGTCATCTGATGTGTGCCTAGCCAAAGTTAACCCCTCCATAATCACACCTATGGGATAATCCTGGTCGCGCTCCAGTTAAGCAATATGAGGAAGCTCCAAAAGCTTCAACTTCTCCATAGCAGCAACAAGATCATCATAAGTGTTCTTGTTGTAACCTGGTACTTGGGCGGCGGGCACAGTCAAGATCTTGTTCGCACACAGCTCCTCTACAGCCTCTGCCTTACCACGTGCCAGCGCACACTGAACAACATCCCCAAAGGCGTCCTTCACCTCTTGAGACTCCAGAGTTTTCAAGGCAGCAAGGCGCAAGCCATGGCTGATAAGCCACCTGCGCTCAGCAATGGTTGACACCAGGTGAGGGTACAACTCTTCATCGTATTCGATGCTGAGCTTGCGCATCTTGCTCTCCTGTTTCTCCAGCAAACCCTCTACGGACTTGCGGAACTCCTCCAACCTAGAAAAGTGTTCATCCTTCCCATTCTCCAAATATTTCAAAACCCAAAGACAAGAAGCCTTGTATTCTTTGAAGCTAGCACGCTCTTGGCTCACTTGGGCAAACAATGATTGCCTCTCATCAGCAAGCTTCTGAGCATACACAGTGGTTGACTCTGCTTCAGCATGAGCATCAGCTAACTGCACCTTCAGTAGCGCAATTTCCCCATCCTTTTGCGCACTGCTGCTACCTCCACCCGCATGCCTAGCTTTGAGCTGTGCAACCAATGAGGCTTGATGCGCAGCAGCCAAGCATAACTCCTCAATCAACTGGTCCGTAGGCACATCTTCAGAAGCCTTTGTCCCAGATCCTTGGCTCCCCTGCGCAAGATGATCAGTAGGCGAGGGACTCGCCTTGGATGGCAATTTCCAAGCACGAGCAGCATCCCCAGCAGCTTCAACACTGCATGTAAATGACGAGGGCCCAAGGTTATTATTGCAATCTCAGCGCAAAATATAAACCAAAATGTTGACGAAACAAGCCTAATTACTTACTTGAGGGGAGGAGCTTCAGTTGTATCCTTCTGCGACGCATTCTCCTCTGATGATGATTGCTCACCAGAGATAAGATGGCGCCTTCTTTTGGACGTACCAGCGCAATCATCCCCAGCAGCTTTCTTGCGCTTCACCCCTTGGCCAGCGCCTTCTTGCCCACTTTCAGACACATCGATCCCCACACTCTCTGATGAGTATGTGTGCGATGGCTCCACCATGGGGTCTTGTACAGCAGGATTTGGAAAGCTGCGAATAGGAGTTGGCTCTAAAATAGCTGGGGGAGTCTCTTCTTGCTCCTCCTGCACGATCTCCATCGTGCGCCCCGCGGTAGCCTGTAGAACTGGCTCCTCGCCATCTCTCAAAGGGCGCACCCCTACGGTCACCTGCGTGGGCCTCGCCAAGCGAACAACACCTAATAGATCCATCTCTGCGCAACAAACAACAAACAAACACAAAACGAGTTAAATAAGCTACAAAGGGAAGAGCGCTTACAACTAATAAGCAAAGAGGAAGGAAGGACAAGCACCCACCCCGGCTATTCTAGTCCAAAAAAGTTGGCACTTCCTCCGGACTACCGAAGTAATTGCGACTGATGCCCATGTGCACCAAAAACTCCTCTGGATACGCTTTGATCGGTATGCGATTGGTATTTATCGTATCCACATCAGCTACGTTATACACTCCGGGGTCTGGGCGCTCATCCTTCGGTAATGATTCTTGGGTATAGAATTCGAAGTCCCAGGGGAACAACGCATCATCAACCCAGAAGAATTTCTCCCTCCAATTCCTCAGTGCTTCTAACTTTTCCGTATAGCACTGCAGTCGCCCTGTACGCTTGGAAAAGGATACCCACCCATTTGACCACGACGAATGATAAAACGCGCGAAACAAATGGATGGTAGGGTTAATCGCCAACAAGCGACAATTTACCTCAAAATTGGTTATTTTCGCTGCGCCTATACAGTGCAGTTGGGAAATATGGAGGCGATAGTAGTTTAGAATATCACACAGGAATAAAGAAATGGGCACACGTTGATTCGTGAATTCGAAAAAACGTGTGTATACCCCTACTTTCCCCTTAGGGAAGTCCGCTATAGACGCATCCGCCCCCAGAACTACCGGGTGCAGTGTGAGCGGGATATAATAATCCGAGGTGAACATGCGGAGTTCGTCCTCGGCTATATCGGAAGTACAGTCGGATAATTGAAGAACCATGGTTAAACTTCAACGAGTCTTGCAGCGCACGCGCTATTACCTTGGATTTCGTTGATTTTTTGATTGCTGTTTGAAGGTTTAACAATGGTGGAAAATGACAGTTTTTACTGTGATAGCCACAGTGAAAAGACGGCTCAACTTTATATAGGGTTACACATATTCGTGGATGGATAAAACGTATACCCCACTTGCTCTAATCGTGTGGCTTGGAGATCAAGAGGTGGAACACTTTTTCACCCACCCCTCACGATTTACGAGGGATACTCGGATTTACTTGGACAAGATTCATTGTATGACTTTTAGGCGGGAAACATTTGAAACTTCCCCGCTACGCATCGAGGAATATTTTTGCTTCAGTTGTTAGTCTAGCATCCGAGGGTTCCACCCTGCGCATACTAGACTGGGGGGACATGATGACGTATAGTCCGCATTCGGGTCACGAACCCGACCAATGGACGCTACTAACACTTAAGCCCGTCACGAATAGGCTATCACGATAATGGTTTGGGCTTACGAAGGCCCAAACCCGAAGTTATTTATGGTCTTGATATAGGATATCTCTTATTTATGGGATATGTATCAAACGACCGACTTAGGCGGGATACGCCGAAGGGTAAGGAATATGAAACCAACAAGGATTTCGTGTGTATATATAGAGGGCATCTCGGATCTCATTAAGGTACGATCTAATAACCCTAACTCTTCAACTAAACCCTAAACCGATTACTTACTCTCACGCCGGAGGATAATTGTGGGAGACAATCCCACAATAAGCCTAACGGTGTCTTTTTGTTCTCTTAGTGCGCAGGTATCAAGCATTAAGATCTAATTGATACGGGTACAGGAATCCAAACAAGGAACGCCCAACTTTTGTATCAACAGTTTTACAAGTGTGCCGCCCCCCCTAGTTCCGTAATTAATCACTAGACAATTTTTGTACAACCATTAATACAAGAAACAAAAGCCCTAGAAACATGGAACTTCAAGACCAAAATTTGGGTGGCTTGACCACCAATATGCCCCCCCCCCAGACCCCATTCGGCCACAACCCTAAACATATAGCAATGATGTCATTTGACTCACTATTGAAAGTTGGAAAGTATCCAAGTATAAATAGCTAGTTCAAGGCAAGAAAACAAAATATCCTCTCATCTTCTATCTACAATTCGACACACTAAGAGGAGCAAAAAGGAGTAATCTTGATTTTTGGTTAAGATTAAGTATACTTAGGGCACCTTAGTAAGGGTTTGGAGCACTAATTCTTGGGTTAATCTAGTATCTTACACTCTCATCTCACTAATCTTTGTAAGTAATCTTACATAGCTAAAACTTCATGATTTTCATGTTTTTCATGCTTGTCAAGTATCTATACTTGGATATCACTTGGTACATCTTGATAAAGTTTACATTTACAATGATTCTTTAACAAAAGTTTATGTTTTTAACAAGTTCTTATTACAAATAAACCTTTTATATATACATGTATATTAGTAAACATGTAGATTTAAATACTCTTGATAACCATTTACATGGACTTTGAATATTGTTAAGTTTATGTTTAGATCACTATTCTTATGTTGAGGAGATCATGGGTGAATTATGACAAGATTTGAAGTGGTTTGGAATGGGATAGAGACTAGAAAACACCCTTTTGAGACATCTACATAAGCTACTGTCCCATTTTGTAAAAACTGTAGAAATCAGTAGGTTGTGGGTAATTTTAGGCTAGAAATATAGAAAATGGAATTAATAACGAAAACGTGGCCGCTTGAATGAGTTAAAACGGGCTTATAACGAAAAAGATACGCTATTTTCAATTTAGACGACAAAAACAATTATTTTCAGAAAATTTATGAATCTGTCCAGAATTTGGAAAGACCAAAACTGATGATAAATGTTAGCTAGACTAGCCGAGACCTTAAAAAGCCGATATTATACTTAAATACCTTCGCGAGGATAGGTCAAACTTAAGAAACGAAGCTACGACGCAAAAGTTATGGCCTAATAAAGATTTACGTCGGCATATACGTGACAGCTTCTATTTTTGCTATTAGAAAGCTGTTAGGATTATTTGGATTAGATTTTGGACCTTTTGGAATACATTTCGGCTAAAATGACATGAACGGAAATGATAGAACATTATACATATTTATTAGGCGCGTTAGAGATTTTTGAAATACCTATTAACATGACGACGAAAGTGTGATCGTGAGATAAACAAGTTACGCTTTCTAAAGTGGAAAATTTCTAAATAAAGGATCATGTTGACGCAACTATATTTTTTACGATAAACATTACAACAAACATGTACAAGTGATAAAGCAGAGTATGAACTTGCATGCACGACATCATTCCATGACTTAAATCATATCATTCATATTAGGTTGCGAGTAGTTTCCGAGTCGGTTGTGCCTGGATATCTTGAAATTGTCGTGCCACGTGTCTTGAGACTGTTGTGTTTTGCTTCTCGATGCCAGTCGTGTCAGTTGTGATCTTTGCATTGCTGTGGCTAAGGTGAGTTCATGGCCCCTACTTTTACTTGTTTTATAACTGTTTTGGGGGAGAATACATGCTCGTTGTTTTTCACTAAACTCAATGCTTTACAAACATTTTTATACTGTAAACTACGGTGTTACATGATTTTGGACATATATGTATGATGAGGTGATTATAAGTTGTGACATGCTTGTTTGTGAGTACATGACTGTGCCACTATTAACTCTCTGCGGAGAGCCCACGGGTTATAGGTTCAGTTGGTGTAACTGTTAACTCTCTGTTGAGAGCCCACAGGTTATAGGTTCAGTTGGTGTAACTGTTAACTCCCTTTGAGAGCCCACTTGTAGATAGATCTATCGGGGTAGCTCCCCACGTGATATTGGTGATGAGTATGCTGAACACTTTAGGCTCAGTTGGCGTGACACTATATGAGTATGGTATCTGTATGATTGATTTTGGTTCAAAATGTTTTGAATTATGATAATGTTTACAGATTGGTTTTGGAACTGTGATTTAGGCAGTGTGAGCCTATGTTGAACTTGACTTGTTGTGATTGATGTTTGTACTCGGGAACCTTTTGGTTCAACCATATTGTTTTAAACTAAAACCTATGAACTCACCAACCTCGTGTTGACCCGTTTTAGCATGTATTTTCAGGTTCTTAAAGTGTTAGCTCACATTTGGCGGCAGTTGGCATGGCATGGCATGGTTATAGAATCGAGACACTTGGATATTCATTTGGGGACCGTTGTACTTATTTTATGGGCCTACTTCCGCACAAAATTTTTATGATGTAAATTTAATACTCTTGTTAATGATTTATATTCTAAATGATTGTGGTGAAAAATCGTTCTTTGTACTTGTGTTGTGATACAAATTGTGTAGCACCCCGGCGACATGTATGCTTCCGCTGGACCCGATTTTCGAGGTGTGACAGATTTGTATCAGAGCCTTGGTTATAGAGAATTGGGTATTTTTAAAACCTAGACTATAACTACTTTTACGAAAACTTAACCCTATGACCGCCACGTGCCCGCCTGCCAAGCTGATGCCTCACTTGTGATTTGTTTGTTGACATATTTGATGAGATTTATGTCTTATTATCGAATCAATTATACCCACTTATCTTCGTTGATTACTATAAGTATCTTCCATATAAGTATGCTTACGTATCGTACCCGTTACAGCGTTACGCTTTTCCTTACGTAATCTCATCATCCGACCTCGAGTTTGGTCACTTGCCTTGGTCTTTCGAAACGACTTTTAAATATGAAGGACATACTACTAGTATAACTAGGCTGAGTATTTCAAAATTCATTGAACATCGGGTGAATATAGACTGATCACCTATATTCAACCAGGGACAGTGGGACATAGCCTGATCACCTATGTCCGACTCAGAGGTAAATTTTGCAATACTTGGAGTAGTTATAATGGAATTATGTTCAGGTTGGTCTTTGATTTTGGAATGGTACAGTTTTGCGTGTGTATACGTACATTGAATATTACTTCCACACACACAATACACTGGCATCGCAACACCGCATGAACCGTAATACTCCTGGCACCCCTATACTTCTTTGTGTATATGGAAATCCTGTTTGTCGCTGTTTGGCCGTAGTTTACATCAGGTCGGGTTAGACCCGATTGGCACCGTTGAAATATGAGTTGCTTATTTATAACTCGTCAAAATTGTAATAAGCCCATTTGAGCTTATTGGAACGTTTGGATTCGATTTCGGCTACGTTTGGATTGGATGTTGGCTATGTCGGATTTGGTTTTGATTCTGATTGAGAACTGGATTGTTTGATTTTGTGATCTTGGACGTCATCCTAGATTTGGATTTGATGGTCAGCCTTGCTTCATTGGTGATCTTGTTACAGTTGCCTCTACCCTAAGCCTTGTGCTCAATTGATGTTGTTTAACCGAAGTGGTTCAATCGAGGTTGTACCTCCCGCGTTAAGTACTACGTACAATACTGATCCAACTAACTGAATTGCTAGTAGCAATTAACATCCTCCCTCAGAGTTGTACTCTGAACTTGATAAACTTCTCATTTGACAGAGATTCCACGCTCAACAGAAACTTTAAGACTCTAAGGAGTAACCTGAACCGCGTTTCTTAGGACAAACACCTGATTCTCCTTTCGTTCCTCGGGAGTACAGCTATCTTTGCTAAACCCTTATAGGATAATAAACTGTTTTGCCATTAATTTGCAAACTGCCCTTAATTTTTCTACCGACCATTTGCGATTATCCTACAAAATGTTTTACTACTATTTCACTAAAATCAAAATTTTAATCTTACTACCATTTTATAGAGGGCGAACTGTTTTCCTGTTACGATGTTATGAATCATACTAAAAACCAAAAAAATTGACCTTGCTACAATTTTATAAATGATGAAAATGTTTTCGTATTATCCTATAAAGTTGCTTCACAAATCATTTGATAAATCATTTTGTAAGACGATTTGCTGTTTTGCTACTATATCAGAAGCAAGATGATGCGTGGTTTTGTAACCTTACAACAGGTTTTACCTCTCGAGGGATCTCAAGAGGCTTACAACCCCACCAGGCAGTGTACCTGACCGATGTAGTATAGTGTAGTGGTAAGTACGGGGGATTGATCGTTCTCCACAGGGAATAGTATTCGTTAGGTATGAAAGACTACTCTAATAGGTCTAAGGGTTGAGGAAGATTCTTTTTATGTTTTTATATTTTTTTATGAAAGCAAGTAAAATCTCGGTTTTTAAAGAGTGGGCGGAATTAGTTGCTAGTCAACTAACCCAAATAACTACAAATGCAAATAAAATAAATAACTGAAAATAAAATGTTGTGAGAAACTTATGTGTAGAGAAATGTGTTTACTTAGATTTCCTTACTCCCTAACTATCTTTTACCGGTTAATTAGTGTGTATTAGTCGCGTGGATGACGGGTGTATTCCTTAATACCATTCGTGGGGTGGCGTACTTACTTCCCCAACTCTACAAGCTCCTACTTCACTCCTATGTCGAGCCGGCTAGGAAGCTCCTAACATGGGATCACTAGAATTCGCTTGTGCATTAAATACAACCATAAAAACCTTTAGTACGCATTTGGTTCATGTTTCTTAAGACGTTCAAGCAAGTTACCGAATAGGAAGTTAGCCAGTTTTCTTAAGCCTAACATAGATAAACAATCATCCAATACAACTAATAACACACTAATAACCAATAATCAATAGCTAGGTTTCATTAGATCTAAGCAAACACAAGATAAATTTAGCCTAACATGTTAATCAAAAGACAAGAATAAGATAAAATCAAACAACACATAGACATATTGAATGATTAATTGATAACTTATCTTCAATGTAACATGGAAGATCTCAAGGCAAAAAGCCTTGAAAAAGAAGCTAAAATCGTCTTAGGGTTTTCTCCCAAAATTCCACACACTAAGCTCTCCTTTAATGACAAAAAATTAGAAAACTATATATAGATTTTTGGATCTGACGGCGTCACGTTATGGAGTGTGACGCCGTCACCTCGCCGCTTCTAGGGTTCCCGGATGACCTTCTTGACGCCGTCCCTCTTTAGCTCTTCCAAAATCCATTCTGGCTTATCAAGGCTTGACGCCGTCGAACCTTGAACGTGACGCCGTCCCCTTTTGATTTAAGCCGTGACGCCCTTGATCAAGTTAAAGCGTGACGCCGTCAGAATTCACATGCTATTTTCACTGGCTTATCATGAGTAAATTTCACGTCCAACTTTTCTTGCCAAGGCATGACGCCGTCCAGGGTAAATTGTGACGCCGTCAAAGGTAACTTTTAGCCGATTTTTGAGACTTTGCCGTTTTCTTCACTTTTATGCTCCAAAAACGTCCAAAATGCCTCCTTTTCCAGATTTCTCCTCAAAAGTACCTAAAATGACAAAAGGAACGATTTAGGGCAATATTTGATCAAATAAATACGATTTAGGGCTTAAATGACCCCTTAAAAGCGGTACACTTTTCGCTTCATCAAATACCCTTACACTTGAGATTTGTTTGTCCTCAAGCAAATGCGCTTTTATTCTAATCAAAATACAAGTTAGGGGTCATTTAATGCAAACATAAAAGTAATTACAACAAATAATCGTTCCACTTCAATCATAATAAGCACGGAGATTACAAACTAGCACCTCACAAGTAGTGTTTAGATACTCACATCTCTCAAGTGTCATCAAAATAAATCTCATAAATGAAAACGGATAATATCTCTCACTACCTGTCATAGCAAATAGATTACCATAGGCTTGGGAAAGGATCGAAAACCTCCTCCACTAGGCGTAAGCACCAAAGATAAACTATCAAAGAGGGCTTTTAAATGGGTTATAACGTTAGGTGTAGAGAAAAGGAAAACACGGTTTGGTTGGATAAAGGATATTTTACTGGTGGCGAGTTAATGATCTTGATCAATTACATGTACTATACAATGTTGCTAAGCCAAGACTAGACTCGATCTTAAGCTAGAAACGAAATAACAAAATAAAAACATAAAACAAACATAAAATGAAACGGGATGGTAGTCCGTATGTTTTTTTCTATTTTTCTTTTTCTCATTTTTTTTGTATTTTTCTTGATTTTTTCGATTTTTTTTTTTTTTTTTTGCATACACTTTTGCCATACCATCCAAAATAATACATCATAGGGGCGTTGCATTCCCTTACACTTGAACTTTTACATAACTTTACAAATAACTATTCTAATGACTCGAATTAAGATAATTGAAAAACTTGGAGTACTTTTAAAACATTTAGCACATATGGGGGTAATAAATGATGTTCTTCCCCATTACTCCATTACACTAGTACTTTACCCATGAGTCCCAATCGTCCCAAAACAATATGTACAAGGATATGACTCGACTTAGCAACCATGTAATCAACTAGATAATTACCTTGGGTTTAAACAAATGTTGTAACAATAATGCACTAAAAATGAGTGCATACAAGGTAGGCTAAGGCGATTTGGGTGTACATTTAAGTGGGGTGTAACAAATTCTTCCTTTAAGTAAAATGCTTAAAGGTCGAAACGAAAAGATATGCTCTGAGGGGTGTACTAGGGGTATCGTGTACTAAAAATGAGTACAACGCAAAGGGGTGTGGGAGAATTACTTGACCAATGTAGCCAATGTAATTATAACAAAAACACAGGTGTAAAACAATGGGTTAATCCTAATGCCTCTTATCATGTAGTAAATCCAACTACACGAATGTAGTCTCACTTGTGGCCTCGGAATGGTCCTAACGCAAGTTCTAGAATCTAAGTGCTACCGGTACACACATCATAGCATAAATGCTTTTCCTACCAATTCTAGGGGCGAACCTCACATATTTGGGGGTGGAAAATTTTTTTTTAGTGGTACGGTTTTCGTGCTAGTCATATAACTCCTATCCGTGAGACGCTCATTAAGACCAAAGTTTCACTCCTATATGTTGTAAAAAATTTTAAATTTGGCACTAAAATTGCCCTAACAGGTATTTATCTCAGTTTTATTACACATCTACCATTAAACAAACAAAAATCAAGTGCAATGGCATTCTCTAAAATCGTACTTTTACCCCCCCTTACACTTAAGATGAACATTGTCCCCAATGTTCAAATAACAAGATGTAAAAGCAAAAAGTAAAAGAATGAAATCAAATACTCCCCTGATTCGCTCGGTGGATAATGAAATTACACGGTTAAATCTTCCTCCAAAGAGAATGTTGAAGCTCCATGACTAATGCATCGCCATAAGCTTGATTCCATAAACATCTCCTTGTCCAAAATAACCTGTTAAACCTGAGAAAACAAACACGAAAACCTGCATAACATCGGCGGGATAAATCTATATATAAGGATATAATGCTTGTGGAATGATAATTTTGCAGATTCCTGGAGATTATAAGTTGGAGATTTAATGAAAACTTTTTAAAAACAAAACTTTCAAAAATTTCTGAAAATTAAATCTGACGCCGTCAGGTTATAAACCCTAACGCCGTCAGAAATGACCTGACAAAAATTTTCATTTTAAGTTTCCGGAAAATTTCTGGAAAAACCTTTACCTTACTTCCTGGAAATCCTGCAAAACATCATTATGACTCGATACAAGCATTTGACTCAAACAAACACTAATATGTATGCTAATTTATTATTATTACGATTCATGTTCATTTGTGTTCTAATAAACCGATTTAGATTTCCCTTACACTTAACTTTTGCAAAATACCTTTATATGTAGTTAAGACGAAGTTAAAAACAAAATAAAGCATTTTCACAACTTAGTTTTGAACATGAATCAATAATAATAAAAATTAAACACACGTACGGAAACAAATAAAAACAAACAAACAAACAAATAAACACACAAAGCAAATAAATAAAATAAAGCTTGGGTTGCCTCCCAAGAAGCGCTTTTCTTTATTAACGAGTCTTGTAGCTAGACTCAAAGTCACGTACATTACGTGACTCCATCATCGGTCACGGTTCCTAGGCCATTCTCCTTCGATCCTTTATCAGAATCACTTTCATAGTAAAGGTATTTCGGGTCCACGTGATCAAAAGGATTGTTTCGGTATTTAGAACTAAGTTCCTTATCGTGCTTAAAGAATCCGCTTGACAGGTCAAAAGTGTCCTTACATCCCCTTCTCACATCATCATCACATAACACGAGTTGGGAACTTAACTCATCGAGCCCTTTATAATCATTCTCCTTGAATTCTCTCATCTTGTAAGGCGTTTGGTATGAGATTTCCCTAATCCCATCGGTGAAAGTCATGATCCCATTGAGCTCGTCCACAACCAAGCTTGTGGCCTGGCAAAAAGGTGCCCCAAAAACAACTTGTGATAACCTGGGATCGATGTACTCTTCGATATTATCGACGATTGCGAAGCTCATAGTGAATGTCATATTTCCTACAAACACTTGTATATCATCATCTATGCCGATGTCGTCCTTCCCTTTATGAATCATCCCCCATCTGCAAATGTTGTTATAATGAAACAAGGACATCACATTTTTGGGTAAACATGTGTCAATGTAAATATTATAAAAATGCTTGTGACCAATCATGCAAGGTATTTTGAGATTATTTGGATCATGTCGCTTAATTCGGCCAGGCCTTCTACCGTGTAACCCCCATGTGTTGCCACTTGCTGATGGTTGATACTCATACACTTCTTCACAGCCATCCCGAAAAATCACTTTCCTGACACCATCGGTAAATAATGCACTCCTATCATCCTCATCGAGTATCACTCCCGTTGTTTTTATGAATGGTTTACCTAGAACAAGGCCAGTTAAGGATGGGCTGATGATAGAGCTCATGTTATTAATTACAGTTAACTCGATATGAAAGAGGAACTTTTCTATCACAATTGGTACCCTCCTTATTACCCCGATGATATTAGACCCTTCATATTTGACTTGTTCAGTGAAGGCTTCGTTATATAGAGAGAGGGATATTGCGCTCATAGGAGAGTTGGGGTTTATGTAGGCATCTTTTATAAACTTTTTCCTAGTGGTGCAAGATATCTTAAAGACCCTAGGAGCGCCATCCTCTATTCTCTCTCCGAATCCCATAGGCGACCTTGTTGTGCCCCTCTCAAGTTCCTCTACCAGGGGGCGGTCTAGCAGTCCTGGGAGCCCATGAGGCATTTCGGATTTCTCTTCCGAGCCCTCCTCATCACTCACCTCTATTGTACTCGAGTTCTTTGGTGAGTCTAGATAGTCGTCGGGCGCCTCGGGCTTCTTTTCGGGAACTTCACCCTCTATTTCATTGTCCACATTCTTGGCTGTTTGTTGGTCCAAATTTGGTTTAGGAACAGGTATTGTTGTAATGGTGTTCACGAAGTGGAGAGGTTTCGAAGGGGTATGAGTATCTCCTGTTTTTTTTTTCGTTTTGTGATATGTATTTGAAGAGTTTACTAGGGTGCTTGATTTTTACAGGAGGGGGTGTTTGGTGGGTCACCGTAACAGATTTGATCTCATTAACTCGTGCCAACTCACAAGTTGACCTGCCAGCAAGGCGATCATTGATAACCTTTAACAGGTCATCAACCTTGTTGTTCATATCAACTTGCTGTTGTCTGAATTGATTCTCAAGTTTGGAGAGCTGTGTTTCTTGAGAGAGAATGAATTTTTGCAGTGATTCCTCGCGATTTTGTTGTTTATGCGTGTGTCGCTGAGGATAATGTTCAGACCAGGTGAGCGGGGTAGAGTCATTGAATGATACGCTACCACTAGTACAAATTTGGCCTACGGTCACACATGTGTAATTTCGAACGGCCACACAGTAACTTATTTGTGTGACTAAATGTACCAGAATAAAATAAACAGCCACACTTGATCCGACTTGTGTGACCATTTCGTCTTTCCAACTGAGGCTACAGTCACACATTTGAATATTTTCGTGACTAGAGGTATATTGTAATTTTTTTTTTGATTATTTAGTCACATATAATTTGGGACGTGTGACGGATACAAATAAGTTTGAAACATTAGTCACACTATATATATACATATGTGACAAATATATGTCACACAATTGAACAGTGTGACCAAAATACATATATGGTCACATGAAGTAATTGTGTATGTGACTAAATCATATACTCAAGTTTGTCACACATTATTTAAAAGTGACTAAATGATATAATCAAATTTGTCACATATTATTTAAAAGTGACTAAATCATATATACCTGTGCGCACTTAGTGTTTTCTGAAATAAAATTTCACACTTCTCAACTTTTCACAAACCCGCCTAAATTTTTCCCCAAAATCAAATTGCCCTCCTTACCGATTTCCCAAATATTTCATTAACCATCCAAATATCTCTCTCAACTTTTCACATAGATCTAGTCTTTCTTCTTCTTCTACCACACTCACACCACACTCAGTAGATGCAATTTTGAACAAAACCAAAGGGTTGATCCGTGTAATATACTCTTTCATTACTTTACAGTTTCCAGATTGTCATAGGGTTGACCCACCGATTCAATTTATAACTTATATTGTTGACGTTGGTTTTATAGAAGCAGAGAAAGAAAGAAAGAAAGACAAGATTAGATCGGTGAATCATCAAAAATGGTAAAAGAAATTTGAACCCTTTTTTTAATCTAAATCATCAAAATTCATATGTTTATTATATGAAGTAACTAATGAATTAATTGGTTATTGATTGATAAATGAAGGTGTGCATAGCTTGTTTGTTGCCGCTGTTCCTTGTACTGATTGTTAATCTGTTACCACTCTTGTTTCATATTATCATGGTATTATTCTTCTTCTTCTTATTATTTATTCATTATCTTTTTTACTTATTATTTTCATACACACAAAAATCAATTTTATTTAATTTTATTTTATTTTACTGGTGATTCAGGCTAGAGTTTATAGGATTTTAGGTTGGGAATATCGTAAACCGGAGCCTACACCACCCGCTTGTCCTTATGTTTCATCTAAGACTACTCAAAATGTAAGTTTTTAATCATTGCTATTGTTATGCTATCTGAATTTGAGCTATTTGTTTAACTTGTGGGTCTTGCGGGGTGGTCTTTGGACACGCAACAAAGGTGGCTCGGATGCTACCAAGAAAAACTTATAGTAGCTAGTTTGTTGTGGGTACTGAATGTCTTTTATACATGTTTGGAGTGCGTTTGGTTGCTGTTATACGAGTTTGGAGTGTAAGTTCGCTTAAGGGTTTCTTTAGATAGATTGTGCATAAGGTTAATTGTACCACAATATAATAAGTTTTCATTTTTTTTCTCTTTGTACACAACATGCTCTGTTTTTTCCCCTCTTGTATGTAACATCTTCGCATTTTGATGCTATTGTAATGTCAATTGGTAATAGAATTTGGACTATGATACATTTGAATAAAAACAAAGTATCCTGTATATAATGACAAAAGGATGACCGGTTGTTTCTTTTTAGTGCAATTAATCCGTATATTATACATAGGACTAAGTATTCAACACAGTGTGGTATTTTTCTTATATTGTTTGTAACATACCTGAATTTGAATGTCAATTGTATGTAATGTGGCTTCTAGTTGTGAATTCTTTTAAAAAATGACTATGCTTATATCATTTGCTTATTACAATTTGGGTTGGGCTGCTTGGGTGTGTTAGGATGGCTGAGATTATATTATACTTTTAATAATCAGTTGTATTTTAACATTTGTAACTATATATCAAACTCACTTTTTAAGAAAATGTTACTTTGATTTGAGGTTGCTTGATATTTGTTCATCTTTTATGCAGGGATAAATCATATTCTGGCCACTCATATACTCACCAAGAAACAATTGCGGCAACCACTGCTGAAATCAAAGGTGCCAGTGCTTATCAGGTTTCAGGTATAGTCATCTTTTTTTGTTTATATGTCATCAATTAGTGCACACCAGTTATTGTTCTTCCCTATCTAATTGTAACAATAATAAATTAACAAAACCACTTGGGATATCTATAGTGAATTATGCTATTTTTTCGTGTAAGAACCCCTGTGGATTGTGTTTCATGTAAGAACCTCTGAGGTAAGGCTTCTGTAACTCTAAGTTTAGAATTAGTTAATACTTATGGGATTCTTATGGTCATTGTAATGACACTAAATTTGATTTTTCACAATCCAGGTTTTTGACTATGAATTGTTTCCATCTGTCAGTCTTGTGCAGCAGCTGGTTTTTTGAATGATGTGTATTGTTTTTAGAGATGACATGGATTGTAGATGTGCAAAAAGTATGGTGTCTCTCCTTATCTCTTGGTGAGATCCTATACTTTTGGGAACCTTAATATCACACCTGATGTCGTTGTTTAATGAACTAGTATTAGAATATGAGATTATATTCAATCTAAGCATACAAATAGACCTACACACCAGTGCTTAGAGTCGTTTAGTTTATAGCCTCATATGGAAGCTCGTGCTTTGTCCGCAACTCGTTAGTGTGGAATTTGTTGGCTCGAGCTGTTGCCATTTCAAATAAGCTTTAATATCTACGTTTTTTATATTTGCACAATTGTCTCACTGTGTTGGAAAGAGTTTAGTGCCACACATAATACATCTTCGTGGTCTAGTTTTTGAAGCTTTTTTCGGAGTGTATATGTGAAGGTTGCATTGAGTGCAGTGAACCAACTTATGAAATATTAACCAGATCTTAGTAGCAACTTTAATGTGTCAATAGATGTCTACCTAAAGATTGTTTCCTGCCAATTTCTATGGTGGCCAGCTCTTTATTGCTTTACTTATTGAACCAGATAATTCTGTGTTCCATCTAGGCAGAGAAATGATAATTAGGCCACTTTAAACACGAAAGATTGTTTCCTGCCAATTTCTATGGTGGCCAACTCTTTAGTGCTTTCATCAGTTAAACACGAAAGAGGCTGTTAAAAATATCTTGAATGAATTTTATGATCACATTGTTGATGTCTACTTGGAAGTTGGAACAGAGTTGCTGTCTTGGTTTTTTTTTTTTTTTTAATTCGCTAGATGGGATGTTATAGCAATATTATCTGTTGCTAGTTTCTTATGCAAATGCTCTGCGCCTTGTAAGAAAGTGGTATTAGATGCTATCATTGAAACTGCAGCAACTGCACTCACTTTGAAACATACATCTGAAATCCCCCTTTGATTTCAATAGTGCTCCTATTATTTGTGCAGAAAAATTGTTGTCTTGTTTTATATAAGGAATTAGAACTATTGATTAGTGGACTTCTTGATATTGATTGTAAGTTCCCTATTTCTATCTCAGGTATCACTATAACTACTGTACTTTTGTTATGCATATCTGACAAGGCGTATACTAGAGATGAAGTTCTGATGATGGTATAACTAAAAAGACCAGATTTGATAGATTTTCTGATTTTATCAATTTAGATTATAATCTGGTACTGACTTGTATGTGTTTTCACCTCGATGTTTACAGGAAAAGGAAATGGTGAATACACTTCAATTCAATCTCTTGTACCCGACTGTGTATGTTTTTATCAAGCGATTTCTCAAAGCTGCAGTCTCACAAAGAGGTATGGCCTTTCATGTGATTTTATTTCTATCAGTTCTTTGACTATTCTGCAGGACTGTGAGTGCTCAAAACGGCATCAAACCGTCACTGCCATTACCTGAGACCAAGACTTCAAAGAAGAATGCCAAGAAACAACTTCAGTTACTTACATGAATCAGAGAAAAGATAAAAAGGTTGGATGAAGAACATGAAGCCCTTGAAACTGCTAGTGTATTAGTTACAACTGTTAGTACTTCTAGTGTATTAGTTACAACCGTTAGTTATAAGTTAGTACTGTTGGTTCATATAGTTAGCATTGCTTATATGATATGTGTTAGTGGTTCATTTATATACATTCCAATTTTATTGTATTTGAATTTGTTTTGATATATATTTGAATTTGTTTTGATATATATTGATTTCTTAAATGTGACTAAAAGATGTATATAGTCACACTTATTAGCACTTTTGGTCACTTTATGCTTAATTGTATGTGACTAAATACGTAAAACAAACATGCTTTGTGTGACTAAATACTACAAAAGGCCACACAAACTAAAATTTCATGTGGCAATTGGATGATCAATAGTCACACAAAATACAAATTTCATCAATTTAAATATCATATGGTCACACTTATTAACACTTTTGGTCACTTTATGCTTAATTGTATGTGACTAAATACCCAAAACAAACATGTTTTGTGTGACTAAATATTACAAAAGGCCACACAAACATAAAATTCAAGTGACCATTGCATGAACAATAGTCACACAAAATACACATTTCTTCACTTTAAACAGCATACGGTCACACTTATTCACACTTTTGGCCACTGTTTTTTAAATTGTATGTGACTAACTCCAAAAAAACAACACACGTTGTGTGACTAAATCATCACAAACGTCACATTTATTATATATTCATGTGGCCATAGGATGGGAAATAGTCACACATATTGATAAATCCAACAAAACTTATGCCTAATTGGTCACACATATTCGGGTTTTGGTCACTCTTTTTCAATGAAAACGGCCACAAACTAAACAATGTGACCATATGAACCCTATGGTGGCGCGACTTTTCGTCACACACACCAAAAAAAAAAGTGTGACTATATGCATATAGTCACACATTTTGTGGTGTGACGATATCCAGTTTTTGTACCAGTGTACGAGTTTGGTTCCAACTAAAATTTGGCTTATTCTTCCATGCCTCATACCCATCTTCGGAATTTTTGGGCCCATAATTAGTGGCGAGCCACTTATCTCCCGCCTTATCGATTCGCGAGGATGCAAATTCTTTGAAAGCCTGTTTGGGAAGTTCCATGCAATCATGAGTGTCGTGGGGACCACTACATAATTTACACGAAGAAGTGATTTTGTTCACTTGGCTTGAAGGTTTAGGAGCCTCGTAGGATTTCATGAGAAACTTGACTTGGTCTTCAAGTTCTATGATCCTACGGTCGGAAGTGCTTGAATTGTTCGAAGGCAAAGATATTGCCTTGACCGTTTTATTCAAATCTCGGGGATCACTCCAACTTTCGTTGTCATAAAGAGCAAGATCCTCTAGGAGAGCCCATGATTGTTCCGCACTTAGATCACGTAGCTTACCACCGGCCGATTGGTCAATGGTTTGCCTCGTGGAGAGATTGATATGGTCATAGAAGATTTGGACTTGGAGCCAAAGTTCTATGCCATGGTGAGGGACCTTTTGGAGTAAGTCCTTGAATCGAGTCCATGCCTCGTAGAGAGTTTCGCCTTGACGTTGTTGGAACATCAAGATATCATTCCTTAGCTTGGTAGTTCTTCCCGGTGGGAAAAACTGAGCAAGGAAACGAGTGGTGAGATCATCCCAAGAGGTGATGGATCCTGCGGGTTGACGTTCTAGCCATTGACTAGCTTGGTCCCGCAGAGAGAATTGGAAGAGACGCAATCGGGTCGTCTCTCGAGTGGCAACATCAAGGTCTATAGAATCAACGATTTTGAGAAAGTCCTTGAGATGTTGATTAGGATCTTCAGAACGAAGTCCATGGAATGCGCATCCGCTTTGCACCAACCGGATGGTGTCGGATCGCAAGGGTGTGATATTGGCTCCTTGAGTGAGCTCAATGGTGTTTCGATAGCCATGGTGGCTAGGACGGGAATACTCTCCTAAAGTACGGGCTCTAGGAGGTGGTGGTGGTTGTTGTGGTGGTGGGTTGTGGGGGTTAAGGATATTACCATCTTCCATGATGTCGAATGGTAATGGTTACGAACAAAGACACGAAGAAAATAGATAGACTAAAGAAAACCTAGAAAAATAAAATAAAAATCTCACTAGAAAGGAATTTAGTGAGTAGACCTAATAGAAATAAAAATTCAACCTAAACAATAACTATTCCCCGGCAGCGGCGCCAAAAACTTGATGCGTGGTTTTGTAACCTTACAACAGGTTTTACCTCTCGAGGGATCTCAAGAGGCTTACAACCCCACCAGGCAGTGTACCTGACCGATGTAGTATAGTGTAGTGGTAAGTACGGGGGATTGATCGTTCTCCACAGGGAATAGTGTTCGTTAGGTATGAAAGACTACTCTAATAGGTCTAAGGGTTGAGGAAGATTCTTTTTATGTTTTTATATTTTTTTATGAAAGCAAGTAAAATCTCGGTTTTGAAAGAGTGGGCGGAATTAGTTGCTAGTCAACTAACCCAAATAACTACAAATGCAAATAAAATAAATAACTGAAAATAAAATGTTGTGAGAAACTTATGTGTAGAGAAATGTGTTTACTTAGATTTCCTTACTCCCTAACTATCTTTTACCGGTTAATTAGTGTGTATTAGTCGCGTGGATGATGGGTGTATTCCTTAATACCATTCGTGGGGTGGCGTACTTACTTCCCCAACTCTACAAGCTCCTACTTCACTCCTATGTCGAGCCGGCTAGGAAGCTCCTAACATGGGATCACTAGAATTCGCTTGTGCATTAAATACAACCATAAAAACCTTTAGTACGCATTTGGTTCATGTTTCTTAAGACGTTCAAGCAAGTTACCGAATAGGAAGTTAGCCAGTTTTCTTAAGCCTAACATAGATAAACAATCATCCAATACAACTAATAACACACTAATAACCAATAATCAATAGCTAGGTTTCATTAGATCTAAGCAAACACAAGATAAATTTAGCCTAACATGTTAATCAAAAGACAAGAATAAGATAAAATCAAACAACACATAGACATATTGAATGATTAATTGATAACTTATCTTCAATGTAACATGGAAGATCTCAAGGCAAAAAGCCTTGAAAAAGAAGCTAAAATCGTCTTAGGGTTTTCTCCCAAAATTCCACACACTAAGCTCTCCTTTAATGACAAAAAATTAGAAAACTATATATAGATTTTTGGATCTGACGGCGTCACGTTATGGAGTGTGACGCCGTCACCTCGCCGCTTCTAGGGTTCCCGGATGACCTTCTTGACGCCGTCCCTCTTTAGCTCTTCCAAAATCCATTCTGGCTTATCAAGGCTTGACGCCGTCGAACCTTGAACGTGACGCCGTCCCCTTTTGATTTAAGCCGTGACGCCCTTGATCAAGTTAAAGCGTGACGCCGTCAGAATTCACATGCTATTTTCACTGGCTTATCATGAGTAAATTTCACGTCCAACTTTTCTTACCAAGGCATGACGCCGTCCAGGGTAAATTGTGACGCCGTCAAAGGTAACTTTTAGCCGATTTTTGAGATTTTGCCGTTTTCTTCACTTTTATGCTCCAAAAACGTCCAAAATGCCTCCTTTTCCAGATTTCTCCTCAAAAGTACCTAAAATGACAAAAGGAACGATTTAGGGCAATATTTGATCAAATAAATACGATTTAGGGCTTAAATGACCCCTTAAAAGCGGTACACTTTTCGCTTCATCACAAGACCTCCGAAGCGAATCCCGCATCTCTACCTGAGTAATCGAGTGTGGCAATGGTTGAAATAGACACCTCCGGTTGGCCAAATTCTTTTATGACGACATCTACGACTCTAGTATTTCAAACGGCACCGTATGAAGTGTTTTGTGGTCGAGCGCCGAATTGTTAAGTAGAAGTTTGAGATACCCAACTTACTAACCCTGAACTTGTTCATGAGACTACCGAGAAGATCGTTCAGATCAGAATCGAGTTGCAAGCCGCTCACGAATTGTCAGAAGAGCTATGCTGACAAATGACGTAAAACCTTGAATTGAATCGCGAGGTCGCGATTTTGTTAAGGAGGTGAGACTGTGAAAACCCGTAATTTTCCACGTCAACATTTATTTTCAAGCTCAAATTTACGACATTGAGATTTTTACAAGAACACTTTTTACGAATAACTATTTGGTTGAATAAATATAAAACGAGGAACAACCCTTTTGAACACTATGAAGTTAGACTATATTTAGTCCACAACGTCTCGGTACCTTGCTTCTACTCCGCTTCACAATTTTAAAACCCTAAAACAATTGCCTTTTCTATATCTACGTACGGTTGTCAATTCAACAAACACTATTCGCTATTTAAGATTTAAAACCCGATATACCCAATTCTCCCGACGATTGTTTCTAAAGTATTTTTATACTTCCAAAATTATTACCAAAGTTTCAAAAATATTTCCTGACGCCTAAAGTAATTTCTTTATAACTTACGTTTAATTACGTATAACTTTTGTTAATCACAGAACCAACAACCAACCCCTATTTTTAATACCCAATACACACAATATATACATATTTGTATCAAAATTAAATCTACTACTTCTAGTTTTACAAGTGTGCCACCCCCCAGTTCTATAATTAATCACTAGACAATTTTTCTACAATAATTAATACAAGAAACAAAAGCCCTAGAAACATGGAACTTCAAGACCAACATTTGGGTGGCTTGACCACCAATATGTCCCCCCCTAGACCCCATTCGGCCACAACCCTAAACATATAGCAATGATGTAATTTGACTCACTATTGAAAGTTGGAAAGTCTCCAAGTATAAATAGGTTCAAGTATCTTCCATTTGCACTAGCTAGTTCAAGGCAAGAAAACAAAATATCCTCTCATCTTCTATCTACAATTCGACACACTAAGAGGAGCAAGAAGGAGTAATCTTGATTTTTGGCTAAGATCAAGTATACTTAGGGCACCTTAGTAAGGGTTTGGAGCACTAATTCTTGGGTTAATCTAGTGTCTTACACTTTCATCTCACTAATCTTTGTAAGTAATCTTACATAGCTAAAACTTCATGATTTTCATGTTTTTCATGCTTGTCAAGTATCTATACTTGAATATCACTTGGTACATGTTGATAAAGTTTACATTTACAATGATCCTTTAACAAAAGTTTATGCTTTTAACAAGTTCTTATTACAAATAAACCTTTTATATATACATGTATATTAGTAAACATGTAGATTTAAATACTCTTGATAACCATTTACATGGACTTTGAATATTGTTAAGTTTATGTTTAGATCACTATTCTTATGTTGAGGAGATCATGGGTGAATTAGGACATGATTTGAAGTGGTTTGGAATGGGATAGAAACTAGAAAACAACCTTTTGAGACATCTATATAAGCTACTGTCCCATTTTGTAAAAACTGTAGAAATCAGTAGGTTGTGGGTAATTTTAGGCTAGAAATATAGAAAATGGACTTAATAACGAAAACGTGGCCGCTTGAATGAGTTAAAACGGGCTTATAACGAAAAAGATACGCTATTTTCAATTTAGACGACAAAAACAATTATTTTCAGAAAATTTATGAATCTGTCCAGAATTTGGAAAGACCAAAACTGATGATAAATGTTAGCTAGACTAGCCGATACCTTAAAAAGCCGATAGTATACTTAAATACCTTCGCGGGGATAGGTCAAACTTAAGAAACGAAGCAACGACGCAAAAGTTATGGCCTAATAAAGATTTACGTCGGCATATACGTGACAGCTTCTATTTTTGCTATTAGAAAGCTGTTAGGATTATTTGGATTGGATTTTGGACCTTTTGAAATACATTTCAGCTAAAATGACATAAACGAAAATGATAGAACATTATACATATTTATTAGGCGCGTTAGAGATTTTTGAAATACCTATTAACATGACGACGAAAATGTGATCGTGAGATAAACAAGTTACGCTTTCTAAAGTGGAAATTTTCTAAATAAAGGATCAAATTGACGCAACTATATTTTTGACGATAAACATTACAACAAACATGTACAAGTGATAAAGCAGAGTATGAACTTGCATGCACGACATCATTCCGTGACTTAAATCATATCATTCATATTAGGTTGCGAGTAGTTTCTGAGTCCGTTGTGCCTGGATATCTTGAAATTGTCGTGCCACGTGTCTTGAGACTGTTGTGTTTTGCTTCTCGATGCCAGTCGTGTCAGTTGTGATCTTTGCATTGCTGTGGCTAAGGTGAGTTCATGGCCCCTACTTTTACTTGTTTTATAACTGTTTTGGGGGAGAATACATGCTCGTTGTTTTTCACTAAACTCAATGCTTTACAAACGTTTTTATACTGTAAACTATGGTGTTACATGATTTTGGACATATATGTGTGATGAGGTGATTATAAGTTGTGACATGCTTGTTTGTGAGTACATGACTGTGCCACTGTTAACTCTCTGCGGAGAGCCCACGAGTTATAGGTTCAGTTGGTGTAACTGTTAACTCTCTGTTGAGAGCCCACAGGTTATAGGTTCAGTTGGTGTAACTGTTAACTCCCTTTGAGAGCCAACTTGTTGATAGATCTATCGGGGTAGCTCCCCACGTGATATTGGTTATGGGTATGATGAACACTTTAGGCTCGGTTGGCGTGACACTATATGAGCATGGTATCTGTATGATTGATTTTGGTTCGAAATGTTTTGAATTATGATAATGTTTACAGATTGGTTTTGGAACTGTGATTTAGGCAGTGTGAGCCTATGTTGAACTTGACTTGTTGTGATTGATGTTTGAACTCGGGAACCTTTTGGTTCAACCATATTGTTTTAAACTAAAACCTATGAACTCACCAACCTCGTGTTGACCCGTTTTAGCATGTATTTTCAGGTTCTTAAAGTGTTAGCTCACATTTGGCGGCAGTTGGCATGGCATGGCATGGTTATAGAATTGAGACACTTAGATATTCATTTGGGGACCGTTGTACTTATTTTATGGGCCTACTTCAGCACAAATTTTTTATGATGTAAATTTAATACTCTTGTTAATGATTTATATTCTAAATGATTGTGGTGAAAAACCGTTCTTTATACTTGTGTTGTGATACCAATTGTGTAGCACCCCGGCGACATGTATGCTTCCGCTGGACCCGATTTTCGGGGTGTGACAATGTGAAACTAGACATTTCTTGAGAATCGACCTTCATTTCCGAAGCCTCTATAGAGTTCATGATTGGGCTAGGACTAGTACATTAACCTTTGAAAGGTATTTAATCTCCAAGTACAGTTACAAAATTTCCCTCCTAAATTTCCATTACTTAACCCTTTACCCAAACACTCGTTATCATCAAACCAATCCATATTCCAACTCATAATACAAATCGGCAACAAAAAACTGATCATAAATGAACATTTGCAACAAATGATCATCAGTCTTCAAATATGAACTAATCCAAACCATCACCTCATTTGAATCAGTTATCAACAAATAACTTCCATGCTCTTCCAAACACTCCTCTTAGACATCGATCAAAAAACATTTTGAACCCAAAACAGTCAACATAAACCTTCCACTACCCAAAGAAAACCAAACATGGACACTATCAGTAATGGTATAGAGTTATGATTGAGGTCTTTGTCATTCATAAGTTTCATATTTCGGACCCAGAAAGGTTTTACCCTCACTTTCCACGGTTACATCAATGTTAGCCATTCTTTCCTCAAGCAGCCTATCAATCTCAAAGATTTAGTCCTCACCATCCTCCTGCAAGAATTCCTTGTGCTTCTTGTTATTAACTTTAGAAAAATACCTCTTTTGAAGCTTCTGAAACACAACAATCATGCGCGGACACACAACACAATGTGTTTGTTTTTTGAAGCTTGAACCTTTGCTTCGCTAATTGATTAATCACAAAAAGCCTTTTCTTATCAAGTTCCTTAACTAGTAAGTATCCATCCAAACAAGAAATTACTTTTGTTCCAGTACTGAATTCTTGGATAAATCGGTTCTTCACTATGAAAGCATCCCCAACTCTTGCCATATACACTCTGCACATATCTTTTAAGTCCTTGTTCTGCAAGATAAAACAATAGTTATTCTCTTCCAACTTTCTCCATGTCTTAGAGACAACTGGAACAGAAA
The DNA here is from genome assembly GCA_021014915.2 of Artemisia tridentata subsp. tridentata. NCBI lineage: Eukaryota > Viridiplantae > Streptophyta > Magnoliopsida > Asterales > Asteraceae > Artemisia > Artemisia tridentata. The sequence goes on along the minus strand of CP139505.1, from coordinate 130,921,994 downwards.
CACTAGACTCAAAATATAATGCCTACGTGGCTCATGCTTTCTATTTTTGGAATTGGGTGGTGTTAGAAGTACCACAAGTGTTTAGTGGCACTGCTTGAAGTCACTTTTATTCACTTTGTGAATATAGAGGACACCTTTTACCAATTTAGTTTCATATTTATTGTCTATTAATACTTTTAACTAACAAACTTTATATTTCTATTCCATATTTTTAATTATGTAATTTTATAATAAAAACAAAAGATAATAAAAAAGTAAAAAATAAATAAAATGAGAAAGGATGCCAATATCCCTTTAAACCTATAGAGCATTGATTGGCATGCCTAAATGTATGCTTAATCATGTGTGTCAACATCTCATTGGTGACACCAAAGGGATCCACTTTTTCATAAACCAATAAACAACCTCCACATCCATGATCCATTTAGGCATAAAATTAAGCACACATTTAGGTCTCTCAATCATTTTCCAAACTTTTGTATAACCAACCTCTTATGAATTTTAGTTTTTGACCAAGTCAACTATTCCACTTTTTATATATTCTTTTTTCAATAAAGGACTTAATGAAAAGGGTAAACTGCAAATTATGTCCCTAACGTTTGTCCTTTTTGCGAAAAATGCCCTTGAACAAAAAATTATGCGAGTTGTGTACCTACGTTTGGACTTTTTGCGAAGAATGCCCCTAATGTTGCACTGTTGTTGCAAATTCACGATTTTGGCTAACGAGCGTTACGAAATCCCATTAGTCAAAGTCAAAGGCCATGTGAAATGACTATTTTTTGCAGTTTACTCTTGATTCTATTTTGAGTTCCAATTACACAACCACAACACGATCACACCACCGCCCTCTATCACTACAAGACCACCACCACCACCCTCTACCACCACACATTATTCTCATTTCTTTTACATAAAAACTATTTTCAAGATCTATATGCATGTTGGAATGCAATAGATTAACAACTACTGTGACATTAACAAAAATAGAAATAAAAGTAAAAACGTGTAACCTTTTAAATAACAAATGCCATATATTTAACAAATTCCATGCCGCCACACCACGCCTCACGTTATTTACAACCTTGGGGAATACCCATTAAAACTTGCATATTTGCATCTTTTCCCAAAACATGCTGTTAATACAAATAAACCTTAAAAACGTTTATTTATATTTTACAATCTTTCAATGTTTTGTCGATAACAAACATAAAATCATTTTAACGAGATACATAAAATACGTAACGCTTTGAGCCAAAAGCTTACTAACTCATTTCATTAAAACCTTAAACATATTTAGTTAAACAAGTTTACATGAAACCAAAACCATTTTATAAAAACACTTAAGTAAACTAGTTACTTACATTTTATAAAATACATGTTACTTGTAAATTAACTAGGAAAGACTTGAACTATCCATAACCCAAAAACCAAGCCCATAAACCATAATCCATGGAGCTTGACCCATAACTCATAACCCATTGCATGACATCCAAAATGGGTAAAACCCATGAACCATGACCCAAAGTCCATAACCCACAACCCAAAGTCCATGACCCATGACCCATGACCCAAAGATGTCTTTGACATCAGGCATGACATCATCTATCCATGGATCATAACCCATAACCCAAAACCTAGAAATGTAACCCAAAATCCGAATTGTGGATACCAGATAGCCGGATCCCTTGGATTACACTGGCCGGATCCCTTTGGGGAGGGATCCACCGGATCCGGGTGAACAGTGGACAGTTTGCCTATAAATAGTGAGTCATTTCTCTATTGCTCCTCACCCTTTTTAGACATATCTTCTCTCTATGTTCTAAACTCTCTAACCACATATCCAAGGATCTTTCTACGTAGTCTTTCTTTGTGATTCTTTAGGTTCATTCTAAAAGGCGAGATCACGACCTCTCGAAGACTTGCAAGCTCGTGATATGAGTTGCTAGGATTCTTCTCCTCCAAGATCACAGAAGTGCATCTTGTTCTTTCTTCTTCTCAAAAGGGTGTTGTAGATATATTGAGTCGTTAGGTGTAAAAGGACGTTGGTTCCTTTAGTATTGTTGTGCTAGTTGGGTTGGTTTGGTCCGCCGTACTAAGGACCCGGTATCTAGCCTTGTACTGGATAAAGTGTAGGCGACGAAGGTTTGGCTTTACCTCGTGGAAAAGCCCGGTATCTGGCTTTGTACCGGATAAAGTGTAAGCGGCGTTGTGAAGGCTTCTCCGCCAAGTGAAAGGAGTTTGTGTTGTGAAGTGATTACGAACTCTCGAGTAGGTGACTCAGGGAGTGGAGTAGGGCAAGGAAGGTGAATTTGTAGCTGAACCACTATAAATACTTGTGTTATGGTTGTGTCTCTCTATCTCTCTCTCGTAGTTTAGTTTTATATGGTTTACTACTATCAATATCCAACACGTCAAAATTAGATTGACATAAGTCGATCTATAAGTTTCAAAAAGAAGTTTTAATCGGTAAAACTATTCAACCCCCCCCCCCCCTTCTAGTTTTCTACACATGCTTAAACACTATTATATATTATGCATTAAAAACTTGTATTTTGTGAAAATATGCAAATATACAAGTTTCATTGGGTATATATGTAAACGCCTCTTAAACTATTATTAACCTAATGACTAGTAGATTTGGGTTATGTTTGGTAAAAATAAATGTTGTTCAAACCGGAGATGGAGTTGTGGAAGGAGATAGAGATGAAGATAAAAGTTATAAAAAATATTATTTTTATAAGCTACATGAAATAGCATTCGAAAATTATGAAAGATTATTTTTGTTATAATCTCTTGTAAGTTATGTCTGTGAAACAAAGTATATATTTTAAGTAGCTTATTTTTTAAAAGTAAATAAGCATAATATCTCCATAGGTAGAGGATCATTTAAAAAGTGAGTTATTTTACAAAGTCTAAAAAGTATTTACAACCGTTGGATCATAATACAAGATTTGATCAAATTAAAAAGACTTATATACACATAAGGGCATACCAGTCATTCCTCCATTTTATAATCGTCAAACCCTCACCCACAAGTCCCGGTATGTGCTTAAACACATACCCTTTTCTTGACCAAAACCGGACCAAAATAACCAAAAACCCGACCAAAACGCCAAAAGATATTGTGTTTTTGTGTTTTTGCATGTGCAGGGATGGATATCGTGAAAATTGACAAAAGACACAAGAAAATCAAGAAAACGAGCACGAGATACGTAAAGGCTCAGAACCGGAACCGGAAACAAAGAAAATGGTCAAAAAGGCATCCCAAGTCCTCCATCTATCTGAAGTCGTCAACATTAGCCCTTGGATCAGCATTTGAATATTGGAAAAATCAGTCCTTGAGGAATCCAAAAATAACAACTTTGGTCCCTAAAATTATCTAAGCCTAACCCTTAAACCCTTTAAAACCTTCAACCCTTTTTCATTCACAAATCTAAACCATCCAGCCCACGCTAATATCCAACCCATTCACTCAATCTAAACTCCCAAGCCCAATCCTATCCGGCCCAACTTAAAATTAAACCCGATCCGCCCAAACTAATTTCACTACCCGGTCAATCACCCCATTCGGTCAATAGGGTCAAAGATAAATAAAAGAAAAATAACTCTCACTTTACCTCACTTTTCTTATCTCTCTCTCTCTCGCAAAAGACATCCGATCCCCAAATTAACCCCCCCCATGAACCCTAAATCCGCCCCTCAAAAATTACCGCAATTAAGGGCTTTTTAGTCAAATCAAAGGACTTCTAGAAGGATCAGAAGGTGTCAGACTCGAAGAAACACACGCGGGGACACATGGCAGCAGGTTATTGGTTCGAACACCTCATATTGATGATCGTACGGTTAAATGAAGAGAAAGATGATCTAAGGATGGATATGAAGCTAAGAGGCACGCGGATCGCCAGCGTGGCAAAGACCCGAAGGTTCGGATCGAGCCTATAAATAGAGGAGAGGTTATCCCATTTTCGTATGTAATTTCTATTTAGAAAAGTTATGCTGTCAAAATGTTTTCTTAGTTTTAATTGTAATTTTCTTAAGTTTGTTTAAACTTCTAAAGTCTGTTTCGATTTATTTTGTAATTGTTATTTCGAGTTAATGGAAGTTTTCGTTGTAATATTTTAATTATTGTTCAAGTTGATTAATATTGAATTCGAATTGAATTTTTTTCTGTTTATGTTTATGTTTATGTTTTAGAATTTTAATCTTTGAATCCGAATTCTCTTTTACTTAATGTTTGATTTCAGTATTTAGTGTTTCTCTTTGTTTTAAATATAAGATCAGGTCAAAAGAAAAAAAAAAAAATAAATCAAAACTTTAGTTTAGTTAAAAAAGCTTCAACAAGCTTGTTTGCTATTTTGTTAACTGTTTCATCTAAGCTTACATAGCTTTTGTGAAACTTAGTACTGGAACTTCAATATTTCTTCTCAAAAGTGCAACAAGTCAACTGTGGTCAAAGGTGTGGAATAAGCTGATGGAGGGAAGAAGAGCTGGTTATATTTGGGTTCGATATTGGCTTGATAGCCTGGTTATTTTGATGTTCTGAGTTCAGTTCAGGATTTGAAGCAGGATCCACCTTTGAGTATTAATTTCCATTCACCTCAATTGTTATAGTTAATACTGCTGCTATTAATTTAATTTCCATTAGTTATTGGTTATTTGATGTTTAATTGATAGAGTTAATATTAGTTAAGCTTGTTTAGAGTAGCTTGTTAGTTTGCTGTTAGTTTGTTAGTCAAATTATTTGATGATTAGGAAGTTTGATCTGCTGGTTTGAAAAGAAAAAAAAAATGCTGTTTTTAAGTATTAGTTTTAGCCTAAACATGTCACTAGCTCAAGTTCATGAGCAGCTTTCTTGAAATTTAGTTGAGTTAAGTGAATGATTTTTGGGGCAAAAGCTAGGCAGGCTAGCTGTTCATAAGTGTCTGTTGTTGTTTTGCTTTTCTCAGATTGTTTGGTTAGATAATTTGAGTCTATTTAGTGCATGTTTGGTCTGTTTGATAAAGAAGAGTATATAAGTGGACTGTCTTGTGAAAAAGCTGATGTCCAGCTATTTTAATCTGGTTTAAACTTCTTCTTTTCATTAAAAATATTTTTGTTAGTTAAGATTTTAAAGAAGAAAAATAAAAAAAAAAATTAGTGTGTATCATTTGTCATTACCAGGAATCGAACCTGGTATGTTTGAAAGAGTAAAATGTTTTTAGTTTTTGTAATCTTTCAAATCAGTCCTTGAATTTCATTCTTAACGAATTTGGTCCTTGTTTTTGTTTCAAATCGATTTTAGCTTTGTTAGAGTTTCAAGAATTTCATTTTCAGTCCTTTGAGTTTTTAATCTTGCATTTTAAGTTTATTTCTTCATTATTAGTTTTATAAATCTCGGGATTAGCCCGGGATTTGCATTTATTTGAATTTTCTTTGTGCGCATTTATTTTAATAGCGTAGATTGCTTTTAATATTTCTTATTATAGTGTAATCAAATTCTAAAAAATAATCTTTCACATCACTCATTCACTTCACATATTCACGACTCCGATTCGACAAATTCGCCGTCAAACCTTCGTTGGGAAAACGACCCGGGGAAATATTCTCACGAATATTTCTTTGGAACAAATAAAAATAAACATCAATAAAATGGCGCCGCTGCCGGGGAAGGCTTGAAACGAGTGCGTTGATTTCGTCCGTTGTTTTTGTGATTTGAAGATCCTTCCTTGGAAGTTATTGTTTTTTATAAAAATAAAAATACAAAAATATAATAATTAAAAAACACTTTTCCTAAAGTGTTTTCACCATTAATAATAAATCCTCCGTCTTCCGTTGAAGGAGGGCGGTTGTAAACCATTCCAAATAACAACAAAACAAATCGTGTAATTAATCGTTATCGGATTACTTTATTACTACAACCTAATTACGGGGTTTAAGGAAGCTTGACATTAAATTGTCGAGCTGAAGAAGGCGGGTTTTTAAGCATCTTCGGAGCTACCTTTGCCTTCCCGCCACGCTGCGCGTAGTTTTAAAGGAAACGGTTACGGTTAACGTAACGGTTACCAAAAAGAAAATAAAGTCTTTTGTTTTCAATATATTAAAAAAGCCAAAAATAATTCCCAACCAAAAATACAAAAAGATTTTTGATTTTTATTTTTGTTTCCTTTTTGGTGTATGCACACCCGTTCTTCTTCTTCTAACCCTCTTCTTTCACCACTTTCAAATCCCGAGAGGATTATCCGTCAAAACAACCGTGTTCATTTCTCAACCGTTGAGGAAATGGCCAACAACCAACACAATCAACCCCCGCCGGTGGGTGTTGACAATCACAATCAAGGGCAAGCTCCCGATCTCCGCACTATGCAAGAGTTACTCCAGTGTCCCACCGTGGGATACGGAGATGCTATTGTCATACCCCCGATTCGAAATACAAATTTTAAACTCGAGACCGGTTTAATTCAACTTGTCACGGGAAATCAATTTCATGGTTTTGATCGGGAGGATCCTCACAATCACATCCGATGGTTCAATAAATTAACCTCAACACACTACCATAAGGATGTCCCTCACGAAACAATCAAATTGATGTTATTCCCATTTTCGATCGAGGGGGCGGCCCGAATTTGGCTCGAGAAAGAACCTCCTCAATCAATCCATACTTGGGAAGATCTCGTCCATAAATTCGTGAACTATTTCTTTCCTCCGTCTAAAATGACCAATGCTAGGAATGAAATCACAAATTTCCAGCAACGATTTGATGAGAATTTCGGTGAGGCATGGGAACGATTCAAGGATCTCCTACGGAAATGCCCACATCACGGATTCTCGGAATTGCATCAAATCGATACGTTCTACAATGCCTTAACTCAATCAGATCAGGATTCACTCAATGCAGCCGCCGGTGGCAATATCATGAGTCGAATGCCGAGAGAAATTCTTTCAATTATTGAGAACAAATCTAAGGTACCTACCTCAAGGAACAAACCGGTTGTTTCTAAGGTGAGTACACAAGCTTCTAGCAGTGATGCTAAGATCGACAAGCTTGCAGATATGTTCCAAGCTTTCATTCTTTCAGAACAAAAGAAACAATCTTCTCCATCCGCTCAAGTGAAAGCGGTGCAAGAAAATTGTGTTATTTGTGGTGGTCCCCATCCATATTATGATTGTCAAGCTACCGACAGCCAAGTTTGCAATGCTACTGCAGCAGCCGCAAACTACAATCAAAATCAAGGATTCCGTCCTCAAGGTGAAGTTAACTACCGAGTTAGCAACCAAATGGGACCACCCGGTTTTACACCCGTTCAAAACAACCAAAACCGTTTACCTCAAATCAATCAAGGTTACAATCAAAATCAAAGCTACAACCAAAATCGAGGAAATAATTATCAAGCTCAACCGCAACAAGTCTATCAACCTCCTCCTTCCCAAGTTCCACTTCCTCCCGACTTTGTGAGTTATATGAAAGCAACCGATGCTAGCATACGAACTATGCAAGGTCAAATCAACAATATGAGAGCTGACTTTCGGAAGGAGATTGATACGACAATATCTCGACAAACAAACGACCTTAAGCAAATGATGAGTGGATTTTTTCAGATGAATCAACCCTCAACCTCGGGTACTTCTTCTCTTCCTAGCAACACAATTGCTAACCCGAGGGGCGATGCTAAGGCGATAACGACTCGTAGCGGTGTTTCATATGATGGACCCACGGCTCCGGCTACCGCTTCTTTTCTACCTCCCAAGGTAGCCGTCCGTGAACCCGAGGCGACCAAGGACATGGAACCTCCTACTAACAACGGAGGAACCAAAGACGTCCAACCTCCGGTCATCCATCCATCTGAACCAAAGAATGTTGAGCCAAAAGAAATTCCCGTCAAAGCAAACCTTCCGTATCCTTCAAGATTGAATGATCAAAAGCTCCGCGAAAAAGCTTCAAATCAAATGGAAAAATTTTTCCAAATTTTTCAAGAATTGCATTTCGATATAAGCTTCGCGGATGCTTTACTTTTGATGCCTAAGTTTGTTTCGACTCTCAAAAATTTGCTGAATAACAAAGAAAAATTAATTCAGTTAGCAAAAACTCATCTGAATGAAAACTGCTCAGCGGTAATTCTCAAAAAGCTTCCGGAAAAGCTTGGAGATCCCGGAAAATTCCTTATTCCATGTGAATTTCCGGGAATGGTTGAATGCTCCGCCTTGGCCGATCTCGGTGCTAGCATCAACCTAATGCCGTTGTCAGTATGGCAAAAGCTTTCTCTGCCCAAACTTACCCCCACTTGTATGACTCTCGAGCTTGCGGATCGTTCCGTCACCCGTCCCGAAGGTATAGCCGAGGATGTCTTCGTTAAAGTGGGGAAGTTCCATTTTCCTGCAGATTTTGTGGTTGTTAATTTTGACGCCGACCCCCGGGTTCCTCTCATTCTCGGAAGATCATTCTTGAGGACCGGGCGAGCTTTGATTGACGTATACGGAGAAGAAATAACTCTGCGAGTTGATAATGAAAAAGTTACGTTTCAAATCAATCCAAACTCGAAACCTCAAACTGACAAATGCAATGTCGCTACGGTTGATCAAAAGTCCGATCCCGTAATTGCTCCTAAAAGAATTGATCCAAACCTTTCGAGATTCACGGTCAAGAGTATGTCAGAAAAACGTGCTGAGCTCAAGGCTATGAAAATCAATCCTGGATCGAGCAAATGGTTTGAGTGTTGTGCTACAAATACTAAGAGTATTCTTGATGATAATGAATCTGATTCGGAGACCACAACGGAAGAGGTGGAAAATGCTAGCTCTAAGAGCACACCTCTTGTCCCACCTCCGGAGACGATTTATCGTGTTGAGATGATTGATTCTGTTCTTTCCGACTCTTCCCATCCTTCTCCTCCGATTGAGGGAAGTGAAATCTCGAGGGATGAGTTCGAGGTGTTGTCTGTTAATGCTCCAATTTCGCCGGAAATTGTTGAGACCAATAATAACCCAGGGGAAGATGTTTTGGAATTTGATGAACAATTGTTTCCCCTGGAAGATGTTAAGGAAAAACCGCCTAAATCTGTTCAAATTATTGATTCAAAATCAGAGGAGCAAAGTAGTGGCAGTACCACTTCTTATATTGATTCTCTTCTTGAGGAGTTCGCCGATGAACTCGCTCACATCGATCCAATCCCACCGGGGGATGAGGACGATGAGTTTGATTTTGAATCTGACTTAAGAAAATTGGAATCGTTGATGAACCATGATCCGTCTAAATATGATTCTGATCCCGAGGAGTTCGCCGATGAACTCGCTCACGATGATCCACTTCCATCATATGATGATGATCTCTTTGACTTCCATGCTAATCTTGAGGAAGTTGAAAATCTTTTGTACTATGCTCCATCATCCGATTCTTACTCCGAGCTTAATGATGATGATGACCTCTTCGATTTTAGGGCCGATCAAACCGAATGGAGAAATCTTTTATATGGCAAACCTACTGAAAAAGGCCCTAAAATTGAAACCATAACCGAGGATGCTTCAATAGTATCTCATGACTTAGTTCCTCATTCTCCCGAGGATGATTTCTTTATTGAGTCCTCCATCGAGTACCCTGCTGAGTTTTCTTGTGAGGACAAAGTATTTAAGCCAGGCTTACTCGATGATGGTGAAATTCATCCTTTGATGAAAGTGACTCTTGATACGAATTTAAAGTTTCCTGCCTCATCTAAGGAACTTTTAATTCTGGAGAAAAGTGATTCCTCTCTACCTCTTTCTGATCAAAAACTCCCATTCTGTCCAGAGTCATCTCTGCTTGAAACTTTACTATCGTTTCCAGCCAGAAACGAAGACAAAGTTTTTGACCCCGGCATCACCGCTTTCATCCTCTAAAGCCGTGGGTATCTCAATCGGAGTGGAACTTTCGTGTGCTTCAATGTTTATTCAAACATCTTGAACGAAAGTCCGATTGAGATTATCTCTTCCACCTGCTCCCCCATGGACAAATAAATTCGGGGTCGAGTCAAGCTCATGTGACTCGGTTAACAAAAACAAGCGCTTCGTGGGAGGCACCCCATGCTTATCCATCTATCTTCTTTCTATTTTCTTAATAAAGAGGAGGAGATCCTCCTCAATATCTTGTGCCTCGTTGTTTTTCTGTGTTGTGTCCAGGAATGCCGATGACTGAAGACTCTCGTGCTCGTAGTTTCCTTCACGCTACTCGAGTTTCATCATCCGCTGCTTATCCAATATCCAAAATCTTATCGTTTTACATTTATCTTTTGGCATAATTAATAAACGGCCTTAGATTTTTGTAGGGAGAACCCGTACCTTTAAGACATTGAGGACAATGTCTCATTCTAGTCTGGGGGGGTAATCTTGCGATTTGATTTTTGCCTTGCATTTTTGCTATTGTCTCGTGCAATCCCGTTTTTCCTCAAAAATTGAAAAAAAATCCAAAAAATGATAAAAATTAAAAAAAATTTTGTGCAAAAATATAATAAGTTTTGACATTTTTGTTGATTTTCCGCTGGAGAGAGTAGGAATAAAATTCTGACTTGACCGGGCGTGTTGAGCCCTAGCTTGTCCCCTTAACCGTTTATAATCCATAAGCTCGTGCTAGTCTTTTACACAAGGAGCTAGAAAACGCGAATTCTTTTTAAGAGTTTGCAAGTTCCCGTATTTGACTTTATATATGCATGGCTTGATTATAAAGCTAAGCATTCGCGGATCTTATTATTTAAGATTTTAAATTTGCGAAGAACGAGAAATGATAGAGTTGTTCATAAGTTAGATTGCTAAACATGGAGTAGTGGTTCTCTTTAGAGCTCATCGAAGTTAATTGTGGCTTTTTGTTCCCATAAGCTTGTTTCACTCAAAAATATAAATCTAGGAATAATTAAAGCTATTTTGGTTTTGGCGAAATTTAGTTTTTAATCCTTCTTAAGAGAATCCTTGCTTATGAAAGTTGGGTACACATCAAGGTACTGCCAGTGTTACGGTGTAATAGACTATTCCATCTTGCCGGCTCACAACCGATGTTGGGATTGTTATAAAAGCCGTAGGACTCGGGATTTGGCAAAATATATATAATAATGAATAATAATAATAATCCAAAGCCATAAAAAGTTTTCTGCATCTTGCCGGTTCGCAGCCGATGTTGTAGACTTCTAATAAAGGCAGAGGAAAAATTCCAAGGTCATAATAGACTATCACATCTTGCCGGTTCGCAGCCGATGTTGTGATTGTTATAAAGGGCCAAGGATCAATATTAATATGAGCTTAAAAATGTTAATAATGCCAAATTTCGACTCCGAGGTATCCTAATAAAGGCTTCCGTCTCTGGACTCGTAGATGAGTTGTTTCGGTCGCAAATAAAAGGGATATTCTCAAAATCGTGTTAAATCAGAGACCTTGATGTGGACCTCATTTTTGTATGCAACGGTTTTCGAGGGAAGGTTTGGAAACTACTTAGCGTCTAAACTAGGTATCTTTATCAGATTAAAAATTATCAAAACGAGAATTTGAAGAAATTCATTTCTCACTAAAAATAAAATAAATAGAGGAAAAATAAGAATTTGGGAACGAGAAGTCCACAATTAGCTTTTATGAGTAGTGTTGGCAATCTAACTTGTAAATGACAATGATCTCGTTTTTAAGCTTAGTTTGGGGACTCGTGAAAAATCAGGAACGACGAATTTTATCCGTATGGTCACTTCTTTATGAGTCGTGTTTCCTGCTCTATGACCCTAAAAATTATCGATAGATAATGATTGTCATCAAAAGCCGTCACTCGAATAATAAGAAAAATACAAAAATAGAATAAAAAGGAAAATCGGGGAGTTTTCATAACATTGCATGAGGACATTGCAATACTTAGTCTGGGGGATTTTTGGTATGTGCTTAAACACATACCCTTTTCTTGACCAAAACCGGACCAAAATAACCAAAAACCCGACCAAAACGCCAAAAGATATTGTGTTTTTGTGTTTTTGCATGTGCAGGGATGGATATCGTGAAAATTGACAAAAGACACAAGAAAATCAAGAAAACGAGCACGAGATACGTAAAGGCTCAGAACCGGAACCGGAAACAAAGAAAATGGTCAAAAAGGCATCCCAAGTCCTCCATCTATCTGAAGTCGTCAACATTAGCCCTTGGATCAGCATTTGAATATTGGAAAAATCAGTCCTTGAGGAATCCAAAAATAACAACTTTGGTCCCTAAAATTATCTAAGCCTAACCCTTAAACCCTTTAAAACCTTCAACCCTTTTTCATTCACAAATCTAAACCATCCAGCCCACGCTAATATCCAACCCATTCACTCAATCTAAACTCCCAAGCCCAATCCTATCCGGCCCAACTTAAAATTAAACCCGATCCGCCCAAACTAATTTCACTACCCGGTCAATCACCCCATTCGGTCAATAGGGTCAAAGATAAATAAAAGAAAAATAACTCTCACTTTACCTCACTTTTCTTATCTCTCTCTCTCTCGCAAAAGACATCCGATCCCCAAATTAACCCCCCCCCATGAACCCTAAATCCGCCCCTCAAAAATTACCGCAATTAAGGGCTTTTTAGTACAATCAAAGGGCTTCTAGAAGGATCAGAAGGTGTCAGACTCGAAGAAACACACGCGGGGACACATGGCAGCAGGTTATTGGTTCGAACACCTCATATTGATGATCGTACGGTTAAATGAAGAGAAAGATGATCTAAGGATGGATATGAAGCTAAGAGGGACGCGGATCGCCAGCGTGGCAAAGACCCGAAGGTTCGGATCGAGCCTATAAATAGAGGAGAGGTTATCCCATTTTCGTATGTAATTTCTATTTAGAAAAGTTATGCTGTCAAAATGTTTTCTTAGTTTTAATTGTAATTTTCTTAAGTTTGTTTAAACTTCTAAAGTCTGTTTCGATTTATTTTGTAATTGTTATTTCGAGTTAATGGAAGTTTTCGTTGTAATATTTTAATTATTGTTCAAGTTGATTAATATTGAATTCGAATTGAATTTTTTTCTGTTTATGTTTATGTTTATGTTTTAGAATTTTAATCTTTGAATCCGAATTCTCTTTTACTTAATGTTTGATTTCAGTATTTAGTGTTTCTCTTTGTTTTAAATATAAGATCAGGTCAAAAGAAAAAAAAAAAATAAATCAAAACTTTAGTTTAGTTAAAAAAGCTTCAACAAGCTTGTTTGCTATTTTGTTAACTGTTTCATCTAAGCTTACATAGCTTTTGTGAAACTTAGTACTGGAACTTCAATATTTCTTCTCAAAAGTGCAACAAGTCAACTGTGGTCAAAGGTGTGGAATAAGCTGATGGAGGGAAGAAGAGCTGGTTATATTTGGGTTCGATATTGGCTTGATAGCCTGGTTATTTTGATGTTCTGAGTTCAGTTCAGGATTTGAAGCAGGATCCACCTTTGAGTATTAATTTCCATTCACCTCAATTGTTATAGTTAATACTGCTGCTATTAATTTAATTTCCATTAGTTATTGGTTATTTGATGTTTAATTGATAGAGTTAATATTAGTTAAGCTTGTTTAGAGTAGCTTGTTAGTTTGCTGTTAGTTTGTTAGTCAAATTATTTGATGATTAGGAAGTTTGATCTGCTGGTTTGAAAAGAAAAAAAAAAAAATGCTGTTTTTAAGTATTAGTTTTAGCCTAAACATGTCACTAGCTCAAGTTCATGAGCAGCTTTCTTGAAATTTAGTTGAGTTAAGTGAATGATTTTTGGGGCAAAAGCTAGGCAGGCTAGCTGTTCATAAGTGTCTGTTGTTGTTTTGCTTTTCTCAGATTGTTTGGTTAGATAATTTGAGTCTATTTAGTGCATGTTTGGTCTGTTTGATAAAGAAGAGTATATAAGTGGACTGTCTTGTGAAAAAGCTGATGTCCAGCTATTTTAATCTGGTTTAAACTTCTTCTTTTCATTAAAAATATTTTTGTTAGTTAAGATTTTAAAGAAGAAAAATAAAAAAAAATTAGTGTGTATCATTTGTCATTACCAGGAATCGAACCTGGTATGTTTGAAAGAGTAAAATGTTTTTAGTTTTTGTAATCTTTCAAATCAGTCCTTGAATTTCATTCTTAACGAATTTGGTCCTTGTTTTTGTTTCAAATCGATTTTAGCTTTGTTAGAGTTTCAAGAATTTCATTTTCAGTCCTTTGAGTTTTTAATCTTGCATTTTAAGTTTATTTCTTCATTATTAGTTTTATAAATCTCGGGATTAGCCCGGGATTTGCATTTATTTGAATTTTCTTTGTGCGCATTTATTTTAATAGCGTAGATTGCTTTTAATATTTCTTATTATAGTGTAATCAAATTCTAAAAAATAATCTTTCACATCACTCATTCACTTCACATATTCACGACTCCGATTCGACAAATTCGCCGTCAAACCTTCGTTGGGAAAACGACCCGGGGAAATATTCTCACGAATATTTCTTTGGAACAAATAAAAATATATAAAAACGTTCCTCCATTTTATAAACATTCCTCCATTTTATAATCGTCAAACCCACACCCACAAGTCCCGCTATATCAACCAAGAAATGATTAGCTTTAATAGCAATCTTTCTCTCAACTGAACCATACCCGCTCCTTTCCGGCGTTCTCAGCTTCTTCACCGCCAACGGCACCAGCGAAACCATCAACGGCGGCGACGGTGGCACTAGTGACATTTTATCAAGCCCTTTCACCGGAGCGTTGACCGACGGAGGTGCGGTCGTTTGACCACCGTGACCAAACATTGATGATTTCTTTTGGGATAAAGAGAGAAAGGTTGTTTGTGTGTTTTTTTAGGTGTGAATAGTGTGTGAAAAGGGTGAGAGTGGTGAGTGGGTTTATATAGCGAGATGTTATGGGTTGACTTGGGTCAACGTAAATAAAAAGTGCAGGTCTGGTCTTTTTGTTTTCAGCTTTATTGGATGATTCGACTGGTTTACACAAAAAGAAAAAATGAACAAAATTTATGAAAGAGATGAAGGTGGGTGACTGTGAGAAAAGGATTAGCCAATTAAAGGTTTTTACTTTATTAATAGTAGATGATATGTCCTTTCAGATATTTCCTCAGTTAACATGTGCCAGTTCAGTTGATTATCCTGTTATTTCAAGTTAAATGACATACATTTATATGTTTTTAAGTATCCAAACTCCTAAGAGCATGCAGTATCATGCCATTTGAACCGAATTAAGCCTTAACGCAGGGGCGTTAAGGGCTGAGTTATGGTTGCGAGTTGTTAGGATTGGACACACGGTTAAGGTGGTTAAACCTTTTGTTCTTTGTGTGTAATGATATGTTGTGTTAATGTGATTAAGTACGCGGAATTCACTCAAACACACTTAGAAGGTTGTGTATGTTATGGAAATGGAATTGTTATGTTTGTTAGTTAGCAATGAACACATAAAGATTATCACCAAATGATTCAATATTATTAATGATAATAATACGAGTGATCTTGAAATATCACTAGGGTTACAACCTTGAATCTTATGTTTTTATCACTTGTGATGTTTTGTGTTTTGTTCTAAGTCTTAACAGTTATGAGATATTCTAAAATAATAACACACTTAGACACTTAACATCTACACATACTATCACTTAACTAAGATTTTCTTTTATAGTCCAAGAAGATCTTTACATATTGCTTAAAGTCTAGCCGACTTACTTGTTAACTTATCTTTAGAGTGTGTCAGTACATAAGATACAACATGTATCTGTGTACACAACTTGTTAACTAAGCACATGGGGTAAGATATTATCTACCGTATATTGTTGACCAAAATACAAATAATATCTTTTCAATCTTAGCCACTCAGCAGCAGAATGTTCACTATTAGCAGCAATGAGTTATCGCTAGCAGCAGGAACAAGTATAATAACAGCAGGATCAACAGCAGCAGAATGCTAAGCCTAGCAGCAGAATCATTTATCGCTAACAGCAGAATCAAATGTTCTAGCAGCAGGAACAACATTAACAGCAGGAACCATAATGCACTAGCAGCAGAATCACACTTAGAGCATTTCTTTGATTAGAACCCGATATTTAACTTCTTGAATATTTAATTCCCAACAATCCTCCCCTAAACATGTGAATCCATTTCAACATGTTTCTGAATTAAATCATGGATTGTGAAGATCTTTCAAACACTTCTGTTCTTCAAGATTGAATATCTTCTCAGTAATTCATCTGCTTTGTTCTTTGACTTTAACAATATCAACACATTGCTCCAATCTTGGACTAAAAGATGGTGCAATTTCCTTGGATGGAGGAATTATAAGAGGCAATGGTGCTGTGTATCTTGGATGCTTGTTTCAACAAGTGAAATCATCTATCAGCATGTCTTTGAAGTGAAATTGAAACTTTTCTTCGTTAGACCTAGATAGAACTTTCTCCTTTGGAATGTTCTTGTCATTTTCAACCTCCTCATCTTGTATGCTCTTGTCTTCTCCTTCCTTTTATTGGATTATCTTCCTTTTCTGGGCTATTATTTCCTCTCCTGAGATTGTTACCTCCCCTGAGATACAAATAACTTTTGTTTCCTCCCCTTGTTTGGAAGATCTCACTATGTACCAAAATATATCTTTCCTTATCATCTGATCCAATATTTAGAACTTGTTGTCAGACAATGTTGTACATGAAGCCATCAAATCCTTAAGAGTTTAAGTTACTGCCCTCATCACTTCTAGGTGTGTTAACTCCTATGAGAGGTGAATCAGTGGACATTTGATTCATTTGGTCCATCATTGGATGGTTTTTGTGAATCTCTTGAAAATCCTTGTTTAAGAAATTATTTGACTTAGCAGTATGTTCATGATTTTAGAATTAAAAAATCATACTACTTTCAACCATTTTGAAGGGATTAAGTGTATAACAGACACTTAATCAAAATTTCGGTTTAAAGCAACCTCTGGTTGTGTGAGAACCAATGTTTTTCAGTTATAAATAACTGCCTGTGTAAAGATAAAACTATTCAAAAGGCTTTCTTGACAGGGTTTCCAGCTCATAGTAATTGTTACCTCTAACACAAGTGTTAGATTCACTTTTACTAGTTGTTCTTTCTATCAGATGTCCTTAGACTTGCACATTATACTTAAAAGTATAAAATGATAGAAAGTGAGTTGTATTAGTTAATATCTGATCAACTAAGTCATCAATTAAATGTGAAATATCATAACTAGGTTTCAAGAAAGAAGTTTTAAAGAGTTATAAATTCCCAAACTCAGTCCATCATAAACCTAATATGTAGCAACTAATATAATCATTGTGCTGCTTCCATTTCACTTAAAATTTCCTTTGTGTTCACATATTCATACCTGAAATTGTTAGTCTAAAACCAAAAGAACAAAGTACAAAGTACTTATCTTGCATTAGAATAAGCATAAGACCAACTATATGAATAACACAGTTTAAATTTGTACTATCAGCACAAACTTTTGTAATAACAGCAGTATTAGATAAATCCAGCAGCAGTAACAAAAATTTATTTACATAAACACATTAGTTTGAAAATTTAAAGATTAAGCATTCCAATACTTGCTACCAAGTACTGAAACCTTGAAACATCAAAAGCTTTTGTTAGCAGATCTGCAAAGTTGTGTTCTGAAGCAACTTTAAGAACTTGAATTAACCTTTTCTCATTGCAGTCTCTTATAAAGTGATGTATAATTTCAATGTGTTTTGTTTTAGAATGTTGCACTGGATTTTTAATAATACAAATTGTACTACTATTATCAATATGAATAACAGTGTTTAAGAAATTGTACCCATAATCAAGAAGTTGGTTTTGAAGCCATAGAACTTGACTAGAGCAACTTGCAGCAGCTATATATTCAACTTCAGTTGTTGAATTTGCCACACTTGTTTGCTTCTTACACTGCCATGAGACAAGTCTACACCCAAGGAATTGACATCCTCCAGTTGTTGACTTTTTGTCCAAGCTAGCACCAGCATAATCACTATCCGAGTATGCTACCAAGTCAAAAGGAGATTCTATAGAATACCATATACCCAACCTTGGTTGACCTTTGAGATATCTAAAAATTCTCTTGACTGCAGTTAAATGAGAAACCTTTGGAGTAACTTGAAATCTTGCACAAACACAAACAGAGAACATGATATCAGGTCTAGATGATGTAAGGTACATCAAAGAGCCTATCATAGATCTGTAAGTGTGTACATCTACACTCTCTCCATCTTCATCTTTCAGAAGGTGCTTCTCAGAGTCCATTGGTGTGCTTGCTATTTTTGAATTAGCAAATTGAAATTTTCTAAGTATCTCTGCAACATATTTGTCTTGACTAATAAATATGCCTTCAGATGATTGCTTAACTTGAAAACCCAAAAAGAATGTAAGTTCCCCCATAGAACTCATCTGAAACTTATCTTTCATAAGCTTCTCAAATTCTAAACACATCTCTTTCCTAGTAGATCCAAAGATAATGTCATCCACATACACCTGGACTAACAGAAGATCCTTCTTGTGTTGTTTGATGAAAAGTGTCTGATCAATCTTTCCTCTTTGAAATCCATTTTCTAATAAGTAGGAAGCTAGTGTTGCATACCAAGCTCTTGGTGCCTGATGAAGGCCACATAGAGCTTTCACTACTCTGTACACTTTGTCTAGATGTAATGGGTCAATGAAGCCTGGAGGTTGTGAAACATACACCTCTTCTTCAATTGTTCCATATAAAAATGCACTCTTGACATCCATTTGGTAGACTGTGAAGTCTAAAAATGAAGCATAAGCTAAGAAAAGCCTAATTGCCTCAATCCTTGCTACAGGAGCATAAACCTCATCATAGTCTATTCCTTCTTCTTGTGTGTACCCTTGGGCTACTAATCTAGCCTTATTCTTAATCACTATTCCTCTTTCATCCCTTTTGTTCTTGAAAACCCATCTAGTGCCAATTACCGTCACACCTGTAGGTAAATCAACTAGCACCCATACCTTCTGAATCTTGAACTGAAGAAGCTCTTCTTGCATAGCTTCTAACCAGCTTGAATCATCTAGGGCTTTCAGAATGGTCTTTGGTTCAGCTTGTGAGAGAAAACATACAAATAAGCAAGAGTTTGAAAGCTCATGCTGTTTTGAAGCATAAAGGGCATCAAGAAGCCCTTGTTGGTCTGAAGTCAGCAATTGATGTCTTGTCTTCACACTAGATTGTATATCTCCAATCACATGTTCCAGGGAGTGGACTTTGTGAATTCTTGTTTGTGGTGTAGTAGGAACTTGATAAGATGGTGGAAGATTGTTGAAATCCACCTCATTATCTGAGAATTCTGCATCTTTTGTTTCTGAGGGGCCAGCAGCAGAGTCATTTGGCCGAACAGCAGAATCAGTAAGCTTAGCAGCAGAATCACCAGCAGAAACAGATACAGTACCAGCAGCAACAGAAATACTACCAGCAGAAACATTTTGTTGTTCCTGAGTTCCATCTTCTTTTCTTTCATCTTCAACACCTTCTTTAGCTTTGCTAGAAGAAGATTCATCAGTTGTTGAAGTTGATTCCACAATTGTATTTGACCCTATTGGCATTATCACATCATTTTGATCATTTTCTAACTCTGCCTCATTTGTTGTATTAGAACCTGCAAAATCATTAGTTTCTGCAACAAAAGGCACATAATTCATTGAATTGGTTAGATACTCTAGATCAAATAGCCATTTTGGCCCTTGACCTACTACATTGGATTTGTTTTCTAAAAACTCCACATGTAGATTTTCTTCTACTATTTTTGTTCTTGTGTTGTAAACTCTAAATGCTTTACTATGAAGAGAATATCCAACAAAGAATCCTTCATCTGCTTTACCATCAAATTTTCCTAAATGGTCTAAGGTATTGAGAATGGTCACATGACATCCAAAAGGTCTAAGAAATCCTATTGCAAGAGTTCTACCATTAAAAAGCTCATATGATGTCTTATTGTGAGGCTGCACAACTAAAACTCTATTTTGAACATAGCAAGCAGTGTTGACTGCTTCAGCCCAAAAGGTTATTGGTAGCTTAGAATCAGCTAACATTGTTCTAGCAGCTTCAATTAGTGTTCTATTCTTTCTCTCAACAACACCATTCTGTTGTGGTGTTCTAGCAACACTAAATTCTCTCCTAATACCTTTTTGTTTGCAGAAGTCATCCATAACTCTATTCTTAAACTCTGTCCCATTATCACATCTAATGACCTTCACTTTCTTGTCTACTTGGTTTTCTATCTGTGTAATGAAATTCTTAAGGATGCTTGTAGTCTCATCCTTAGTAGATAGAAAGAAAACCCATGTAAATCTACTATAGTCATCAGTAATAACTAGACAATATCTCTTATGCATTATGCTCATTACTGAAACAGGTCCAAATAAGTCCATATGCAGCATAAACAAAGATTGATTGATGGAGTTAAAAATCTTGGGCTTACAAGTGGCTTTGTGTTGTTTGCCTTTTAGACAAGCAATGCATGTTTGATCATTTTCAAATCTTTTATGAGGTAAACCTCTTACCAAACCATTCTTAACAATTTTATTTATGGTTTTAAAGTTAATATGACCAAGCCTTCTATGCCATTTCATTGATTCATCCAATGTGGCCTTTGCAACAAGACAAGTTAAATTCTTTTTAGGAATAATGTTCTTTATGTTTACACTGTAAATATTGCCCTTTCTAGGAATTCTAAGAAGTACTTGACTTTCATCAGGCATCTTAAAATCAGGAGAAAGTACAAGACATTCAGTCTCACAGAAAAGAACATTATTCTTTTTATCACACATTTGTGAAACACTAAAAAGATTATAATTTAGCTCTTTTACATAGAACACATCTTCAAAATCTAAATTTCCGGTTTTGATTGTACCTTTACCAGAAATTTTGCCATGAACACCCCCTCCAAAGGTAACATATCCTCCATTGAATGATTGAAAATCTGAAAGATAAGACATGTTGCCTGTCATGTGCCTTGAACATCCACTATCTGAGTATCCTTGATCTTCTTGTTTATCAGATGAATGTTCTTGCACACAAATAAGAGTGTTAGTTTCTTTTGGGGATCCAAGCCATTACTGACTTGGATCTGCCTCTTGCATCAATGTAATTCAATCTTTTAAGGACAGTTGATGCAACATTGGATTTAAGAATCCAACATGCTGAGGCCTTAACAGCATTTGCCCTGTTTCCCTTAGCAGCAGGAACTGATTGCTTAGCAGCAGGAACTGCTAACTTTTCAATTCTACCCTTTGGTTTCCAAACTTGTTTTTGGACCACTGCTTTTGTTTGAATGGGCCTTAGAACAGTTTTTGATGCATCTTTGAAAAATGTTTTTGCACCCTTAGCTGTTGATTTTGGGTTAATAATCATAAATGGTCGAGCAGTAGGAACAAATTGTCTAGCAGCAGGATCACTTGGTCTAGCAGCAGGATCTAAGTTTGAGCCAGACTTCTTTTTGACTACTCTGGGGTTTGTTCTCTTAAAACTAGAGTGAGAGTGAGACTTAGGAGTTTGCCTTTTGTAGTTCACTCTATTGTTGTCATTCCCAGATACCCATTGGTTGCAGAAAGCTGCAAGATGGTCAAAACTACCACATGTGTAACAAGCTTTGTTATAAAAAGCAAAGTCATCACCTAATTGGTTAGACTTGAGGTTGTTCCAATTCCTTTGGTTACCTCTGGGCTTGTTGGTGGTTCTATATTGCTCACAATATCTAACTGGTTGCCTAACATGCTTAATGTTTGATTTAGGCCTATCAGTATTGTGTTTGACTATCTTAGGAACACTTGTTCCTACTTTCTTAACCAAGACAGGTTTAGACATAACCTGTTCATCTTCATCATCACTATCAGTTGTACAATCCTCAACAACTATAGCATCTCCTTTCTTAACAAAGGACACCTTGTCCTGATAAAGTAAAGTTTTATCTGAACTTTTACTTATCTTTTCTACCTTAAGACTCTTACTAGCCTTAGAACCATATTCCATGATTGGTTCTTGTAACTCAGCTAAACCTGTGTGTGCTAGGTCAACACCTGGAGGTGAATGAACACCTCTGTATGGTGGAGGGACAGTTTTGTAACCTAAACCTGAATTAGCTTTATCAATTACTTGAGCTTCCCAAATCTTATTCATTCCTTCTGAGGCATGAGCTAAAGCATCTATAGTTATCTTAACATTCTCAGTTTTATTATTGGCTTCACCTAACTGTCTACTTTGATCATTAAGTAATTCATCTCTAAATGCTATTCCTCTTTTTAAAGCATTTAAGTCATCAGTAAACGTAGATTCATTCTTTTCAAAATGTTGGATTTGTTTTTCTAGAACTCCTACACACCTCTTATGATTAGCTAAATTATGAAGGGCATCAATTAACTCTTCTCTAAAAGCATCAAATCTCTTTTTAATGTCTTCATAATTTTTAAGATTAGGACATGAATTAGTACAAGTAGGAATGGTATCTACCTCTGAATCAGAAGAGGCCATTAGAGCAAATTCATTGGCCATAAGAGCAGCATTTGGTGGTGCTTCCTCTTCAACAGCCATAGAGCTCCAATCATATCCAATACCATCAATAGCCAACATAGCCTTTGGCTCTTCCACCAGTACTTCCTTCTTCCTCTCTTGCTTATACCATGTGTTCCTATTCTCCTGCTTCCTTGGGCTTCTACATTCTTTAGCAAAGTGTCCCAACCTATGACAGTTAAAAAATTCCACTTTCTTCTTCTCGAACCCAGCAGTATCATTACCATTTATGGTAATTTGCTTTCCAGTTTTTTGCCAAAACTTCTTAGCCCTCATGCTAAGTAAAGCAACTTGCCACTTAATATCCATCTCTTCCAAATCATCACCATCTACCTGCTCAAGGTCTTCATGATTTAGAGGAGAACCACTAGATTGACTGGTTATAAAGGCATAAAATGTTGAATCTCCAAGTCCAGCAATATCCTTTTGTAAACTAGCAGAAGGACCACCATAAGTAGCATTAGAAACACTTTCAACTTCATCTACCTCTTCTGAATGACTAACACTGGGAGTTGACAAAAGTGCCACATTCCCCGAACTAGTACCATAATTTCCACCCATTTTTAGACTTTGTTCAACAATTTTAAAGTTGTTGAACAAATCATTAAGTTTCATTGTTTCAATTTCTGGTTTGTTCATCCAGGCAATAACATGAGTATGGAACTCATCAGGTAGACTTTTCAAGAACTTCATGTTGAGATCTTCCTTCTCTGTCTCAACACCCAACACAGCTAACTGACTGACAAGCTTGTGTAATCTTGAAAACAGCTTATCAAGAGACTCATTACTAAAAGCAGTAAAGTTATCAAATTGTTGCTTTAGCAATGTCTTCTGTGTCTTTTTGGTAGTTTCATTACCACCAAACCATGCACAAATCTCTTCAAAAAGAGTTTTTGCATCAAGATATTTGCTAAAAGATAGCATCTGCTCACCAGGAATGGTCATAAGCAACAAGTTTCTTGCTTTCTGATCATTTCTCTTTTGTATCATTACTTCATTTGAAACTGGTCCAATATTTCTTTTTCTAACTGTTTTCCTTTCAACAAGAACATCTGAATAGCCTAGAGTGAAGGAATCACCATACTGAATTATATCCCAAAGAGCATAATCTTGAACCATAAAATATTGCTCAACTCTCATCCTCCATAACTCAAACTCATTCGGTTTGATCATGGGCAACTTTGCAACAACATTGGTTTGAACATCTTGTACATCCATTTCTGTTTCTTCTAAAAACAACAATATCAGCCTGTCTCTGATACCACTTGTTAGGATTGGACACACGGTTAAGGTGGTTAAACCTTTTGTTCTTTGTGTTTAATGATATGTTGTGTTAATGTGATTAAGTGCGAGGAATTCACTTAAACACACTTAGAAGGTTGTGTATGTTATGGAAATGGAATTGTTATGTTTGTTAGTTAGCAATGAACACATAAATATTATCACCAAACGATTCAATATTATTAATGATAATAATACGAGTGATCTTGAAATATCACTAGGGTTACAACCTTGAATCTTATGTTTTTATCACTTGTGATGTTTTGTGTTTTGTTCTAAGTCTTAACAGTTATGAGAGATTCTAAAATAATAACACACTTAGACACTTAACATCTACACATACTATCACTTAACTAAGATTTTCTTTTATAGTCCAAGAAAATCTTTACATATTGCTTAAAGTCTAGCCGACTTACTTGTTAACTTATCTTTAGAGTGTGTCAGTACATAAGTTACAACATGTATCTGTGTACACAACTTGTTAACTAAGCACATGGGGTAAGATATTATCTACCATATATTGTTGACCAAAATACAAATAATATCTTTTCAATCTTATCCACTCAGCAGCAGAATGTTCACTATCAGCAGCAATGAGTTATCGCTAGCAGCAGGAACAAGTATAATAACAGCAGGATCAACAGCAGCAGAATGCTAAGCCTAGCAGCAGAATCATTTATCGCTAACAGCAGAATCAAATGTTCTAGCAGCAGGAACAACATTAACAGCAGGAACCATAATGCACTAGCAGCAGAATCACACTTAGAGTATTTCTTTGATTAGAACCCGATATTTAACTTCTTGAATATTTAATTCCCGACACAAGTATTCGAGTTAAGGCCATGCGTTATGCCCCGAGTTAATACCTTAACGTTGCGTTAAGGCTATGTGGAATTAAAAAAAAATCATTTTGCCCCCCTCTAACGTATATATTACCGTTGGATTTAAAAAAAAAAGATTTAACCCCCTCCAACGTTATAATAACGGCTAACTTGTAATATATATATATATATATATATATATATATATATATATATATATATATATATATATATATCAAAACCTTTTTTCTACCACTATAAATACCCAATTAACACATAAATCCGATGGGAAAAAAATGTGCTTCGAAGAAACCAAAATCCGAGAGCACGACAAGTACCGGGGGAGCGAGTACCGGAGGAACGAGCTCGTCAAGCCAATTCGGGGAGGCTATGACATCCGAGTATCGTATCAAACTGGAAACCGCCCAAGAGGCGTATCGGCCGGCTAAAGAAAAAGATCAAACGATTCAAAGGTTGGATCGACGCGGAAAAAGATAAAATCATCAAAAAAATATGGTTTGGAACCACGCTAGTAGATTTATTTGTATTTCGTAATTTCTTTATGTTGTAGTTTCCTTTATGTCATTTTTTTTTTGTATTTCGTAAATATTATTTTTTTCTTTAAGTTGTATTTTTTTTTTTTTTTTGAATTCGTATTGTAATGTTTAAGTTATAATGTTATGTTATTTATTAAATGAAGTATTAGTTTTAGTTTAGGGGTTGAATTTGTAAATAGTTGAGTTATGGTTGAGTTATGATAAGGGGTGTTTTTTTTAGTTAAAGTTGATGTGGCGCTGACGTGCCACTGAGTTAAGGTTTAACTTAGAGTTATGATACCCTTTGCTCTAAGAAAATGTTTTTAGTAAATCAGTGAATGTAAATGACATATTTAACTGGCGATTTTATTACTAGTATTTAAACTATAACAAAAACCAAGGGTCCGTTTGGTTTGTAGATAGGTTTAGGATTTGGATTTGGATTTGAATTTGGATTAGGATTTGGATTTGGATTTGAGGTAGGAGAAAGAAAATATATTATAAAATATATAATTTATTAGTAAATAATAAAATATAAAAAAGGTGGGCCATACTTTTGTGAAAGCAGCCAATGAGAAGAATCAAAAGATGAGAATCAAAAATAAATAACGAAAAAAAAAAAAAAAAGAGAAGGTTGGGAGATAGTGGGGTGTCAGGCAACTTTTTGGCAAAAGTAGACACATAAGCTTGGAATTGCTTATCCCTTCGTTTGTGGGGTTCAAGCCTATCTTCAAACCCTTGGATTGCAAACAAACAATTTTTTTTACTTTAAGTCCAAACCTTTTGGACAAAAGGCTTAAACCAAACGGGCCCTAAAAAGACAACTAAGTCTACTCCGTACTAGTTAATTAACTGTTAAAAGATAAAGTAAACTTTTAGTACTAGCAAATAGGCAATTTATTTTAGTTGTTCATAAATTAAAAGAGTTGTTCATCAATTAAAAAAATTGTTCATCAATAATAATCGTTGTTCATCAATAAAAGCTTGTTCACTAATAAAAAAAATTGTAATCAATAAAAAGAGTTGTTTATCAACAATAACAGTTGTTCATCAATAAAAAGAAATGCTCATCAGTTGGTCATCAATAAAAAGGGATTGTTCATCACAATGTTTATCAGTTCTCTTTAATTTTATTCAGCAGTTAGATCACGTTGCTCATCAAATTTTTAACAAAAAAAAAATCATAATGTTCATCAGTTTTCTAAAAAAATCATAATGTTCATCAGTTTTATAAAAAAATCATAATATTATCAGTTCATCAGTTTTTCAAAAAAAATCATAATGTTCATCAGTTTTCTAAAAAAAAATCACAATGTTCATCAGTTAAGTCACAATGTTCATCAGTTCATCAGTTAGTTGTTGTTCATCAGTTCATTAGTTAGTCTTGTTGATCAGTTTTCTAAAAAAAATCACAATGTTCATCAGTTAGGTCACAATGTTTATCAGTTCTGTGGAAAACTAGAAAGGGGGTTGAATAGTTTTACCGCTTTAAAATTAATTTACTTTGATGACTTTATGTGAATTCAACTGATGTAAATAATAAACGACAAGTAATATGCAAGTAAAGAAAGAAACGATCAAACCACAACACGAGGGTTTATAGTGGTTCGGTCTACAATGACTCTTTTTCCTTGCCCTACTCCACTCCCCGAGTATCCAACTCGAGAGTATCCTTTAATAATCAACAATCTCCTTTATCCGGAGGAGAAAACCTTTACACATCGCTTACACAATATTTATGACACGAAGCTAGATGTTGAGTTCTTTTACAAGGGCACAACCACTCCCGTCACACTACGTATTTTGAGGACTAAAATACTAACCGATCACTACAGAGGTTTATGATGGTTTGGTACAAACAATGATGTATGAATTAATACAATTCACACAATGACAAACAAACAAGTCTTGCAAAGTTTTGTTGAAGCTTGTAAGTCTTTGAATGATGCTTTGATCTTCTTGCTACAAAAGAAGTTCACTAAAATGAATATAAATGAGTTAGTTACAGAGAATAATGAGAGAATGTATGTTGTTTTTATGTATGTAAGTGATGATTAAAAAACATGGTGTGGCTTGCTATTTATAGGCAACAAGTGCCAGCAAGCCACGGATCAGGCGGAACCAATAATTTGGTTCCGTCTGTGTAGTATTTTGGTTCCGCTGGGACCTGACATAGGATCTTCAAAATCTTTATCAAATCTAACCAAAATATTTACCATATCAAATCTAACCAAAATATTTACCATATCTTCCAAGGATCATATAGAGATATGCAATCTAAGATTTAATAGAGTAGGATGATCCATGAAATGATGTAAAAATGCATTTTCATTTCGATTAAAATGGTTAGGAAAGTAAACTTGTAAAATGTATATACTAGCTAGCTAAATGATGTTGATTAAGAATTAATTAGTTAGTTAATGAGTTACTAAAAATGTTTGATTACCTATGTTATCATAAGACACATTTTTATTGATTGTAAAACATACTAATTTTACTTTGACACCAAATGTGGCACTTTAGTTGTTTTTAACACCTAATGTGGCACTTTTCTTAAAATGACTAAAATGCTATATATGAACAAACAATTTGTAACTTATATTAAAATCTATTTGTGTTTAAGAAAGACTTGTAACTATATATACAAAAGACTTAACTAGATTTATGTTTTGCTAAAATAAAGTTTATAATTGTCGTTAACAAAATATAGCAAAGATCGTAAAATATAAATAACGTTTTTAGACGATATTTGTATTAACAATCTCCCACTTTTTGTTGAGGACAAAAAATAAAGGTTATTTTTAAGTAGTGAGATAAATAAAGTGCAAGTCTTTAAAAATATAGATTAAACTTTTTTTATGCAACTTTTAAATTTATTTAGATGTTTAAATTGTATAAATCTTATGAGTTTAAGTTTGCTTAAATTGTATAAAATTATGAGTTTGCGTTTAATATTTTCTCCCCCTTTTTGTCGAAACAAAAAAAAGAAAAGCATAGCGGAATGTAGTGCACGCCCGAGCTTGATTAGCTCCCCATTGGCCAATACTCCCCCTAGTTGGGGTGCCAAGTATAAGATACATGAATTTTGAATGCTACAAAACGAAGGTTAGTGATAATTAATCCAAATCAACCATTCATACAATATATAGAATAATAACCAACAAGGCTTGACACTAATCCTTGCGGTTCTTCTAGGTGGCCTAGTGAAGGGTGATGAGTTGGAGGATTTTGTCATTGTGAATTTGCTTAAGAAATGCTAAGATTCACAGGTTGTTGTGATGAAGGTGATGAGATGAAATTCCTGGAGGTTCTAATTTATAGAGTTCAAGATTTGTGGAAGATTGTGCTTTGATTTGATGTTAATCCATTCAACATTGATCTTTCCTAATGATTTGGAAGTGTTAATGTGCTTGTCTAATCAACTAAAGTCAATCCAATCGAGGTGAGTTGAGTCATAGAACTAAGATATGCAGTTAATGTGTTGCAATCATTACAAAATCTTTGAGGTCAGAGACCCACGGATTGGAAGGTACCAAATAAAGGGTTCCTTCCTTTATAGAGAAAGGTTCCTTGAGTGGTTTTTGAGAGATTTCAAATTTTGGTAGGAAATGCTTATCCTATTGGTGTAAGTGAGATGACATGATCCTAATATGTGTCAATATCATTGAAAAGTATCCTATAACAAAAATGAGTGATCTAGAGTGCGGGATTTGAGCGAAAATGAAAATGTGTGTCTGCAGGTTGGCGGCACCAAAATTTATAACAGGCGAAACCCAAAAATTGATTCCGCCCAATCCGTGTCATAATTTTTGGCGGTGCCAAACATTTAAACAGGCGGAACCAAATTTTTGGTTCCGCCCCATCCGTGGTGCCAAAAATGTTCACAGAGGGCAATTTTCATCCCCCGAAGCCCGTTCAAATCCCGTAATTTCTTCTAAAACATGTGTAATTAATTAGTTGTGATTAGAAAATAACAATAAAACATGCATAAACACATGGATAGGTATAGATCATGCAAGGGCTAAAAATTTCAGTAAAACGTGAAAAATGAAAATTTGATAACATGGCGATGTTATCCACCTGCAAGACATAGGTTTAGTTTACATAAGTATTTAAACAAGTTAACATCCTAGGAATAGTGAAATACACCATACATCATTGTTTTGGGACATTGTACCAAACGCTCATGAAACCTCTCATTGCTTGTCCAATTTTTTGTTAATCTTGGTGAGGAACCTTCCAATGCACTTGAACATCCCTCTTGTTTGCTTGAACTCATCTGATTGGTTTTCAAGTACTAGAAGTTGTCGGAAGTAGTCAAGAGGAGGAAGCTTTGAGTTAGGGAGTCCATCCTCCTCGCTATTTGATGATGATGATGAGGAAGTTGGAGGATGAGGACGTTTCCCTTGAGTCTTTGCTACCCTCTTATCACTTAATGGTACCATGATGTGGTCGACAAGAGAATAGTCAAGACATAACCCTTTAGCATTTGGTGGGATTGGTGCAAAGGCTCTATAGAGATGGGTGAGAAGCACCCAGTAGGGAAGAGCAGTGGTTCCTAGAGTGGGTATGTCGGCCATCCTTTTGGAAACATATCAGGCTAGGTTGAAAGGTTGACAAGTTGACACACTATAGAGCATGTAGCAAAGACAAGCATTGAGATGATCACGGTTCCCAATGGTACACAGGACATTTGCCCGAAAGGCCTCTTCCCATTTCTTGAATTGAGGTTTGAGTTCATAGAGTTCCATGCCAAAAGGGTCTCGGTTGATTTCATTACCCGAATGGGTTGTCCTAGTATCTGAAGCTCTAGGAAGGAAAAGATGGTCTCGGATTATTTCTTTGTCAACTAGAGGAGTTTGGTATGGAGCAGTACGATCAACTATGGTATCAAGAGTTGAAAGAGACCATTTATCCGAGTAAAGGCATGTACCTTGACAAGGAATTCCAAGGACTTCCGCAAATTGATAGAGAGGTATTTTGAAGTCATTTTGGTTTGCTTTGAATTGAATTGACATGAGTCCATCATCATTACTTGTGACAATTACGCTAGCATAGAACTCGAGGACAAATCTAGGACAAATTTGTTCGTTAATGTTTAAAAGACAATCAAAGTTGATGGTTGCAAGTTCTTGACGAATGTTTGTTGCTTCTAGAAAGGATGGGTCAATGGTTCTACCCTCATGAAAGTAACGTTTTTCTAGAGCTTTGAAGATTTTGATTTGAGCCGGGGTAAGGCCCTTAGTCCTATGATGTTTGAGAATGTAATTGAGAGTGTCTTTGTGGTCATAGTGAGTTGCGAGAGGCTTGTTTGATCCCAGATACAAAAATTTCACACTTTAGTCAAAACTAATGAGAATTTTGATATAATGTTCTAGTGTGTGCCTATATGAAGACAATGTAGAGGTGTGGTTATCTCGACTCTTTTAATGCATAAAAAGAAATTCTTTAGCAATTTTGTAACAAAACGAGAGATAACCCAAACACTCCTAATTCAATGTAGCTTCGATTGAATGTACCCAAATATACATATTAATTATGTACTTCCTTTAGCTTTCAAGAGACATTATGCAAGTGATGTTTTAAACATATCGTTTTTATTTGTATGAACAATGTGAAAAATTATTTGTCCTAATTGTGAGAAGCTTTTTACAAAAATTTGACATGGGGTTTTTAGTAAATCATGATAATGTCTTACAAGATGCAATTCCTAACTAAGGGAAACATAACTAGTTGTGTAATTAATCAATGTACTACATGACTTCTTTAAGGTAATGCATAATCCCCAGGTTTGGTTTTGTGCATAAAATAGAAACCCTAGACTCAGAATTGAGAGAAGAAAAATAGTAAGGAAGCTTACAATGTTGATTTGAGCAGAGATTAGTTAAAGAAGATGCCTTAATTGTGAGAGTGATATGTTATGGAATGAGTTTGAGTCGTTGTGTGTTTTTAATTTGTGAAAAGGAGTGCTTGTTTAAGCTGTTTAAAATCTGACCCAGGAACCCACGGATTGGGCGGAACCAAATTTTTGGTTTCGTCCGTGTTGTCGAAGGGTTTCGGAACCAATTTGTGCTTTTTCTATCAACATAGTCACCGGCATGGTCTAAGTCGGCATACACTATGGTTTCAACACCCGTTCCTTTGGGATACCATAATCCTAGATGTGTAGTACCATTTTATGTATCTAAATATTCGTTTTACGGCTTCAAGATGTGATGTCTTTGGATTTTCTTGAAAGCGAGCACATAGACAAACACTAAACATAATGTCGGGTCTACTAGCCATAAGATAAAGTAGACTACCAATCATTCCTCTGTATTTAGTGTTATCTACCGTGTCACCTTCTTCATCCTTGGTAAGTTTGGTTTCCGAGGAAATAGGAGTTTTAATAGGTTTAGAGTCTTCAAGACTAAATTTCTTAAGCATATCTTTATGTATTTAGATTGGTTAAAGAATATTTCGTCTTCTAATTATTTGATTTGAAGTCCTAAGAAAAAGTTTAGTTCTCCCATCATACTTATCTCAAACTCGTCCTGCATGATTTTTGAAAAATCATCACATAGCTCCTGACAAGTTGATCTGAATATGATGTCATCCACATATATTTGGACAAAGATAATATGCGAATCCTTTTTCTTGGTGAAGAGAGTGTTATCTACTAAACCCATGGTGTACTTATGTTCAACTAAGAATGTTTTAAGTCGATCATACCATGCTTTTGGTGCTTACTTAAGTTCGTATAAAGCCTTTTTAAGTTTATAGACATGGCTAGGTTTTTCAAAATCGGTGAAACCTGGAGGTTGTGCGACATATACTTCTTAATTTATAAATCCGTTCAAAAATGCACTTTTGACATCCATTTGAAAAAGTTTGAAATCATGTGCACATGCATATGCAAGTAAAATTTTAATAGACTCGAGCCTAGCAATCGGAGCAAAAGTTTCATCGTAGTTAATGCCTTCTTGTTGATTACAACCTTGTGCTACTAGCCTAGCTTTGTTTCTAGACACTACACTATTTTCATCCATTTTATTTCGAAAGACCTATTTTGTTCCAATTATAGTTTGACTTTTTGGTTGAGAAACTAATGTCCAAACATCATTTCTAACAAATTGATTTAATTTTTCTTGCATTGCTATGACCCAAGATTCATCTTTTATAGCCTCATTTATATTTTTGGGTTCAATGGTTGATACAA
Organism: Artemisia tridentata subsp. tridentata; assembly: GCA_021014915.2. Classification (NCBI taxonomy): domain Eukaryota; kingdom Viridiplantae; phylum Streptophyta; class Magnoliopsida; order Asterales; family Asteraceae; genus Artemisia; species Artemisia tridentata. The sequence continues at coordinate 130,889,698 of CP139505.1, read as the reverse complement.
AACAAAAAAGTTACTTTGATATTGGCAATTTTTTTATTTAATAGTTCATCTTCCTTGTCATTATCTAGATTCTCTTGGTTTTTAACAATTTGACTTTCAAATAAGTCATTATCTACCAAAGGTGATGTCTTAGAGGGAGGTGGACTTTCGTCAAACGTTACGTTTAGCGATTCCTCGACTCTTAAGGTTTATTTGTTTAAAATAATGTAAGCTTTGTTATTTTGTGAATATCCAAGAAATACACCTTCATAAGACTTTGGGTCAAATTTGGTGAGATACTCCTTTGTGTTTAGAATAAAACATTTACTACCGAAAACTTTAAAGTATCGTAGCGTAGGCTTTTTACCTCTATATAGTTCATATGGAGTTTTGTTCAAAAATGGTCGTATTAAAACTCTATTTAAAATATAGGTGGATGTGTCAACGGCGTTACACCAAAAATTTTGTGGTATGTTTTGTTCATTAAGCATTGTTCTACTCATCTCTTGAAGAGTCCGGTTTTTACGTTCTACTACACCGTTTGACTGAGGAGTACGAGGAGCTGAAAAGTTATGTGTTATGCCATTAGCATCACAAAAAGCTCCAAATTGTATTTCATTATCAAATTCACGACCATGATCCGTTCTAATTGACACAATGCGACTTCCTAGTTGGTTTTGAATTTTCTTACTAAGAATTTCAAATATCTACTATGACCAAAGTGTAGAAGTTACCTCCATAACTTTGTATAGCGGATGGACCAAATAAATCCATATGCAAAAGTTCTAGACACCTAGATGTAGACACCATATTTTTAGCCTTATGGCTACTATGAACTTGTTTTCCAATTTTGCAAGCATCACAAAAGTGTTGGTCATATTTCAACTTGGGTAAGTTCCTAACGAGTTCTTTTGATGATAGAGATTGGATGAGTCTCATATTGGCGTGGCCTAGACGTCTATGCCAAAGAGTTGAGGTATCATCTAAAGAGGTGAGGCAAAGTTTATCTCTAGATGTTTTATCAATCTTCATAACGTATACGTTATTCTTCCTAACTCCTTTAGCTATGGTTATTCCATCTTTTAGTATTTTACTTTCATTTTCGCTAAATAGTACGTTATACTTCTTATCACATGAGCAATATTTTCAATAGAGAGTGAGTCATGAGAGATTGTACCTTTTCCGATGATTTTGCTTTTCAATTTGCTACCAAAAGTGACATTACCTCCGTCGTACTCTTGGTATGTTGAGAAGAGGCTTTTATCTCCCGTCATGTGTCTTGAGCATCCACTATCTTTGATCCACTCGTCTGGTTCCAACCCGACTTTCAAGCATACCTAAGTCACATGAAAACTCAAGCATTTGGTCCCCAATATCTCATGGGTCCATTTTGGTTAAACATCCCATTTACTTGGTTCATGTATGGGAATGGTGGATATGAGTTCCATGGCATGTAGTTAGGAGTTTGATATTGCCTTGGGAAGTTTTGATTCCAACCATTATGTTGATAGTTAGGTTGTGCGTTGTAGTTGCTTTTTGGAAAGGGGCATTTGAGAATAGGTGTTTTAGGCCTCTGTTGAGTAGTTTTGGATCTATACTCATTTTTAGCAAGTCCTAATCCTATTGTAACAGCTGGTTTTTGTTTAGTTTCATTTGTAATAGTGTTAGGTTTCTTTGTGACTTTAACAAACTCAGTACGGGCCGACTTACAAGTTTTCTGTTCTGCTGAGGTACCCACGGAACCAATCTTTTCCACAGGCGGAACCAAAATTTTGGTTATGTCTGATCCATAGGTTCCTGAGACAGTTGGAACAGTTTCTTGTACTTTTTCGGCTTGTTTCTTTAGACTACTTAAATATCCTAATTTCATAAATCCTAGTCCAGTTTTATCGTATGGTAATTTCTGGATTTTCATTATTTCATCCGCATAACAAATATTTTTATCAAACCTTTTGAATTTAGAGTTTTGTTTGATAAGTGCATCCTGTGTGATTTTAAGTTTCTCCAATTCAAGTCTAAGCTCTTGACATGATGTACATACCTCGTCAATAGCTTTACTCTTTTGTAAACGTTTTGCTTTTTTCTTTTTGTGGAAACCGTAGAGGGGGGAGGGGGGTGAATACGTTTCCATTTAAAAACTTAAAACTTTTTGTATCAAACACCCGATCAAGTGTGATGTAATATGAAAAGTGTCAACAATGATCATACAACATCTAGAGATGGTATAAAGTAAACTACCACACAAACACAATCAAACCATGACGCAAACATAATCAACATAATATAAGCAACAAACCACACAAGCATAAACGCAATGCAAATATAAATATAAAGCGATAAAGACTAAAATAAATGTAAAGAGATAAGTAAAGAAGGCGCAAACCGGACACAATGATTTATAGTGGTTCGGCCACGAAGCTCCTCTTCTCCCTACTCCACTCCCCGAGTACCCAACTCGAGAGTTACTTCACTAATCAACAAGCTCCCTTCAGGCGGAGAAAACCGTACAACGTCGCTTATCCTTATTTCTGACACTAAGCTAAATGTCGAGTATTAATCTTAGCTGGTACCAATCTACCACGATCCACACGATCTACTCACGATCTACCCGATCTACCTTTGATCCACTTGATCAATACACAAGCCTACAAGCTACAAGAGATCTCCAAGATCTCAACATGATCACAATGATCTACTCCCACTTGACTCGATCTACCCGATCTACCCTTGATCTACTTGATCAATCACACAAGCCCACAAGCTTCAAGAGATCTCCAAGATCTCGACAAGATCACAATAATCAACCCTCACTTGACTCAATCTACCCTATCTACCCTTGATCAACTTGATCAACACACTAGCTCACAAGCTACAAGAGATATTCAATATCTCTATAAGATCACAATGATCTTCTCTCACAAACTCTCAAAAGAAAAATGAACTTGATATATGCAAGGATACAACAAGTGTGTAACAAGTGTTACAAGTGCTCTAACTACAACTACAACACTTTGTATCTTCTTTTATACCTTGTGTTCTTCTCTTGCACTAGAAGAGGAATGAATGTGATCTCTTGGTGGGATGAAAGGATCACTCTTAAACAAACTAAGACTCTATAAATGATCAAATAAAGTGATCTAAGTAAGAAAGGGAAGTTGGAAGTGTAAAATGGTCCACAATTTATAGGAAAAGAAAAAATAGCCGTTACAGAGGGACGGCACCACTAATTGTCAGACGGCACCACTAAATTTAGTGGTACCGTCAGTACTTTAGTGGTACCGTGGACGCTCCTTCGTTTGTTTTTAGTGGGGAAGGTTTATTTGGGAATGTTTGGAGATGTTTTGTGGGGAAAAATGCTGTTACTATTTTTGAAATGATTTTCCCAAATAAAACATTTCTTTGTAATTCAAAAATAATTTGTAAAATGTATTTTTGAAAAATATTTTGTCACATTCATAAATGTGAAGTTTAGAAGAAAAAATTTATTTCTTTGATCATCCGTCAAGTTTAAATTTGTTTATTCATACCTTGAGTGATTTACGTCGGGATGAAAATCTACGACCCTGTTGAAGCATACTTGAGACGTCGAGAGATGTTGATGTAAGTATGCATTGATGATTTGTGTTTACAAGTAACTTGCAAATTTTACGTTATGCATTACAAGTTACATATTTGTCATTATTAAAACCGAAGAAACCGTTTAGTTTAAATATCGTAATATTTGCACTAATACTTTTAACTCATAAACTTCATTTTCTAAAAATTCCATTTTGGTTTTCAAAAACTTGTTTTTGTTTATGATTTTTAAGCTAAGTTCACATAGTTTGTTATATTCCTTTTGCAAGGTGTCATCATCAATAGAGGAATAAGATAAGTCAGAGTGTACCTCGTTTGAGTCTTGAGCCATGAGAGAAATTTCGTCATTCTTTGGCTCCTCGTCATCATCTTCACTTCCACTCCAAGCACCACTTACAAAAGCCCTTTGATTTTTGTTTTTGGGTGGCTTGGGATAATCTCCTATTAGATGACTTGTATCTCCACATCTAAAACACTTTCTGAGAGAATGATCGATACACTGATAAGGTGGTTAAACCTTTGTTACTTTATGTATGTGATAAGTTGAGTTAATATGATCAAGTACGCGAAATTTACTTAATCACACTTAGAAGGTTATTTGTTTTATGGTAATGGAACAGTTATGCTTGTGTATATTGAACAAAGAACATGCAATGTTATCACCAAACGATTCAATATTATTCAAGATAATACGAGTGATCTTTTCTATCACTAGGGTTACAAAACCTTGAATCTTATGTTTTCTATGACTTGTGATATTTGTGTTTTTTTCTATGTTCTTGAGAGTTATTTTCTAAAAACACTTAATATTTCACACACTATTATATCACTTATATCTAGACTAAGATATTTCTTTTATATGTTAAGAAAAGATCTTTACAATATTGTTAAGTCTTATCAAACTACTTGCTAACTTATCTTGAGTGTGTCAGTACATAAGATACAACATGTATCTGTGTACACAACTTGTTATTGATCACTTTGTTAAAAGATATTATCTACCGTATATACTTGACTTTAGTACACAAATATCTTTTCAATACTTATCCAACCAGCAGTGGTATATGTGACAATTATTCACTCAGCAGTATCGACTAGCAGTATCTTCTTTATAACTACCAGTACTAACTTCAGTTAGTACAGTTAGTTATAACTTGAACAGTCCTAAGTATACACTAGCAGTTGGAACTGTTAGAGTATTCTTCTCAGCAGTACTAACCTTCAACACTTGTATTCTTGATACTTAATCTTCAGAACATTTAATTCCCAACAATCCTCCCCTAAACATGTGAATTCTCTAATCATCATGTTTCTTCTGAATTAAATCATGATTTTGAGGATCTTGCAAATACTTCATAGTCAGACCCTTGGACTGAACTTTCTTCTGTTCTGAGAGATTGAATACCTTTCTCAGTAGCTCATCTGCCATTTACTTTGACTTTAACAATATCAATACACATCTTCAGTCTTCAAACATGACCTAAAAGATAGTGCAATTTCCTTGGATGGAGGAATTATAAGAGGCAATGGTGCTGTGTATCTTGGATGTTTGTTTCAACAAGTGAAATCATCTATCAGCATGCCTTTACAAGTGATGAACAAACGTAGTGGACTGAAATTGAAACTTTTCTCCGTTTGACCTAGATAGAACTTTCTCCTTTGGAATGCTTCATCCCTTCTGAATATATATAATACTCCAGAATCAGCTCTATTCTTGTCATTTTCAACCTCCATGTCATCATCTTGTATGCTCTTGTCTTTTCCTCCCTTTCCTCTTCTTTGGTTTATTTCTCCTTCTGGATTATTTCCTCCCCTGATGATCATTTCCTCCCCTGATTGGCAAGATACATTTCACTCATGTTTGGAACTCTCACAATGACCAAAATATTTCTCTACCCATCATTTGATCTACCAATGTGAACTTGTTATCAGACAATGTTATACATGAAGCCATCAATTCCTTAAGAGTTTAATTTGTTGCCCTCATCACTTCTAGGTGTGTTAACTCCTATGAGAGGGGATTCATGGGGCATTGACTCATTATCCATCAATGGACGGTTTTACTGAGTCCTTTTGAAAATCCTTTTTAAGAAACTTTTGACTGAGCAGTATGTTCATGATTTTATTATTAAAACTCATACTGCTTTCAACCATTTTGAAGGGATTAAGTGTGTAACAGACACTTAATCAAAATTTTGGTTTAAAGCAACCTCTAGTTGTGTGAGAACCAATGTTTTTCAGTTATAAATAACTGCCTGTGTAAAGATAAACCTATTCAAAAGGCTTTCTTGACAGGGTTTCCAGCTCATAGCAATTGTTGCCTCTAACACAAGTGTTAGATTCACTTTTACTAGCTGTTCTTTCTATCAGATGTCCTTAGACTTGCTCATTATACTTAAAAGTATAAAATGATAGAAAGTGAGTTGTATCAGTTACTATCTGATCAACTAAGTCATTAATTCAATGTGAAATATGATAACTAGGTTTCAAGAAAGCAGTTTTAAAGAATTAGATAACTTAGATGTTAATTTTTGTTAAGAATTCCCAAACTCAGTCCATCATAAACCTATTATGTCAGCAACTGACATTATCATTCTGCTGCTTCCATTTCACTTGAAATTTCCTTTTTGCTCAAAGTTCATACCTGAAATTGTTAGTCCAAAACCAAGAAACAAAAATGCATAGCATTTGTCTTATAGCAGTATTTAAAATATGACCAACAGTATGAACTGTTTAAACAAAATATGAACTAGCAGTATAAACTGTTCTATTAACAGTATCAATTTACAAAGATATCAGTACAAACGTAAGATATATTAAAACCACACAGATTAAAAATCTTAAGGATTTAGCATGCCAATACTTGCTACCAAGTATTGAAACCTTCCAACATCAAAAGTTTTTGTTAGCAGATCTGCAAAGTTGTATTCTGAAGCAATTTTAAGAACTTGAATTAATCTTTTCTCGTTGCAGTCTCTTATAAAGTGATGTCTAATTTCAATGTGTTTTGTTTTAGAATGTTGTACTGGATTTTTAAGGATGCAAATTGTACTACTATTATCAATATGAATGACAGTGTTCATAAAACTGTACCCATAGTCAAGAAGTTGGTTTTGAAGCCATATAACTTGAGCACAACAACTTGCAGCAGCTACATATTCAGCTTCAGTTGTTGAAGTAGCCACAATAGTTTGCTTCTTACATTGCCATGAGATAAGTCTACACCCAAGGAATTGACATCCTCCAGTTGTTGACTTTCTGTCCATGCTAGCACCAGCATAATCACTATCTGAGAATGCTACCAAGTCAAAAGGTGACTCCCTTGAATACCATAGACCCAACCTAGGTTGACCCTTGAGATATCTAAAAATCCTCTTGACTGCTGTTAAATGAGAAACCTTTGGAGTTACTTGAAATCTTGCACAAGCACAAACAGAGAACATTATGTCAGGTCTTGATGATGTAAGATACATCAAAGATCCTATCATAGATCTGTATGTGTGTACATCCACATTTTCTCCATCTAAGTCTTTTGGAAGAGGCTTCTCAGAGTCCATTGGTGTGCTTGCCATTTTGAATCAGCAAAGTTGAACTTCCTTAGTATCTCAGCAACATATTTATCTTGACTAATAAATATGCCTTCATATGACTGTTTAACTTGCAAACCCAAAAAGAATGTAAGTTCCCCCATGGAACTCATCTGAAACTTATCATGCATAAGCTTCTCAAACTCCAAACACATCTCCTTCCTTGTAGACCCAAAGATAATGTCATCTACATACACCTGCACTAACAGAAGATCCTTCTTGTGCTGTTTGATGAAGAGTGTCTGATCAATCTTTCCTTTTTGAAATCCATTCTCTTTTAAATAGGAAGCCAGTGTTTCATACCAAGCTCTTGGTGCCTGATGCAGGCCATATAGAGCTTTTACAACTTTGTACACTTTGTCTGGATTGTCAGGATCAATGAAACCTGGAGGTTGTGAGACATAAACCTCTTCTTCAATAGTACCATATAAAAATGCATTCTTGACATCCATTTGATAAACTGTGAAGCCTAAAAATGAAGCATAAGCTAAGAAAAGCCTAATTGCCTCAAGTCTTGCTACTAGAGCAAAGACCTCATCAAAGTCTATACCTTCTTGTTGTGTGTACCCTTGGGATACTAATCTAGCCTTATTCCTAATCACTATGACCCTTTCATCCCTTTTATTCTTGAAAACCCATCTAGTGCCAATTACCTTTGCATTCTTTGGTAAATCAACTAGCACCCAAACCTTCTGAATCTTGAACTGAAGAAGCTCCTCTTGCATAGCCTCTACCCAGCTTGAATCATCTAAGGCTTTCAGAATGTTCTTTGGTTCATCTTGGGAGAGAAAATATACAAACAAGCAAGAGTTTGAAAACTCATGCTGTTTTGAAGCATAAAGGGCATCAAGAAGCCCTTGTTGGTCTGAAGACATCAGTTGTTGCCTTGTCTTCACCCCTGATTGTACATCTCCTATCACATTTTCTAAGGAGTGGACTTTGTGAATCCTTGTGTGTGGGGTTGAAGGAACTTGATAATTAGGTGTGATATTGCTCAAATCCACCTCATTATCTGAGAAATCTGCTTCAGTTGAGTCTGAAGGGCCAGCAGTAGAATGCTCTGTCTCAGCAGTACAAACTTCTTTTGTACTGCTAACTTGACTGTCTTGTTTCTCAGTTCCATCTTCCTTGATTTCATCATCAACTCCTTCTTTTGATTTATCAGAAGAAGAGTCATCATTGGTTGAAGTTGAAGCCACACTTGTACTTATTGGCATCCATACATGATCTTGAGTTGTCTCCTTGTCTAACCCTGCCTCATTTGTTGTTTGTGGACCTGAAAAATCATTAGTTTCTGCAACAACAGGCACATAATTCATAGAATGGGTTAAAGACTCTAGATCAAATAGCCAATTAGGTCCTTCACTTACTACATTGGATTTATGCTCTAAAAATTCCACATGTAGGTTTTCTTCTACTTTCTTGGTTCTTAAATTGTATACTCTAAATGCTTTACTATTGAGAGAATATCCAACTAAGAATCCTTCATCTGCTTTACCATCAAATTTTCCTAAATGGTCTAAGGTATTGAGAATTGTAACATGACATCCAAAAGGTTTAAGAAATCCTATTGCAGGAGTTCTTCCTCTAAAAAGTTCATATGATGTCTTATTGTGAGGTTTAACAACTAAAACTCTATTCTGGACATAACAAGCAGTGTTAAATGCTTCAGCCCAAAAAGTTATAGGTAGCTTAGAATCAGCTAACATAGTTCTAGCAGCTTCTATTAGTGTTCTATTTTTTCTTTCAGCAACTCCATTCTGTTGTGGAGTTCTAGCAACACTGAATTCTCTCCTAATACCTTTCTTTTTGCAGAAGTCATCCATAACTCTATTTTTGAACTCTGTCCCATTATCGCATCTAATGACTTTTACTCTTTTGTCTACTAGGTTTTCTATCTCAATAATGAAAGTCTTAAGAATGCTAGGTGTCTCATCCTTAGTAGCTAAAAAGAAAACCTATGTAAATCTACTATAGTCATCAGTAATAACTAGACAATATCTCTTATGTTGCATACTTCTAACATTTGTAGGACCAAATAAGTCCATATGAAGCATAAACAATTATTGATTGATAGAGTTAAAAAGCTTGGGCTTACAAGTGGCTTTGTGTTGTTTGCCTTTAAGACAAGCAATGCATGTTTGATCATTTTGAAATCGTTTTTGAGGTAAACCTCTTACCAAACCATTCTTAACAATCTAATTTATGGTTTTGAAATTAATATGACAAAGCCTCCTATGCCATAACATTGATTCATCCAATGTGACCTTTGCAACAAGACAAGTTAAATCCTTTTTAGGAACAATGTTCTTCATGTCTACACTGTACATATTGCCCTTTCTAGGAATTTTAAGAAGCACTTGACTTTCATCAGGCATCTTAAAATCAGGAGAAAGTACAAGACATTCAGTGTCACAGAAAAGAACTTTGTTCTTTTTGTCACACATTTGTGAGACACTAAAAAGATTATAATTTAGCTCTTGTACATAGTACACATCTTCAAAATCTAAATTTCCAGTTTTGATTGTACCTTTACCAGAAATTTTGCCACCAACACCTCCTCCAAAGGTAACATAGCCTCCATCTATTGATTAAAAATCTGAGAGATAAGACTTGTTGCCTGTCATGTGCCTTGAACATCCACTATCTGAGTATCCTTGATCCTCTTGTTTATCAATTGAATGTTCCTGTACAGAAATGAGAAGTATTAGTTTCTTTTGGGGACCCAAGCCATTACTGACTTGGATCTGCCTCTTGTATCAATGAAATTTAATCTCTTAAGAGCAGTTGATGCAACATTGGATTTAAGAATCCAACATGCTGAGGCCTTAACAGCATTTGCCCTATTTTTCCAAGCAGCAGTATTAACTACTTGCCTAGCAGTATTAACTGCTGGATTTGCAGTTTTACCCTTTGGTTTCTAAACTTGTTTTTGGACCACTGCTTTTGATTGAATGGGCCTTGTAACAGTTTTTGATGCAATTTTGAAAGTTGTTTTTGCATTTTTAACTGTTGGTCTTGGGTTAACAGTCATGAATGGTCTAGCAGTTGAAACTGCTTTCCTAGCAGTAGAAACTGCTTTCGAAACTGCTCTGGGTTTTATTCTTTTAAAATTAGAACTAGAGTGAAAATGAGTGTGAGGAGTTTGCCTTTTGAAATTCACCCTATTGTTTTCATACCCAGATACCCATTTGTTACAGAAAGCTGCAAGATGATCAAAACTGCCACATGAGAAACAAGCTTTATTATAAAAGAAAAAGTCATCACCTAATTGATTAGACTTGAGGCCATTCCAATTTCTTTGGTTACCTCTGGGCTTGCTAGTGGATCTATATTGTTCACAATATTTAACTGATTGCCTAACATGTTTAATGTTTGATCTAGGCTTAACAGTATCATTTTTTATCACTTTAGGAACCCTTGTTCCTGCTTTCTTAACTACTTCAGGTTTAGACATAACCTGTTAATCTTCTTCATCATCAGATACCCAGTCTTCAATGACTACTCTATCTGATCTTCTATCAGAGGACACCTTGTCCTCAGAAAGTAAAGTTTTACTTAAACTTTCACTTACTTTCTTAGGTTCATCAATAACTAGCTTAGTTTTTGGTTGTACACCATATTGTAGCTCAGGTTGTTGAAATTCAGGGACACCTGAATTTTCTAGGTCAATCCTTGGGGGTTTAGGGATACCTCTATATGGAGGTGGGACACTCTTATATCCTACTCCTGACATAGCTCTATTAATCACTTGACATTCTATCATGTTGGTCACACCTCTAGAAGCATGTTCTAGTGTTTGTGTAGTCAAGTGAATGTTTCCATTTTCCTTTTTGACCCTATCAAAAGCCTCTCTCAAAAGCATAATTTCAGCATCTTTAAAGAATATGTCTTGTCTTAGAAGAGCTTTGTCATCAGAAAAAGCAAGTTCATTTTCTTTGTAGTATAAGATGTGCTTTTCTGTTGATTCTAAACCACACTTATAATTAATGTAGTTTTGATGAGTTTTGCTTAGCTCTTTCTTTTGTTCATCATAATGATTGATTAAAGTTTGTAATTCTTTAAGAGCAGTACAAGCATTTGAACAAGCTTTATGAGTTTGTACCTCAGTAGTAGAAAAAGCCATGAGTCCCATCTGTGAAGAATCTTCTTCTTCATCAGCCATGAAACTCCAATCAAAACCTAGCCCATCAATAGCTACCATAGCTTTTGAGTTTGGCTCAGAAACCTCCCTTGTTTTGGATGTGCTTCCAAAACCTTTGTTCTTGCTATCTTGCTGCCTTGGCCTTCTACAATCTCTTGAGAAGTGCCCCATCATGTGGCAGTTATAGCACTCTATCTTTGACTTGTCAAAACCAGGAGTATCAGTGTTGCTGATTAAGAGCTTCTTCCCCGTCCTTTGATAGAACTTCTTGGCTCTCATGCTAAGAAGAGAAATTTGCCATTTTAGATCCATTTCCTCCGGATCATCATCATTGATCTCTTGGAGGTCTTCATAGGTGAGCATGGACCCATCATTTTGACTTGTAAGAAATGCACAACAAGTCTTTTCATCCAAAATACCTATGGTACTGCTTGATGAACTAGCAGTACCAACACCATCAACAACTTTCACCTCTTCACTAGATTTTAAGGTACTGGGAGTTGACATGAATGCCATGTTCCCAGTATTAGAACTAGTACCTCCATTCTTCTTCAAATCTTGCTCCACAATCTTAAAGTTGCTATACAAATCTATCAGCTCCATTGTATCAAGGTCTGGCTTATTCTTCCAGACAACAACATGCATAGCCTACTCTTCTGGTAAGCTTCTCAGAAATTTTGAGTTCAAATCTTCTTGAGGTATTTCAACCCCAAGAATAGCAAGTTGGCTCACACTATTCTGAAGCCTATTAAACATATGGTCAAGAGATTCATTGTTTGTAGAGGAGAAGTTTTCAAACTGCTGCTTGAGCAGTGTCTTGTGGGTTTTCTTGGTGGCTTCATTTCCACCATATCTGGCAATAATAGCTTCAAATAATGACTTGGCATCTTTGAACTTGCTGAAGTTTAGAATTTGATCATTAGGAATGGTCATCATCAGCATGCTTCTTGCCTTTAAGTCATTTTTCTTCTTTATTTTATCTTCTGCAGATGTTGGCTTTGTCTGCAGAGATGTCACCACTTTGCCGTCCACAGTTGATGAAATGGTTGTAGGCTGGTAAGAGTTTCCATCTTCAATGATTTCCCAAAGTGCATAGTCTTGCACTTGAAAATATTGCTCTATCCTCAGCCTCCACATCTCAAACTCATTCTGTTTGAGCATGGGTATTTTTGCAGCAACATTGGTTTGAATAGATTCAACGTCCATTTCTTTTTATTCTTCTTCTAAATCAACTATATCAGCCTGGCGCTCTGATACCAATTGAGAGAATGATCGATACACTGATAAGGTGGTTAAACCTTTGTTACTTTGTGTATGTGATAAGTTGAGTTAATATTATCAAGTACGCGGAATTTACTTAATCACACTTAGAAGGTTATTTGTGTTATGGAAATGGAACAATTATGCTTGTGTATATTGAACAAAGAACATGCAATGTTATCACCAAACGATTCAATATTATTCAAGATAATACGAGTGATCTTTTCTATCACTAGGGTTACAAAACCTTGAATCTTATGTTTTCTATGACTTGTGATATTTGTGTTTTTTTCTATGTTCTTGAGAGTTATTTTCTAAAAACACTTAATATTTCACACACTATTATATCACTTCTATCTAGACTAAGATCTTTCTTTTATATGTTAAGAAAAGATCTTTACAATATTGTTAAGTCTTATCAAACTACTTGCTAACTTATCTTGAGTGTGTCAGTACATAAAATACAACATGTATCTGTGTACACAACTTGTTATTGATCACTTTGTTAAAAGATATTATCTACCGTATATACTTGACTTTAGTACACAAATATCTTTTCAATACTTATCCAACCAGCAGTGGTATATGTGACAATTATCCACTCAGCAGTATCGACTAGCAGTATCTTCTTTATAACTACCAGTACTAACTTCAGTTAGTACGGTTAGTTATAACTTGAACAGTCCTAAGTATACACTAGCAGTTGGAACTGTTAGAGTATTCTTCTCAGCAGTACTAACCTTCAACACTTGTAATTCTTGATACTTAATCTTCAGAACATTTAATTCCCAACACTTTCTTTCGCCTTTTCCTTTCTTGTCATCACGATCCTTTCGAAAGGATTTCTTGTCTTCTCGAGGTTGTCTTACGAACCTTCCTCGTCTTCTAAAGAACTTTTTGAAATCTCTTACGGCCATGGCATATTCTTCATCTTCGCTACCCGAGCTAGATTCTTCGTCATCACCTGAGTCCACTCTAGCTTTCAAGGCAATGGATTTGACTTTTTCATTTTTACCCTTAACTATCTCCAAATCTTTTTCCATGACCATTTCATGAACTTTGAGGTTTTCAATTAGCTCGTCAAGTGACATGCTTGAAAGATCTTTAGATTCTTCAATGGCCGTCACTTTTGCTCTCCACTTCGGATGGAGTGCTCTAAGAAATTTTTTGACAAAGTTCTTGCTACAAAAAGATTCATCAAGTGCTTTAAGGGAAGTAATGATAGTATTGAACCTACCAAATGCACTATCAATGATCTCATCTTCAGAGATAACAAATTGTTCATATTGTTGAACAAGAAGATCAATTTTGTTATCCTTGACTTGTGAGTTTCCATGATGAGTGATTATTAAATATTGCCAAATTTCTTTAGCGGTTTTACACATAAAGACTCTTTCATACTCCTTTTTAGGTAAAGCATTGTAAAGCATCATTGTTGCTTCATTATTTTTAGCAATTAACTTCTTTTGCTCATCACTATGACGAGAAAGTGAAGTATCCTCATCGCTTACACAATATTTCCGACACAAAGCTAGATGTCGAGTTCTTTTACAATGGCACAACCACTCCCGTCACACTACGTATTTTGAGGACTAAAATACTAACCGATCACTACAGAGGTTTATGATGGTTTGGTACAAACAATGATGTATGAATTAATACAATTTACACAATGACAAACAAACAAGTCTTGCACGTTTTGTTGAAGCTTGTAAGTCTTTGAATGATGCTTTGATCTTCTTGCTACAAAAGAAGTTCACTAAAATGAATATGAATGAGTTAGTTACAGAGAATAATGAGAGAATGTATGTTGTCTTTATGTATGTAAGTGATGATTAAACAACATGGTGTGGCTTGCTATTTATAGGCAACAAGTGACAGCAAGCCACGGATCAGGCGGAACCAATGATTTGGTTCCGTCCGTGTAGTATTTTGGTTCTGCCGGGACCTGACATAGGATCTTCAAAATCTTTATCAAATCTAACCAAAATATTTACCATATCAAATCTAACCAAAATATTTACCATATCTTCCAAGGATCCTATAGATATATGCAATCTAAGATTTACTAGAGTAGGATGATCCATGGAATGATGTAAAAATGCATTTTTATTTTGATTAAAATGTTTAGGAAAGTGAACTTGTAAAATGTATATACTAGCTAGTTAAATGATGTTGATTAAGAAGTAATTAATTAGTTAATGAGTTACTAAAAATGTTTGATTACCTATGTTGTCATAAGACACATTTTTATTGATTGTAAAACATACTAATTTTACTTTGACACATTTTTTTTTTTTTTTGAAAGGTGAATTTCGCTTGAAACTTCGTGTCGCGATTCGACAACGGGAGGTCTAGCTTACGTTGTCTTAACCGAGCCCGCGCTAGAGAGCTCCCTCGAAGTAGGAATGCCTATTCAAATACCCGATGGGGGGAAAACCCCCTACTAATCCGCCCAAAGGCACGACGATTAATAGCCCTGCCCCCTCAGACTTGAACCTGTGTATGCCTACGCCAAGCCCTCATAGAGGGACTTCCTAATATCTCGAAGGTGGCATTGGTGGGATTTGAACTTGAGACCTAAAGGTCACCAAGGGAAGTCCCAACCACTAGACCAACTCATCATTGATTTTACTTTGACACATAATGTGACACTTTATTTGTTTTTAACACCTAATGTGACACTTTTCTTAAAATGACTAAAATGCTATATATGAATAAACAATTTGTAACTTATGTTGAAATCTATTTGTGTTTAATAAAGACTTGTAACTATATATACAAAAGACTTAACTAGATTTATGTTTTGCTAAAATAAAGTTTATAATTGTCGTTAAAAAAATATAGCAAAGATCGTTAAATATAAATAACGTTTTTTAGACGATATTTGTATTAACAAGTTCATCAGTTATTTTTGATATTGTTCATCAGTTATTTTAATAACGTCCATCAGTTATTTTTTATAATGTTCAGCATTTTTCGAAAAAAAATCGCGTTGTTTATTAGTTTTCTAAGAAAAAAAAACTAATGTTCATCAGTTCGATCACAATTGTTCATCAATAAAAAATGTTGTTCATCATTAGCGTTCTTTCATCAATAAAAAAAATTATAATGTTCATCAGTTTATCAGTTTAAAAAAAAATATCATAATGTTCATCAATTGTTTAAAAAAATCACAATGTTCATCAGTTATTGTCACAATGTTTATTAGTTTATCAGTTGGTTGTTCATCAGTTAAAAAAAACTAAAAATAACAAAAGATGTATTGTGGTACACCAATTAGTGCATTTAAATGTACTTTTATAAGAAAAATCTCTTTTAGTCATTTTATCAAACACTTTGTGTGCATTAAATATGACTAAGGCGTCATCTTTAACGTGCGATATTTCACTTATATCATATTTGATTTGAGTGATTCAAATTTCTGAGTAAAGAATGACCAAAAAGCTACAACTTTCGTGTTTTAAATTTTGCAAAATTTGGCCTTTAAACTAGACAAAATTAGAGCCGAAAATGCTGAAAATTTCAACAAAATCAACAGCCACTTAAAAAGTTGAAAAAAAAAATTTGTGATTCATATATCATAATGCATACCAAATTAAAGAGAATTAAATTTTAAAAATTACGATGAAATCAGTTTTTCATAAAAGTTTATCGTTTGAAAGTTATTTACGTTTGAAGTTTTGAGGTGAAATAAAAAAACGGGTTAAAAGGACCAAAATGCCCCCAAACCGAAATTTATAAGAAAAAAAAAGGAAGGAGTGGATGTGAGACAAGTGACAATAGATGATAGGTCTCTCCATAATCTCGTGTCAAACATGCTCTGGGTTGTGTGTTTTCATATTCATTTTGAGATCTCAAACCTAAAATAAAGTCCTGCCTTGATGTTAAACTCACATTAGTTCTAAAACCACCTTTGCGAAACGCGATTTCATTATGTTATAAGAACTACCAAGTCTATTTTCGGTAGCGAACATTAAATGGAGACCAGAAAACAGAAGAAATCAAACACCAAAGGAATGGTCAAAACTATATATGACAATCAAATTCAAACATTCACAGCTATTCTTTCTTCTTTTTGTTAGCAAGTAAATGTTCTATTTACAATGAATTAAAGAAGATTTTACTCGAATTTATGTCTGGCTGCAGACATAATTTGTATGACTTTGGCCAATTTTCTGATAATTGGAGAATAATTGACCACGATGATCATCCATAGTCCAAATGAGCAAAAAGCTTAGAAGGGTCACTAAATCAAGAAGGAACATTGCTGAATCCAAAATAGATGGTCTTTTGTTGAAAGGCATTGAGAGCACAGTCGACCTGAAAGTGACCCATTGGGGACTTGACCCGGATTCCATATCCAACACCAACTCCAGCTCCTGGTTTACCATGCCTTAAGCCCGGGTTCCCTACAAATAATCATTGAAGTCAGAATCACACTAGATTCCAAAAGAGTTGAGCCTTTGCATTATTGATATTGGTGCAAAGATTACATAGTTTGGGTGCCAATTTTGACCCATTTTCTTATAGACTGGACAATTTAGTGTATATTAAAAATCTCTAATGGAAAATTTAGCTGAAAAGGAAAACGGGTTGATAGTCATCTAAAGTTGTATTATATATTTACATTGAAGAAAATATTATATTCGATCAATTAAACTATTATTAACATAACTGAACAATGTCATTATCATTGACACTGATCTTTTACACAAACTCATACTTTTTCTTGGATCAATCGCTACAAAAAAATACCAGTTTTGGCCGGTAATCATCACTTTTGTCACCTCAATTTAAACTAGAGAAGTACATTGCAGTTATGAATGAAACCTATGTCGGATATTTGGTTATTAGTCAACTATAGAATCAACTATTGAAATTATTATAAGACGTCATTTTTACAATGGTCATGCAGATAAATATAGTCTGTGTAGATAAACCAATTTAAAAACTAGTTCCTTTGTCCCCAAAAAATTGCAACATTTGACTTGTCACTATCTTGACCATCACTAAAATGTCTATAATAGACTTTATAAAGTACACAGTAAAGGGAACTTACTGTGCAAAATCTAAGCTACTGATCTCAACTAACGGTACAAATCAGAAAAAAGAAGTACACTGATACAGATAAAAGAAATGGGAAACTAACCAGGAACATAGCGACCCGAACCCAAATCAGTTCCACAATCACAGAAGAGAGCACCATCAAGCATCTGAGTCTGGCAAAACCAAACAACAATAAGTATTCTCTCGTTACATAGAGTTCAACAAATGTTATGATAACTGATCAAATGTCTAAATGCCCTGTAATATAGACAAAATAAAGAAACCGTATGACCATAGTCAGAGTTATTCTAGATATGTAATGTTACTAAATGGCAAACATACCATTGGAAATGTCAGCTCAGTGTTAGCAACTAGGCATGACCTACCACATCCAACTGCACCCTCGCCATACCCTCGCACACTACCAAGTCCCCCTATGGCAAAAGCTTGGTAAGGTGCTATATCACCTACAATAGAACCACCTGTAAGGCTGCCACATATATATAGTGTGAGAAATATATAAACAGTCGAGCTAAATCACTTTTTATAAAGATTCAGTTTTTGTAATTCAAAAATTAATATTTTCGAACTAATTATTATCATAACTGATAAAAAAAATGAATTGTCATATACAAACTTTAGTACTTTAACAATACATAATTATACGTTTAGGTCAATTTATCTATTAGTTTCTTTATTAATCATAATTTCCAAACAGCTGATTAAGTCAATTTCATCATTACAACTTTAGACAACAGAAGCACATCCAAAGACTATCTCATACGACAGGCCTTGTTACAGCTATATATCCGATCTGATTTATTATCAAATAATTAGTTTCAGAAAACAAAACCAAACACCCCTTAATTCTAGTATTATGTTTGCATTGTTGTGAGTTTGCTTCACACTCGAGAAACATTTCCTTACCTTGTCAAGAGAAATCCAGGTCCTACTTTAACTCCCTTAGATGCAGCAAACTTGAACCGGTTAAATATTAGCCACTTTGACATGAGAGGAATCCCTTGCTCTATTTGTAGACTAAACTGCATATATTAAGACATTTTATAAAGATTAGTAAAGGCATACTCTATCTTAGATAAAGATATGCATTAATTTCACATCAGAAAAATCTAATATTGATTTAACAAGGAAAGAGAAACAACCCGAGTGAAACTGTGATCATTGACCTTCGCAAATCTGGATTCCTGTTTCAGTACTACCATACTATCATGAGAATTTCCACTGCATCAAAAAAAAAAATTATGAGAAATCCATCAGTGTGCAAAAACTCTCAAGGAAATTCAGAGAAGCTGTTGATACCTGGAAGTCACTGGAAATCCGTGAAGATCTCTACACATAGAGCGGCCATCATCATTGACAGGACGGACATTCTGCATGCCAACATGATTAACTTGTATAAATTCCGTGTTTACAAAGACATAGGAAAACAAACATTAGAGTGTCAAGGAATTTATTCAAATACGAAGTTGAGATCTATGCATAAGTAATATAACAGTTTGCCTTGTTGCATTTACTATCAACATTAGTTATCAATTCAAAGTTGGTTTATTAAGGGGGTGTTTGGATTTGCGTTTTGAAACTTATTATCTGATTATTGAGGCTTGAGGTTGAAACAAATGAGCTTTCACTCACTAGATAAACAAATTATGCTTCTGAGTATTTACGGTGAAATAACCAAATTCATATTAACTGCAGGAAAACTAAATGTTAATGAAATTACCTATTTACCCATTCGCTTTACTCAATTTGTGAGTTTAACTACTGGTTTTTCCATACGGCTAACCTTATCCCAAGAAAGTCTGTATTGATCATTTATCTATTAATTCCTTACACAATTAGAAATTTCCAAACACTCATGCATATGATTACATCTCACTATTACAACTTTAAACAGCATAAGCAAATCCAAACAGTATCTCCTGCAGCGTATTTAGCTATTTCTATCACAGCTGATCTCTGATGCTTAATATTTTATATCAAGTAACCAGTTTCAGACGCACATCAAACACCCCCTTAATTTGTTTCACCTTCAAGGTTTAGAATACTCGACATAATGATGTTAATTAATAAATAAAATATAGACAAAGGACATGGCATACTCAATATGTTCCTGTTACCTCAAACTTTACGCTAGTTTTGCTGCTCCAATTAGAACTTCCAGGCTCATCTAGTTCTACGCCTGCAGAGAAGCGACAAAGATTCACACCTCCACTCCCCGTTCTGGAAAAGTTGTCAACAGGGACACCATGTATCCCAACTTCAGGTGAGACCGAGTGCTGGTCAACAACAAAAGAAAACTCATATAATGCCACAAGATATTATATCTATATCCCAATAAATATTTTAAAGTATCAGATGTTTAAGAAACAACTATAAAAAATTTCCCACTAATATAATATATTATATATATAAGCAATTGAATTTTCAACTTTCTGCTTGTAATCGCTATATGCTGAGAATGACAAGGAGTTTTTTGAAAGAAAAATAAAATGATTTTGTTTTCTAAATAATTGTGAAAAAAGGACAGGTTAAAAAGAGAGATAAAAATCTAAAGCATATTATACAAACAATCAGCAGTCCTCATGAGTTGTCGGTAAATCTTAATGATTGACAAAAGTGAAACAAACCTGAATAACTAAAGAATGTTGGGCAAGCCATTCTGGCCTAGGCTTCCGATAAGCAATCAATATATTGGAATCCGAAAGCCCTTTATCCCACAATACATCAAGCTTCTCACTCTTTCCAAATAAGTTGGGGTGTTTTATGCAAAGACTGCAAACATAAATAATAAGTGCAATAAGCCAATTTACACAGAATGCATGAAAAAAGGAAGTGTTAACTGTGGAACCATTGCAACAGTTTAAAAGCATTGCAAAGATCACGAAACTGGAAATGATGCGATTGTAGAAGGACATTACAGTAAGTAAGCAACTTTTTAGACGACTGATTAGAAATTCTTGTGTTGTCGCTTATTTAGTACTAGTAATTGTGAAGTGCTTTGTAATGTTGCAAGTGCAAGTGATATTCATACCTCCCAACAATCAGCGAGAGTGGACTGCCAGTGGCTGAATTTCTGTTTCATAACAAGGAAAACAAACAAGAATACTAGGGTGAATAATCATTTTAAAAACAAGGTCTCGTATCTTTTCCACCAAACACTGCGGGGTGGCCGAGTTTTGTGACTATTATCATCACCAGATTGGTGCAAATAACAATCGAGTCAAATATGCAATTAGTATAAAGTAATAAAAAGAAACAAACCTGAAAGAATGAAGCATCATAGCAGAATATAGTCTATGTGTGAAATCAACATTCAAGTCTATCCTAGCTGTAATCAATCATAATAATAATAATCAAACAACACATAGAAATAGAATGTCGTTGATTTCAAAATGAATTAAGAGAATACCTTTGCCAGCATGGACGCTCTGTTGAGCACCCATCCTACTACAGTTAATGATAATCAGAGTATCAGTTTATTATAATCCACCATTTGATTTCAAATTCCCCATTACCCTTTATTCTAAAACAAACAAACACAGTGGGGAGAGGGACCGAAACAAGTTATCCCTTTCTACTTTTATTGGTTTTGGTATTTTTGCACACTTTTCTTCTCTGATTTTTTTCCTTTCAAGAGAACATGTCGACGTTTTTAAAAATTAATTATCCACTTCTAAAAGTAAATTCGAGATTTTGATCAAGGGCGTTATTTGGGTTATTTGGGAGAGCTGTTAGCTTTTTGTTAAAAAATAATCTTCTCTAAAATAAATAGTTTCGTTTGGATACATTAACTTCAAGCTTTTATTTCAAACAAATAGCTCTTAAATGAAAAGCTGATTCATGAAACTTTTTACACATCTTGGAGCTATAAATATGTCATTTTATGTCATTTTGCATCTTATATTTACATTTAACAACTAACCTACCAAACACTTTTATTGGAAAAAAGATACAGCTTGTAGCTCATGTTAACAGCTTTGCAGCTTACAGCTTACAGCTTACAGTTTACAGCTTACAGCATATAGCTGACAACTAATTTTGCCAAACATACCGTAAGTTTACCATATTACGTCATTATTACAACTTTTTAAATAAAGAAGAAATTAGTTAACTATTATTCTGCAAAAAGTAAGATGAATCACTAATAATTATGTTGTTTTTTAAATTGTGTGCTTTATGTAAGAGGACAAATTTTTTGAGACGGGTGGAGTGTATAAGAGTAAATTACACCGTTTTGTGTTGACCAAAGAGGTCCGTATTTGACAAAAAAATGCATCGGTTTGTCCCTAAATGACGAACATTATCTGTTGTTCGAGTATCATTAGTGTTGGTTTTAATTTTTTGTGCACACGTTTAGACGTTATGATTAGAGTACTAGAAAAAGCGATGGACAGATAAAGTTAAATACGCAGTAGCAATTTTGGATCAATAAATTTGTGGTCCTAGATTTTTTGATTTTATTTGGAGTTTTAGTGTGATTGGAGAGAATATGGATAATTTTCATTTTCTCATTTGTCTTGAAACTGAACCAAAAAAAGTTGGTAACCAAATTATTCACATTCCCCGGTTAAAAAGATCAAATCATGTGACCGATCAAACAATGTGTTCGGAGAATAAGATAAGGATAATTACCTGAAAATGTATCAGACTTGATCTATCATTTTTGGTTGGTATCAAATATCAATCTATTTTTTTCCATATTAAATGTACAAAGTTTTAAACTAACATAACGTATGTATCATTACGTGTAAACTTTGATATTTTAAATAGTTAAACATTCATATCATCATATGTATCAAATTTAGCAGTAACTATACACACATTAAGATATACTACTCATGCGGTCCCAAATTAATACTCAACGTTTTCTTTTCGAGATGTCTTAATTTAATAGATGAGAAGTTTGATCAAGTTTATCATATTACTCTTGCTTGATTTTTTTACAAACTTTAAGTAAAACACTAATTAATTAATTATGGGTAAAACTAGGGGTGGCAATTCGGGTCGGGTTCGGGTTCACGAGTTCGGGTTATCGGGTTCGCGGGTCAGAAACCTTCAACCCGAACCTGACCCGTTTAATAAACGGGTCAATCAGGTCGACCCAAAACCGACATGAAACCTATTTAGTCTCAACCCTAACCTGCTAATTTTTGGGTCGGTCTCAGGTCGGGTTTCGGGTCATGTAGGAAATTGTGGCAATTCGGGTCGGGTTCGGGTTAGCGGGTCAGAAACCTTCAACCCGGATCTGACCCGTTTAATAAACGGGTCAATCTGGTCGACCCAAAACCGACCTAAACCTATTTATTCTCAACCCTAACCTGCTAATTTTCATGTCGGTCTCAGGTCGGGTTTCGGGTCGTGTCGGAAATTGCCACCCCTAATTAATTAATTATGGGTAAAACTGTCATTCTGCTAATACGTACACAAGAAAAATTATTATGTTTTTCTTAAACTGTGTGTCTTTTAACAGTGAACAATTATTCTGAGGCGGGAGTAGAAGTTAATACATTAAGGGTGTGTTTGGTATGTGAAAATCGGAATTAAGTGATACTTTCATAGGCATTAAAGATGTTTGCTACTACTATCACAATCAAACTATCATTTCATAGTCATAGATCCATTGAAGTGGATTGAGGTGGGTTTTTTAGGGATTCCCGTGAGTCTCTTTACTTTATTTATTAATCATCACATAAAATAATAAATGAGCTCACTTTTTGAAATCAAACACCCATACCATATTAACAAACCAAACAACAATATTAACAACGATATAATGATATCATTACCGATAATGATTCCTTGTAACAAACCAAACGCACCCTAAACTAGCAAAAGAATACTTTGACACACAAGGGGCCGTTTGGTTTGTTGCTAGGAATCACAATTATTGGGTAGAATGACAGTGGATATGAAAAAGTGTATAATTACGATTGTTTATATTTGGATGACAAATTATATGGTATAAAAAAATGTATAGATATTTAGGGTGCGTTTAGTTGGAGGAAAACACCTTTGTTTTCCACAAAATGTTTTGTAGAAAACAAGGAAAATAGAGATCACGTTCAAATTAGCGTTTTCCAACAAAATGTTTTCCAAAACACAAAATTTCTATTTCCAACTCTAATAAACAAAACCACAAAACATTTTTTTTTTGTTTTCCCCATTTTCCTATTTCCTATTTCTACTCTATTTCCCTTAAAACAACATAATCAGACACTCTAGCCATACCCTAACGCCAAACACCACCCTCCTACAGCCCACATCAGCCATCACCACCCTCGCCGACGTCGCTCCAGTCGTTTTTTACGTTTTCGTCCGATTCTTTACGTTTTCGTCCGATTCTTTACCTTTTTCTTCCGATTTTTTACGTTTTCGTCCGATTCTTACGTTTTCGTCTGATTCTTTACGTTTTCGTCCGATTTTTTACGTTTTCGTCCGATTCTTTACGTTTTCGTCGGATTTTTTACGTTTTCGTCCGATTCTTTACGTTTTCGTCCGATTTTTTACGTTTTCGTCCGATTCTTTACGTTTTCGTCTTTTTTTTACGTTTTCGGCTGAATTTTTACATTTTCGTCCGATCCTTTACGTTTTCGTCTGATTTTTTACGTTTTCGTCCGATTCTTTACGTTTTCATCCGATTTTTTACGTTTTCGTCCGATTCTTTACGTTTTCGTCCGATTCTTTACGTTTTCGTCTGATTTTTTATGTTTTCGTCCGATTCTTTACGTTTTCGTCTGTTTTATTGCGTTTTCGGCTGAATTTTTACGTTTTCGTCCGATTCTTTACATTTTCGTCCGATTCTTTAGGTTTTCGTCCGATTCTTTACATTTTCGTCCGATTTTTTATGTTTTCGTCTGATTCTTTACGTTTTCGTCTGCTTTTTTACGTTTTTGACTGAATTTTTACGTTTTCATCCGATTCTTTACGTTTTCTTCTGTTTTTTTACGTTTTCATCTGAATTTTTACGTTTTTGTCTGATTTTTTACGTTTTCGTCCGATTCTTTACGTTTTCGTCCGATTCTTTACGTTTTTGTCCCATTTTTTACGTTTTTGTCTGTTCTTTTACATAAAACGTAAAAAAACATCTCTACTCAAAGAATCGGATGAAAAAGTAAAGAATCGTTTACACGGGACGCGAGTTGACTTTTAAAAAAGTCATGAGCATCGTCCAAAAGGTTTGGAAAAGGCTCATGGTCACATTCTTGTGCATGTTTACGGCCTTTTTTATTTATATCTCTTTAACTCTTTTGGTCATGGCTATGTTTTTTATAATTTTACCTTATCCATTTGGGACTATCTTCATTATCATAACCTTGATCATATTCGTGATGGGGTTCGTTTACATGACCGTGATATGGCAACTAGCAAGTGTTGTCTCAGTTCTTAAGAGCTCATATGGGTTTGCGGCTATGACAAAGAGTATGGATTTGATCAAGGGAAATCGAGCCGTTTCCATTTCGATTTCCTTGATTTTGAATGTGTCGTTTATACTTTTACAGGTTTTATTTGAATCGATGGTTGTGCATGGGAGCTCGATTGAGACATGGAGGAGGATAGGGTTCGGTGTTTTGTGTTCCTTATTGCTTTTGACTTCGTTTCTATATGGGCTCGTCATCCAAACGATGATCTATCTTGTTTGCAAATCATATCATCATGAAAACATCGACAAAGGAGACTTGTCAAACCATCTCGGAAGTTATCTAGGTGAGTACAAGCCTTTGAGTGGAGATGTTCAGTTAGAACAGTATCATGTTTAAGCCAAGTTTTTATGTAAATTTGATTTATATTGTGCCTCATTTATGTAAAAAAAAAAACGTTTTCGTCTGTTTTATGTAAAGAATCGGACGAAAACGTAAAGAATCGGATGAAAATGTAAAGAACCGGACAAAAACGTAAAAGATCGGACGAAAACGTAAAGAACCGGACGAAAACGTAAAAAATCGGACGAAAACGTAAAAATCGGAAGAAAATGTAAAAAAATAGACGAAAACGTAAAGAATCGGACGAAAACGTAAAAAATGGACAAAAACGTAAAAAATCGGACGAAAACGTAAAAATTCAGACGAAAACGTAAAAAAAAGACGAAAACGTAAAGTATCGGACGAAAACATAAAGAATCGGACGAAAACCTAAAGAATCGGACGAAAACGTAAAGAATCGGACGAATAAGTAAAGAATCGGACGAAAACGTAAAAGTTCAGACGAAAACGTAAAGAATCAGACGAAAACCTAAAGAATCGGACAAAAACGTAAAAAATCGGACGAAAACGTAAAGAATCGGACGAAAACGTAAAAAAACCGGACGAAAACGTAAAAAAACGGACGAAAACGTAAAAAAAAACTACAAAAACGTAAAAAACGGACGAAAACGTAAAAAAACAGACGAAAACGTAATAAAACGGACGAAAATGTAAAAAAGTGGACAAAAACGTAAAAAACAAACGAAAAGGTAAAAAAAAAATAAAAAAAATTAGTTATTTTACGTTTTCGAATTATAGTCGCTTGAAGATTTTTTCATATTATTTGATGTTATATTTTACTTTTTTAATTCTTTCATATTTTCTCGTATTATATTTTTTTAGTTATTTTATAATTTAGTTGGTTAGTTTATAATATTTATTTTTGTGTTTTGAAGATGTTTTTTATAATATTACAAAGGTGAATAATGAATTGAGATATAAAACAACACTTAAACATGTTTTCTAGTTTTGCAAAATAAAAAACACAAACACATGTTTCTCAATCTAAACGCGTTTTCTAAATTTTTCATTGTTTTGTGGAAATAAAACTCCCCTCCCTTTTCCTACAAAACAAGAAATAGGAAATGAAAGAAAATGTTTCCCAACTAAACGCCATCTTAAATTTTGTGGTGGAAAAGAGAGGGCCCGCGAAATGTATTTTATAGACACCAAATTGGTGAGTAATGAATCTATGCTATGATATACTCATTTCATTTCTAGGCCCACTAAACAAACACCTTTAATCAATATAAAATCAATAACACATTCCCATATACCCATACCAAACGCACCCTAAAAAGTAATCAGTTTGACACAATTTTAAACATCCCAATAAAATATTGCTGAAAACATATGAACCTTCACTATGTACCAAGTATACCATGTTACTCGTATAACATAAATATTCAATCAACAATTCCATAAACTTCCCAACAAATAGTTCAAAAATAGATCACAAATTTATACTTGCCCATATAGACATAAGTCAATCAATTAAAAAACATACATTCAATAGTAACACAAATGTAGCTTAGTTCAAAATTCAATTAGACGTTGATTACAGTATCAACAAACAATGATGCAATTTGCAATAATCCATGTACAAAGAGAAGAAAAAAGACAAACAACACGTAACACTATCAGCTTTGGACAAAGTAGTTTAAGAATGAACGAAAAGAATCGTTATCATCCAAGAACCAGTGATGAATTTATACGACTGGACCTGCTGCTGTCGGTGGTGGTGCAAGTGTTGGTGGTGGTGCAGAAGGTGAAGACAAAACCAGCTTTAAAAGAAGACCAACCATTATCCCAATCACTCCTGCTGCTATCGCAAGTCTTATTGAGAATCCAGGACCCTTCTTTTGGCCCTTTCTCTTCAGTGAATCCTAAGTATATTTCAGAGATAATCAAGTAGCAAGAATTTAGGCAAAGATGATAATAGAGTATATTCATAATGTGTAATCTTGAGTTAATTTGATACCAGGTATCACATGACAAAATAAGAATGTAATGTTACAAACTGATCGAGAGCATATCATGAAGTAAAGAAGACACCAATAATATTCTGTGGGCTAATCTTAGTAAAACCATACCAGCCGAGACCAAAACTTTATACACAATAAACCCGAAAACATGATAGACATTAGACATAAACCGTCCGGTCCCAAACCAGACCATAAACCAAACACAGAACTAAGGATTAAGGTTGAGTAATATAAATCCAAAACGATGCCCACTTTAAGTTTCAGTTTTATTAGTTTAGAAAATAGAAAATCAATTCACTTTGGCTTCTGGACTGGATCGAACCAAGAATCATTTTTTCAAATTATCTTGAAACAAGAACAGGATCAAATATAGCCTGTACAGATATGATGGGTCCCATTTTGGTTCTTCGGTTATGTATTGCAGATACCAGGTAATCAATTTAGGACCTATAGTTACATAATCAGTTTTTGTCACAGCAAATGAAGATATGATAGTTGATTACCTTTTTAGTTCCAGATTCAGAAATAAATATATAATTCTTGGTCAGTTAATTAACTAGTGTTTTTCCAAATTGATGTGAATAGGTTATCATTTCAGAATGTTTTATTATTGTTGTATATTCTTACAGTTTAATGTCATAATCAAATCTCAGTCTTAAGCCAAAGTAATTTGTTGTAATACAGATGCTAAAACAGTTTTAAGGATAGTGGGAATAGCATGCATTTGGCTAATAACCAACTATAGAGTGAGGGTAAAGAAGTAAATGTACCAGTTCCTGTTGCAGCTGGGTTACTTCTTTCACAGCTGAATCCCTAGCAGCTTTTGCAGTCTGAACTGCCGGATTCTGCATTTAAAGGATGATCGTTACTATGTATTAAAGTATCGCCCATCTCCATTTTCCATTGTTGTAAATATCATTAAAGTGGGAGAATAATAGTCATTGAACTCACAGAGCTTGGATCAGAGGTTTGTTTGACATTATCATCTGATTTATCCTGGTCATTACGAGCAATATAGACGACCCTAAGTTTGCATTCCTCTAATTGCTTACCAGCTTCCTTGGTAAACTGAATACAACAAGATTATTAATCATTTCAATCAAGTGTTAATTGAACAGAACATAGTATTAGCAAAGTTATTATTCTTACAGTATTTTGTGGAAGCTCTTCAGAATTACTGTCTGCAGGCACAGGGGTACTTTGAAGAAGAAATTTATCTTTGCATTGCATATCTGGAGGGTACTCCAGTTGGGCTTGAAGGGTAACTAAATGGATATCAACAACTTGAAGTTAGAAGGTGTGGTTAATTATCAAAACATAAAGGGATATTCAACTTTTGATATATGAACACTTTAAACAATTACTTTCAGAGATTGATTGGTATATTCTACTGTATAGAAAGATACTGTTGGCATACCCTTTCATGGTTTATGGTGAGTGAACAACAAATTTAGTATCTCAATTGTAGTTTTATTTCTAATTGACTGATATAAGGTATACAGTGATGTCAATTAGCTTAATATACTCTAAAGTCTAAATGACAGCAGCATACTATAGTACCTCTTATGATACATGTATCAAAAGGCTGAATCACACCAGTATTTGGCCGTACAAAGTATTTCTTGGGAGAAGTAGTTTTGACCTAGCAAAGTATAACAAAAAATCAGACTCTATTAGTATATAGTATATACGAGTATGAAGAAAGAAAAAGTGCGATATAAACAAAGGAATAAAAAGTAACAGCCTTTTACAATTAAGTAATTTAGGCCAACAAGAATACCTTAAAGGCAACATTCTTGTCAGTAGTGTTTGAAACCTTTAAATCACAATGGCTTGGTTTCTCCAGTTCAACTGTTGAATTAACACATAAGGCATCATAAACAACATCAGGACAGATAAGTTAAACCCATGGATCTTGTTGAAACTTAGACCTTGATAGATCTTTGAGTGCTCGTGGATCGTTAGTATGCAAGTGTAATCATAAACACACTAATAGAAAGTCTCTATAACTTGTATTATAAAGCGGAAACAAATACAAATTTGAACACAAAACAACTAAGAACACTTTGATCCTCTATGGATCTTTATAAAACTAAAACTCCTAATTACTAAGAACATCAACTCCTTTTCACATAAACAACCAAAACAATGGTTGGGTCAGATATTGATTCTGATGTCAATCAAAATAATACCACCACAGCTTTTCATCAACTTTCTCTTACCAATAGCAATGCTAAATTTCCCTACCTTAAGAAGGAAGAATATGACTTATGGGCGATGAAGATGCAGAACTGGATCACCAATGTTGACTACAATCTATGGAAGGTAATTCTTAAGGGCAACAGTCCAAAGAGAACTGCAGTTGATCAGGATGGTAGAATGTACCATCTTGATCCTTCTTCTGCTGAAGAAATTCTTGCTGTGCAAAGAGAAAACAAAGCCAGAACAATTCTACTTCAAGCTATACCAGATGAGCACATGGCTGATTTCCACTATCTGCAAGATGCAAAGGACATATGGCTGGAAATAATGGCTAGGTTTGGAGGTAGTGATGAGTCTAAACGAATGAGGAAATCAATGCTCAAACAACAATTCCAAGAATTTATAATCTCTGAGGAAGAAGGCATGCACAAGGGTTATGACAGATTCCAAAAGATTCTGAGTCAGTTGCATCAGCTGAAGGCGAAACCAGATAATGAGGACTGCAACTCAAAGTTCTTACGATCATTACCTTCATCATGGTTGCAGGTAAGCATTGCACTTAAGGCTAAAGGTGGACTGGATAATCTTACCTTTGATGATCTGTACAACAGACTAAAGTCTCTTGAGCCTGATGTCAGAACACACACCCATCCACAAACTCCCTCTTATTCAGCTTTTGTGAGCTCTACTTCCAACAAGGTGTCTCATGAAACAAGCCCTATCTCTCCAGCCTCATCATCTTCCTATATACCTCCTAAACCAAAAGCTCCACCAAAGTCT
Source organism: Artemisia tridentata subsp. tridentata (assembly GCA_021014915.2). NCBI lineage: Eukaryota > Viridiplantae > Streptophyta > Magnoliopsida > Asterales > Asteraceae > Artemisia > Artemisia tridentata. The sequence continues at coordinate 130,859,376 of CP139505.1, read as the reverse complement.
AGTGGGGTAATGGAAGATGTAATTCACTCCTTTGTTGCTGATTATGAAGATCAGCAGCAACTGGCTTATGAGGATTTTGATCAGGTGGATCCATTGGACATGGAGGAGATGAACTTAAAATGGCAGATGGCCATGCTTTCCATGCATGTCAGAAAGTTTGAGAAGAAGTCTGGCAGAAATATCAACTTCAGGGGAAGGGATCCAGCCAGATTTGACAGAAGAAAGGTTAAGTGTTTCACTTGTGGTCAAGTGGGTCACTTTTCAAGAGAATGCAAAGATAGGAAGGATGAAGATGAAGTTAGGTACTCTTCTTATCAGCAGCATCAGAAGCAGATGGAAGATTCAAGTTCTAAAGCTATGATCTCAATGGATGCACATGTGGATTGGACTAAACATGCTACTGATGAAGGTAAGGGATCTGAGTTCGGTGGATTGCTGGCTAGCTGTGAGGTGAAGAATGAGCAATATCAATATGCTCTCATGGGCATATCTCAGGTACACAACTGTATTTTTGGTTGTAGTGGAAAGTATAATGAACTTAAGGAGTTATATGATGAATTGAAACCAAAATATAGTGAATGTTATAAAGAAAGAGAGTCTTACAAACAAGGCTTAAAACTTGTAGAAAAACAGAAAGTTTGGCTTCAGAAGAATCAATTGGCTTATGATGAAAAGATAAGAATTTTAGAACAAGATCTAAAATGTGCACAAGATGAGCTAATATGGACTAAGAAAGTAAATGCTAAATTAGAGTTAGAGAAACAAGAGGTGCAAGATAAGTTAGACCGAGAAGTGGCTAAGCACAAAGAATGGTTAGTGTCAGGTGATAAGTTAGCTAGTTGTTTATATAACAGTCAAGCTGTAAACTCTGGAATAGGTCTAGGTTTAAAAAAATATGTTGGTTTAGAAGCTAGGAATGACACTAGAAAATCTACACCAGCAGGTTTAGAAAATTATGTTAAAGAAGGAAATTTGCATGCTGTGTCAGGACCTATAAGAGGAGAACATATGCCTACGACCAATACCTCAGACTTTGATGGATCACACCATCTTTATGGCAAAAAGTCTAATGACTTGCCAGACCCTGATTCTAAATCCACTGACTTTGTCTCTTGTTGTAACAGTGACAAGTTCTCAGATCAAGGGTCGACTAGATATTCAAGTGTAGATTCAAGTGACAAGTCAGACCTTCCCAAGACCACACCCAAACCTACACCCAAGTCTCCAAGCAAGCCTATTAGAGTTACTGCTGATGAATCACATTCAAAGACAGTTTCCTCTGAAGACTTGTTATTTAATTCTTTGCAAAACAATGCTTTTATTTCTGTTAGAAACAATTCTTTTAATGTTTGTGGTTTGAATACTTCTGCATGTCATGGTACATCTTTTGGTTTGAATAAATCTTCTAGAAAGAAGAAATGTTTTGTGTGTGGAAGTAAATTTCATTTAATTAAGGATTGTAATTTTCATGAGCAAAGAATGGGTGTAAGTGCTAATCAGAAGAAACCTAGACCAATGTGGAAAAATGTCAATGACATACCATCTTATGTTCCACAAGCAACATATAAATCCAGCAAGAACAATTCTGCTGATGTACATTCTCCATCTGTTTGGAGAAGATCTGTTGCTAGACCATATGTGAGACCAACTAGTTCTTATTTTCAAAATGGTTATTGGCCTGGACATTTTGACTCAATGAATGAGGGTTGGGGATGTTGGAATACTGCTGTGAAGCCCTCAGCAGGTTGTTCTTGGACTAAAAAGGGACCTAAACTTCAAAGAAGGCCCAAGAACAATGGTGGATCTTATACATCTACATGGCCTAACTCTAATGATCCACAAGGCAGGCTCAAGTCAGTAATGACTTGAGTCCCCAATGTGTACTAATATTTGTAAATTTTTGTTGTTGTTGTAGGATCATCCTCTTAAGAGTGAAGATGTAGGTATTGTTGATAGTGGTTGTTCAAGGAGCATGTCAGGTAACAAAGATAAGATGATTGATTTTGTACCCATTGAAGAAGGAGGCAATGTGATCTTTGGTGGAAGTACTGGTAGAATCACAGGGAAAGGAACAATTAGGACACCTAAGTTGGACTTTGAAAATGTGTTTTATGTAAAGGAACTGCAGCATTTCAACTTGTTCTCAGTATCACAAATTTGTGACACAAAGAACAAAGTATTCTTCTCTGAGGATGAATGTCTTGTGCTTTCTAAAGACTTCAAACTTCCAGAAGAAACATCTATTCTACTGAGAGTTCCAAGAAACTGCAACTTATACACATTCAACATTAATAATGTTCAACCTGAAGGTGACATCACATGTTTGGTAGCTAAAGCATCCCTGGATGAGTCTACAAAATGGCATAGAAGGATGGCTCATGTGAACTTCAAGACCATCAATAGGCTCTCTAAACTTGGTCTAGTTCAAGGACTCCCTTCCAAAGTCTTCACCAATGAACACAATTGTGTTGCCTGTAACAAAGGGAAGCAACACAGAGCCATATACAAAGCCATTACAGCCGTAAGCAATATATCAGAACCTCTTCAGTTGCTGCATATGGATCTTTTTGGTCCAACTCAAATCAGAAGTATTGATCACAAGTACTTCTGTCTGGTAATCACTGATGACTATAGCAGGTTTTGTTGGGTATTCTTTTTGAGAACTAAAGATGAGACTTTTCCAACTCTAAAAGAATTTATTACTCTTGTTGAAAATCAGCTAACCAAAAAGGTTAAGAGTATTAGGTGTGATAATGGAACAGAGTTTAAAAATGCTTTATTAATAGAACTCTGTGGGTCTAAAGGGATAAAAAGGGACTATATTAATGCTAGAACTCCACAACAAAATGGAGTTGCTGAACGAAAGAATAGGACCTTGATAGAGGCAGCAAGATCTATGCTTGCAGACTCTAAATTACCCACAATGTTTTGGACTGAAGCAGTCAGCACTGCTTGTTATGTTCTGAACAGGGTTTCTATCACTAGACCTCATAATAAGACACCTTATGAACTACTCACGGGGAAAGTACCTTGTATTCATTACTTCAGACCTTTTGGATGTCATGTGACCATTTTGAATACTAGTGATCACCTAGGTAAATTTGATGGGAAAGCTGATGAGGGTTATATTGTGGGTTATTCAACTCATAGTAAGGCTTATAGGGTTTATAATCTAAATGCTAAAAGGATAGAAGAGACTCTTAATCTGAGATACTTAAAAGAAAAGCCAAATGTTCAGGGACAAGGTCATACTTGGTATTTTGACCTAAATTACTTAACTGATTATTTGGGCTATACAAGATTTGCTTCTAACCAATCTGCAGGTATGCAAGAGTCTCCTACTAACAATGCAGGTACTCTGGATGCTGACTCAGACAGTGAATCTGAGCTTGATGAACAAACCATTGTTGTACCTTCGTTCTCCCCTACTCATATTGAAAGTGATGGTGCAAAAGAAACTTCTGATAAGGATGAAGATGAGTCACAATATGCAGAGGATCTTGCTAGACTCAAGAAGCAAGAGCATGCAGCCACTCAAGAAGCTGAGAGGCTTGGTGAGAAGTTTGCAAAAGATGCTGATGAACTAATTCAACAATCAGCACAAGCTATCAGTGGAAACCATGTTTCTGCTGACATTTCTTCTGACAGTTATTCTGTTTCTCCTGACAAGCCAATCACTGCTGATGGTTCTGCTGATGTCTCTACGAGTCTTGAAGATCCATACACACGATTTCTACAATTTAAGAATCAGCAAGTGTGGATACTGGTTCCTCTACCAGATGGGAAGTATGCTATTGGGACAAAATGGATTTTGAAGAATAAAAGAGATGCAAGGGGTATTGTGGTCAAAAACAAAGCAAGGTTGGTTGCTCAGGGGTTCAGACAAGAAGAAGGCATTGATTATGATGAGGTTTTTGCACCTGTTGCTAGAGTTGAGGCCATTAGAATTTTCTTGGCCTATGCATCTTATATGGGCTTTATGGTTTATCAGATGGATGTGAAGGGTGCATTCTTATATGGAGAGATTGAAGAAGAAGTGTATGTTTCTCAACCTAAAGGTTTCGAAGACCCAGACAATCCTGATTATGTTTACAAGGTTGTCAAAGCTCTTTATGGACTACATCAGGCACCCAGAGCTTGGTATGCTAGGCTCTCAGCTTTTCTGCTGAAGCATGGATACAGAAGAGGTGCCATTGACAAAACACTTTTCCTAAAGAAGAATTCAAGGGACATTATACTTGTGCAAGTCTATGTGGATGACATTATATTTGGCTCCACTAATGAAGCTTGGTGCAGGGATTTTGAGAATTTAATGAAGGGAGAGTTTCAAATGAGTGCTATGGGGGAGCTTACTTTCTTTTTGGGTCTACAGGTTCAGCAGAAACCTGATGGTATATTTATCAGTCAAGATAAATATGTGAGGGACATTTTGAAGAAGTTTGGTATGGAAAGTATCAGAAGTGCCACTACACCTTATGAAGCTCCTAAACCAAAGAACAATCTTGAACCAGATCCAGCTGTTAATGTTCACTTATACAGATCCATGATTGGTTCTTTGATGTACTTAACAGCTTCAAGGCCTGACATTACATTTGCTGTGAGTGCTTGTTCTAGGCATCAAGTCACTCCACTTACTTCCCATTTGAATGCAGTTAAAAAGATCTTCAAGTATCTCAAAGGCCAACCTAATCTAGGTCTTTGGTATCCTAGAGAGTCTCCATTCAAGTTGGAAGCTTATAGTGATAGTGATTATGCTGGTGCAAATTTGGATAGAAGGTCCACAACTGGAGGTTGCCAATTCCTTGGAAGAAGATTGATTTCTTGGCAATGCAAGAAGCAAACAATTATTGCAACCTCAACTACTGAAGCAGAGTATGTTGCTGCTGCCAATTGTTGTGGTCAAGTGCTTTGGATACAGAATCAACTGCTGGATTATGGTTATAATTTTCTGAATACCACAATCTTTATTGATAATCAAAGTACCATATGCATAATTAAAAATCCAGTTTTTCATAATCGAACAAAGCATATTGAGATTCGGCACCACTTTATTAGAGATGCATATGACAAACATTTGATAAAAGTGGTTAAGATTCACACAGATGATAATGTGGCAGATTTGTTGACTAAAGCTTTTGATGGACCTAGGTTTCAACACTTAGTTGTCCAAATTGGGATGGTTAACCCTTAACTACAAAGTTTAAGGGGAGGCATATGCCTCAGGGGAGGCAAATGCCTCAGGGGAGGATTGATTGGTGTAGTAATTAACTTTGTTCTGCAGGTTGTAGAATTTGGTAGATTATTAGTTTGCTAACAATTAACCATCTAATATCTTGTTTAGCATGATGTTTTGTTTTGTTTGGTTTGCTACTTTGTGTCTGGTTTGCAGAGATAACACCAAGATTGAGCATAAGTAGATGATCACAAGGATTGGTTATGGTCATTGCTTGTTTCTGCTGAAGAAATGTTACAGTGAGACTATTAATGACATCAAAGGAAAGCTTTTCATTCATTCAAAGATACAAGTCAGAGCTTACAAAATCATGTTCTATTGCTTTCACAAAAGATTACATACAGTAGTCAAATTACATGGTACAATCAGCTTAACACTAATGGCTATCCGAAAACCCTATACATATCATAAGCAATTACTACTGCTTTCTTCAATGATAAGAACTCGTCTGTTGCTAAGCTGATGAAGAAGCTAAAGCTGATTGTGGAAAGGATGGATTGATGAAAATGATGATGATGTTGAAGAACCTAGTTTTATATCTTTGGTCCCTAGCAACATCCTATCACATCCTACTCCACCTTCCCCTTTCCTTTACCTTTCACCTCTGCTTCTTTGCCCTTTCCCCTGCTTCTATGGTATGAAGCACCAGATTTTGGAGCAGGAAGACCAATCATTATTTCCCTTGAGCTTGGGAGTGGTGGGTTGGACCTTCGTGGTCTTGGACAGGAAGATTGGGGTCTTTCTCCCATTGCTGCTGCTTTCTTCTCTTCCTCTCTTACCAATCTACTGAAGATTGGCTCTAGACGATCTGTTGAATCATCAGAACCTCTAGATGAATCACTTGGATCATCAACACTTTCATCTTCAGATGAAGGAAGAAATGGAGATTTCAAAGGACGAGAGGATGATTGAGAGGTTTGGTGTTTTGATGAGTGTGGTGTGTTGTCATCTGAGTCTGATGATGATGTTAGATCGGTTACTTCGGGTTTGTTTGACATGATTGTTGCTGCTGATTATAGGTTTGATGAGAAATTAGGGTTTGATCATAATTTGGGGATAAGTTGAGTTATGTGGATTGTGATTTGGGTATAATTTATAACCGGAGTCAATGGATGTGTCAATAAATGCGTAACGGGTGGCACAGTAAAATGCAAGATATTTACCGAAGATATTTTTACTCAACGTGTGATTCTGCTGAGAGACTTTCTATCAGCAAAATTGACTTGGTTGCTGCTGAAGGGTTATGTTTGAATTTTGGAGTTACATTACACGTCAGCTTCGGTCAATGGTTTATTCCGATATTTTTGACTACGATTAAGTAACTTCCATTTATAACCTAATTCACATATCTTTGCCCAAAATAACTTCATTCCCTCTTCATCTCGTCCACACCCATTTCCCATTCCAAACATATTCACCAAATTTGCTAAAATGGCGACACTTCAATTCAAGAAAGATCATAACAAAGTTGCTTTTCTGGGTAAAGCAAAAGGACATGAAGAGTATGATTCTATGGTGGAATTCTTGAAGCGTTCCAAGATTCATTATGCACTCACTCATTCTCCAAATGTGATATATGAATCAATGGTCAAGCAATTTTGGGCATCTGCTACATTAAGGTCTGACAATGAGATTGTAGCTACAATAGATGGAGCTGAGCATGTGGTGACTGAGTCATTGATAAGGACACGACTTCACTTGGATGATGAGAATGGTGTCTTTCATACGGACACAGAGGTGATTCTTGCTGGGTTAAGAGCTGTGGGCTATCAAAGCAATGAAACAAAGTTTTGGTTAAAGAATAAGCTCTGTCCCAAATGGAGGTTTTTGGTACACACTCTGCTTCAGTGTATCAGCAATAAGTCTGGAGGATGGGATCAATTTTCTACTCAATTGGGTTGTGGTATTGTCTGTCTTTCACAGGGTTTGACTTATAATTTTTCTAAGTTTATTTTTGATAATATGGTTGAAAATATCCAGAAGAAAAAACATAAGTTTCTAATGTACCCTAGGTTTCTCCAAATGATATTAGACATAACAACTCAGGAAAGAGTCCATTGGCCCATAGGAGTGCTAAGTGCTAAATTGTTTGCATCTATGAAAACCAATTATATTGGGGCACATTATCCTCTTTTACCAGCAATGTTGCCAAATGGTAATGATGGTGAGGGTGATGCTGCTGAGGGTGCTAATCCACCTTCTCCTCATAATGCTGCTGATGATGGTAATCCATCATCTCCTATTGTTGCTGCTGATGGTAATCCATCAGTTGCCTCTGCAGAGGGTCCTTCCATAGCTGCTGAAGCATTACATGTTTCTCCTGACCAATCTCCACCTTCACCTTTACCTAATTCACCTTCTCCTCATGATGATGATGGTGGACAACCATCTCGTACCAGTGTTCCTGCTGATGGTAATCCATCAGTTAACACTGATGAAGGTACTTCTATCACTGCTGAAGCATCTAATGTTTCTCCTGATCAGCCTATACCATCATCTATCTCACCCAGACCTATCACACCACCTATTGAGCAAGTTTTTGAGGGTGAGGAGACAATTCAGTCTCTTGGTACACAAGTACCTTTATCTGAGTTTGATAGACTGGACGCACCTAGTCCTGTTAGAGAACCAATGAATGAAAGCCCTTCTACTTTTGGACCTATTTCTCCTGAAAGGCCCAATGATGCTCCCATTACCACTGAGCAATCTGCTGGTGGAGCTGAGGACCCTATTACACTTACCTCTATACATGAATTGCTTAACAGGTATGTGAAAGAAGTTGCTGATCTCAAAAAGGAGCTTAGAGATACACAGTCTTCACTTGGTGGTGAAATTGTGGTGTTGAAAGAAAAGGTTCAGGTGTTAGAAACACAACTTCAGCAGAAAAGAAAAAGGAAGTTTGTGGTTGCTTCTGATGAAGAACAAGAGGAAATACAACTGGATTCTCTTGAGTTTTTGGCTGAGGTAGCTCAACAGGCTAATGTTTCTTCTTCTAAAGTTGCTGAAACTTCACACCATAAGAGTCCTATCCAATTCAGAAGAAAAAGGAGGAGACAGTACATGAGCAAGGTTTCTTTTGAGACTTCTGAGGTGCCAAGAGTTGATGAGTCTCAAAGTACAGATGCTGGTGATCATCTTATGGAAGATCTTGTTTCTGATCATGGACATGTACTATTAGTACAAGAACAACCAGCTGCTACACTTTCAGAAGATCCTTCAGTAGTATTTGTTGCTGGGAAAACTTTTGTGCTGAATTCAGATGCTGTTGACTCTTCTACTCATGTTGTAGATTCTTCTCAACATGTTTCTTCTGATGCTTCTATTGCTGTTTCTACTGAGAATGTAGACACAGTTCCTATTGTTGACATTACTCATGATGATTCTTCTGATGAACCATCTATACTTGTTCCTGATGTGGTTCTTACTGACAAAGGAAAAGGAGTTCTTAATGAGGAAGAAATTGGTTCAGAGTTAGTATCTGAAAAGGAAAGAGTTGAACAGGCAAGGATGTTGCAAGAATATGAAGATCTGATGAAGAGTAAGGCTTTGGTTCAGAAGCTTGCAGCTCAGTTTACTCCCAACCTATCTACTGAAAGGCAAAAGGAATTAGATGCACAATCAATTCATTTTACTGATGAGCAGTGGGATTCATATACAATGCAAGCTGCTTCAAATCCTACTCTTGCTCAAAGTATTCTTGGTGCTGACTTTGATAGTGCAAATTTTGCTGCACAAATGGTGGCCATTGGACAACAAAAGAAAAAGGCTGCAGCTGCAAAGAGAAAAGCTATTGCAGCTCAGAAGGCCTTAGCTAAAAGAAATAAACCACAGACTGAAGCACAAAAGAGAACTTACATGAGACAAGTGGTGTACAATCAGAGTTCAGCTATCTATACTTCTGGTTTAACAAGGAAGCAAGTAAATGCTTTGTCTGAATCTGAGTTAATAAGAAGATATAATCTGATTATGAAGCAAATTACATCAGGGTCTCATGTGAAAAGAGTTGCTGATGATATGGATGTTCCAAAAGCTAAAAGATCTAAGATAGTTGATGTTGCAGCTTCATTTAAATCTCCTGAAGTTGTACAATCTACTGAAGTTGTACAATCTACTATAGTTGAACCATCTACTGCCAGAGACATATCTGCTGATAAAAATGTTGTACATGCTATTTCTACTGAAGAAGCCTCTGAGCCAGCACCATCAGTTGTTCTAGTTTCTTCTGAAGATTTACCTCAAGCTGCTGAGACATCTATGGATCCAAAGGAGTCTGCTAACATTCTTTCTTCTGCATCTACTGAGTCAGAAAGAGTTCATCTTTACAACTATAGTGCAGACATGGTTAGGAGAGCTGAACAAGAAGCTGCTCAAGCTAAACAGGCTAGAGAAGAACTTGATAAGTTGCATGCAGAGGGTGGATCTGTCTTATCTCAATCTGTTCCTATATCTTCTCTTCCTCCTGAAGATACTTCTAATGCATCTGAAAAGGGACCTTCTTCTGTTTCTATGGGGATTTATGTACCGGGAAGGAGGATGAAAAGGATGTCCCACCGAAGACATATTGCTATCAGAAGATCTGTGAGGTTAACTGAGAAGAAGACTTCTAGGAAGGATAAAACTTCTAAGCATGTGGATTTAAAGGCTGATGATAAAACTTTTATCAAGATGGGTTCTTCTACAATTTTTCCTGAGAGTTCTGTGAGTGTGTTGATAGATTGGAAAGTGACTGATGGACAGTTGAATACTATTTATAGGATTAACCAATCTCCTATGGAGTTTACTTTCTTGATGGATATACTTCACTTGGTGGATAGACAAGATTTAAATACTCTTTATAGGTTTGTCTCACATTATTATGCCTCTATTAAACCACAAGGAGCTGGTTTATACTTATTGGGAGATCTTCAAGTTCTGTTTGATTCTCAGTCTCCAAATGGTAAAGGGTTTTCCATTTGTGAGAATTCTGCCAAATGGAATTCTGCCAAATGGAAAACCCTTTACCATTTGGAGAATTCTGCCAAATGGAAAACCTTCCATTTATGAGAATTCTGCCAAATGGAAAACCCTTTACCATTTGGAGACTGAGAATCAAACAGAACTTGAAGATCTCCCAATAAGTATAAACCAGCTCCTTGTGGTTTAATAGAGGCATAATAATGTGAGACAAACCTATAAAGAGTATTTAAATCTTGTCTATCCACCAAGTGAAGTATATCCATCAAGAAAGTAAACTCCATAGGAGATTGGTTAATCCTATAAATAGTATTCAACTGTCCATCAGTCACTTTCCAATCTATCAACACACTCACAGAACTCTCAGGAAAAATTGTAGAAGAACCCATCTTGATAAAAGTTTTATCATCAGCCTTTAAATCCACATGCTGAGAAGTTTTATCCTTCCTAGAAGTCTTCTTCTCAGTTAACCTCACAGATCTTCTGATAGCAATATGTCTTCGGTGGGACATCCTTTTCATCCTCCTTCCAGGTACATAAATCCCCATAGAAACAGAAGAAGGTCCCTTTCCAGATGCATTAGAAGTATCTTCAGGAGGAAGAGAAGATATAGGAACAGATTGAGATAAGACAGATCCACCCTCTGCATGCAACTTATCAAGTTCTTCTCTAGCCTGTTTAGCTTGAGCAGCTTCTTGTTCAGCTCTTCTAACCATGTCTGCACTATAGTTGTAAAGATGAACTCTTTCTGACTCAGTAGATGCAGAAGAAAGAATGTTAGCAGACTCCTTTGGATCCATAGATGTCTCAGCAGCTTGAGGTAAATCTTCAGAAGAAACTAGAACAACTGATGGTGCTGGCTCAGAGGCTTCTTCAGTAGAAATAGCATGTACAACATTTTTATCAGCAGATATGTCTCTGGCAGTAGATGGTTCAACTATAGTAGATTGTACAACTTCAGTAGATTGTACAACTTCAGGAGATTTAAATGAAGCTGCAACATCAACTATCTTAGATCTTTTAGCTTTTGGAACATCCATATCATCAGCAATTCTTTTCACATGAGACCCTGATGTAATTTTCTTCATAATCAGATTATATCTTCTTATTAACTCAGATTCAGACAAAGCATTTACTTGCTTCCTTGTTAAACCAGAAGTATAGATAGCTGAACTCTGATTGTACACCACTTGTCTCATGTAAGTTCTCTTTTGTGCTTCAGTCTGTGGTTTATTTCTTTTAGCTAAGGCCTTCTGAGCTGCAATAGCTTTTCTCTTTGCAGCTGCAGCCTTTTTCTTTTGTTGTCCAATGGCCACCATTTGTGCAGCAAAATTTGCACTATCAAAGTCAGCACCAAGAATACTTTGAGCAAGAGTAGGATTTGAAGCAGCTTGCATTGTATATGAATCCCACTGCTCATCAGTAAAATGAATTGATTGTGCATCTAATTCCTTTTGCCTTTCAGTAGATAGGTTGGGAGTAAACTGAGCTGCAAGCTTCTGAACCAAAGCCTTACTCTTCATCAGATCTTCATATTCTTGCAACATCCTTGCCTGTTCAACTCTTTCCTTTTCAGATACTAACTCTGAACCAATTTCTTCCTCATTAAGAACTCCTTTTCCTTTGTCAGTAAGAACCACATCAGGAACAAGTATAGATGGTTCATCAGAAGAATCATCATGAGTAATGTCAACAATAGGAACTGTGTCTACATTCTCAGTAGAAACAGCAATAGAAGCATCAGAAGAAACATGTTGAGAAGAATCTACAACATGAGTAGAAGAGTCAACAGCATCTGAATTCAGCACAAAAGTTTTCCCAGCAACAAATACTACTGAAGGATCTTCTGAAAGTGTAGCAGCTGGTTGTTCTTGTACTAATGGTACATGTCCATGATCAGAAACAAGATCTTCCATAAGATGATCACCAGCATCTGTACTTTGAGACTCATCAACTCTTGGCACCTCAGAAGTCTCAAAAGAAACCTTGCTCATGTACTGTCTCCTCCTTTTTCTTCTGAATTGGATAGGACTCTTATGGTGTGAAGTTTCAGCAACTTTAGAAGAAGAAACATTAGCCTGTTGAGCTACCTCAGCCAAAAACTCAAGAGAATCCAGTTGTATTTCCTCTTGTTCTTCATCAGAAGCAACTACAAACTTCCTTTTTCTTTTCTGCTGAAGTCGTGTTTCTAACACCTGAACCTTTTCTTTCAACACCACAATTTCACCACCAAGTGAAGACTGTGTATCTCTAAGCTCCTTTTTGAGATCAGCAACTTCTTTCACATACCTGTTAAGCAATTCATGTATAGAGGTAAGTGTAATAGGGTCCTCAGCTCCACCAGCAGATTGCTCAGTGGTAATGGGAGCATCATTGGGCCTTTCAGGAGAAATAGGTCCAAAAGTAGAAGGGCTTTCATTCATTGGTTCTCTAACAGGACTACGTGCGTCCAGTCTATCAAACTCAGATAAAGGTACTTGTGTACCAAGAGACTGAATTGTCTCCTCACCCTCAAAAACTTGCTCAATAGGTGGTGTGATAGGTCTGGGTGAGATAGATGATGGTATAGGCTGATCAGGAGAAACATTAGATGCTTCAGCAGTGATAGAAGTACCTTCATCAGTGTTAACTGATGGATTACCATCAGCAGGAACACTGGTACGAGATGGTTGTCCACCATCATCATCATGAGGAGAAGGTGAATTAGGTAAAGGTGAAGGTGGAGATTGGTCAGGAGAAACATGTAATGCTTCAGCAGCTATGGAAGGACCCTCTGCAGAGGCAACTGATGGATTACCATCAGCAGCAACAATAGGAGATGATGGATTACCATCATCAACAGCATTATGAGGAGAAGGTGGATTAGCACCCTCAGCAGCATCACCCTCACCATCATTACCATTTGGCAACATTGCTGGTAAAAGAGGATAATGTGCCCCAATATAATTGGTTTTCATAGATGCAAACAATTTAGCACTTAGCACTCCTATGGGCCAATGGACTCTTTCCTGAGTTGTTATGTCTAATATCATTTGGAGAAACCTAGGGTACATTAGAAACTTATGTTTTTTCTTCTGGATATTTTCAACCATATTATCAAAAATAAACTTAGAAAAATTATAAGTCAAACCCTGTGAAAGACAGACAATACCACAACCCAATTGAGTAGAAAATTGATCCCATCCTCCAGACTTATTGCTGATACACTGAAGCAGAGTGTGTACCAAAAACCTCCATTTGGGACAGAGCTTATTCTTTAACCAAAACTTTGTTTCATTGCTTTGATAGCCCACAGCTCTTAACCCAGCAAGAATCACCTCTGTGTCCGTATGAAAGACACCATTCTCATCATCCAAGTGAAGTCGTGTCCTTATCAATGACTCAGTCACCACATGCTCAGCTCCATCTATTGTAGCTACAATCTCATTGTCAGACCTTAATGTAGCAGATGCCCAAAATTGCTTGACCATTGATTCATATATCACATTTGGAGAATGAGTGAGTGCATAATGAATCTTGGAACGCTTCAAGAATTCCACCATAGAATCATACTCTTCATGTCCTTTTGCTTTACCCAGAAAAACAACTTTGTTATGATCTTTCTTGAATTGAAGTGTCGCCATTTTAGCAAATTTGGTGAATATGTTTGGAATGGGAAATGGGTGTGGACGAGATGAAGAGGGAATGAAGTTATTTTGGGCAAAGATATGTGAATTAGGTTATAAATGGAAGTTACTTAATCGTAGTCAAAAATATCGGAATAAACCATTGACCGAAGCTGACGTGTAATGTAACTCCAAAATTCAAACATAACCCTTCAGCAGCAACCAAGTCAATTTTGCTGATAGAAAGTCTCTCAGCAGAATCACACGTTGAGTAAAAATATCTTCGGTAAATATCTTGCATTTTACTGTGCCACCCGTTACGCATTTATTGACACATCCATTGACTCCGGTTATAAATTATACCCAAATCACAATCCACATAACTCAACTTATCCCCAAATTATGATCAAACCCTAATTTCTCATCAAACCTATAATCAGCAGCAACAATCATGTCAAACAAACCCGAAGTAACCGATCTAACATCATCATCAGACTCAGATGACAACACACCACACTCATCAAAACACCAAACCTCTCAATCATCCTCTCGTCCTTTGAAATCTCCATTTCTTCCTTCATCTGAAGATGAAAGTGTTGATGATCCAAGTGATTCATCTAGAGGTTCTGATGATTCAACAGATCGTCTAGAGCCAATCTTCAGTAGATTGGTAAGAGAGGAAGAGAAGAAAGCAGCAGCAATGGGAGAAAGACCCCAATCTTCCTGTCCAAGACCACGAAGGTCCAACCCACCACTCCCAAGCTCAAGGGAAATAATGATTGGTCTTCCTGCTCCAAAATCTGGTGCTTCATACCATAGAAGCAGGGGAAAGGGCAAAGAAGCAGAGGTGAAAGGTAAAGGAAAGGGGAAGGTGGAGTAGGATGTGATAGGATGTTGCTAGGGACCAAAGATATAAAACTAGGTTCTTCAGCATCATCATCATTTTCATCAATCCATCCTTTCCACAATCAGCTTCAGCTTCTTCATCAGCTTAGCAACAGACGAGTTCTTATCATTGAAGAAAGCAGTAGTAATTGCTTATGATATGTATAGGGTTTTCGGATAGCCATTAGTGTTAAGCTGATTGTACCATGTAATTTGACTTCTGTATGTAATCTTTTGTGAAAGCAATAGAACATGGTTTTGTAAGCTCTGACTTGTATCTTTGAATGAATGAAAAGCTTTCCTTTGATGTCATTAATAGTCTCACTGTAACATTTCTTCAGTAGAAACAAGCAATGACCATAACCAATCCTTGTGATCATCTACTTATGCTCAATCTTGGTGTTATCTCTGCAAACCAGACACAAAGTAGCAAACCAAACAAAACAAAACATCATGCTAAACAAGATATTAGATGGTTAATTGTTAGCAAACTAATAATCTACCAAATTCTACAACCTGCAGAACAAAGTTAATTACTACACCAATCAATCCTCCCCTGAGGCATTTGCCTCCCCTGAGGCATATGCCTCCCCTTAAACTTTGTAGTTAAGGGTTAACCATCCCAATTTGGACAACTAAGTGTTGAAACCTAGGTCCATCAAAAGCTTTAGTCAACAAATCTGCCACATTATCATCTGTGTGAATCTTAACCACTTTTATCAAATGTTTGTCATATGCATCTCTAATAAAGTGGTGTCGAATCTCAATATGCTTTGTTCGATTATGAAAAACTGGATTTTTAATTATGCATATGGTACTTTGATTATCAATAAAGATTGTGGTATTCAGAAAATTATAACCATAATCCAGCAGTTGATTCTGTATCCAAAGCACTTGACCACAACAATTGGCAGCAGCAACATACTCTGCTTCAGTAGTTGAGGTTGCAATAATTGTTTGCTTCTTGCATTGCCAAGAAATCAATCTTCTTCCAAGGAATTGGCAACCTCCAGTTGTGGACCTTCTATCCAAATTTGCACCAGCATAATCACTATCACTTTTCGCCTTATCAATAAGCTTCCAACTTGAATGGAGACTCTCTAGGATACCAAAGACCTAGATTAGGTTGGCATTCACTATATTTTGGTTTCAATTCATCATATAACTCCTTAAGTTCATTATACTTTCCACTACAACCAAAAATACAGTTGTGTACCTGAGATATGCCCATGAGAGCATATTGATATTGCTCATTCTTCACCTCACAGCTAGCCAGCAATCCACCGAACTCAGATCCCTTACCTTCATCAGTAGCATGTTTAGTCCAATCCACATGTGCATCCATTGAGATCATAGCTTTAGAACTTGAATCTTCCATCTGCTTCTGATGCTGCTGATAAGAAGAGTACCTAACTTCATCTTCATCCTTCCTATCTTTGCATTCTCTTGAAAAGTGACCCACTTGACCACAAGTGAAACACTTAACCTTTCTTCTGTCAAATCTGGCTGGATCCTTTCCCCTGAAGTTGATCTTTCTGCCAGACTTCTTCTCAAACTTTCTGACATGCATGGAAAGCATGGCCATCTGCCATTTTAAGTTCATCTCCTCCATGTCCAATGGATCCACCTGATCAAAATCCTCATAAGCCAGTTGCTGCTGATCTTCATAATCAGCAACAAAGGAGTGAATTACATCTTCCATTACCCCACTAGACTTTGGTGGAGCTTTTGGTTTAGGAGGTATATAGGAAGATGATGAGGCTGGAGAGATAGGGCTTGTTTCATGAGACACCTTGTTGGAAGTAGAGCTCACAAAAGCTGAATAAGAGGGAGTTTGTGGATGGGTGTGTGTTCTGACATCAGGCTCAAGAGACTTTAGTCTGTTGTACAGATCATCAAAGGTAAGATTATCCAGTCCACCTTTAGCCTTAAGTGCAATGCTTACCTGCAACCATGATGAAGGTAATGATCGTAAGAACTTTGAGTTGCAGTCCTCATTATCTGGTTTCGCCTTCAGCTGATGCAACTGACTCAGAATCTTTTGGAATCTGTCATAACCCTTGTGCATGCCTTCTTCCTCAGAGATTATAAATTCTTGGAATTGTTGTTTGAGCATTGATTTCCTCATTCGTTTAGACTCATCACTACCTCCAAACCTAGCCATTATTGCCAGCCATATGTCCTTTGCATCTTGCAGATAGTGGAAATCAGCCATGTGCTCATCTGGTATAGCTTGAAGTAGAATTGTTCTGGCTTTGTTTTCTCTTTGCACAGCAAGAATTTCTTCAGCAGAAGAAGGATCAAGATGGTACATTCTACCATCCTGATCAACTGCAGTTCTCTTTGGACTGTTGCCCTTAAGAATTACCTTCCATAGATTGTAGTCAACATTGGTGATCCAGTTCTGCATCTTCATCGCCCATAAGTCATATTCTTCCTTCTTAAGGTAGGGAAATTTAGCATTGCTATTGGTAAGAGAAAGTTGATGAAAAGCTGTGGTGGTATTATTTTGATTGACATCAGAATCAATATCTGACCCAACCATTGTTTTGGTTGTTTATGTGAAAAGGAGTTGATGTTCTTAGTAATACAGAGACTCTCCCGAGTCTCTGATACCACTTGTTGAAACTTAGACCTTGATAGATCTTTGAGTGCTCGTGGATCGTTAGTATGCAAGTGTAATCACAAACACACTAATAGAAAGTCTCTATAACTTGTATTATAAAGCGGAAACAAATACAAATTTGAACACAAAACAACTAAGAACACTTTGATCCTCTATGGATCTTTATAAAACTAAAACTTGTTTTTCAATTACGTACCTCAATCATAATGATGTGTTCCTTTTATAGACAAGGAACCCTAAACCTAATACGTTTTACAAGAAACGTATAAACAATATATTCTATAAAATAATAAAGATATGCATTATCTCTTCCTAACATAACTCATGCATATCCTAACTAACTAATAAAAAATACGCGGTTTATCTATATCCGCAGAAACAAATGATCAGCAGAATCTTGCTCTTCAGCAGATTCATCTCTTTAGCAGAATCTTGCTCTTCAGCAGATTCCATCAGCAGAATTCGTACTTAGTAGAATTCCCAACAGATATGAAGCACAGTAAGATGAAGAAATTATTTATGTTTGTAGTATGAACATAAACATTGCTTCAATACCTACCCAATTATTTTGGTTGTTAGGTTGAGTGGACCAACTCACTTATCATTCTTAGCTGTCTAGCCACACTCCAAAATTGTATTTCTACGACTAAATAATTTTTTTTGGATATAAGTGAAGTTATAAAATTCCATTAATTGCTTTCATCTATATGCATAAAAACATAACTAAAGATGATTATATGATAGTAACAATCTTTTTGTATCTAAACGACTTAGATGATAATAACTATGCATATTATTATAAGCACTAGAATTTGTAATGAGCAATATTATATAAATTTGGAATTAGAACAACATTACTATACTAAAAAATGTGAGTTTAACTTTCGAAAAAAGAAATGTAGTTGTTGCAACTGATAGAAGTATTCCCTAATTATGGAATATTGGCCCATTAGACTTTTGTAACTACCTAAATATTTATTTTATGCAAGTATACTTATTATAAATCTCAATTATCCTTTTCAAAAATATGGCTCATCTCATCCTACAAAACATAGTTTGCAACTCCTTTTTCATATCTGTTTTGGTATCTACTAAACATACATTTCATTTCTAGAGTACCAAAATATACAGACACAAGTTTATTCAATGGTGAACGCATTGGAAACATTTTCAGCGGGTCGAAATTGTTGTTTCTGCTTACCAATTCGGTGGCAGAAAGTTCCATCATCGGAGAACGATGAACAACAGTCAAATGGAACGTTGTGGTCACGAGGAATAGCCGCCTTGAAGAAGATTCGAGAGTGGTCCGAGATTGTTGTTGGGCCAAAATGGAAGACATTTATACGACGTTTTAATCGTGACAAAAGCCTTGCTAGACAATCTTCTAAGTACCAGTACCCGCTTAGTTATGAACTGAATTTTGATGAAGGACCTTTGCAAAATGGTGATCCAGAGACTGAGAATGAGTACTTAGTCCGTAACTTCTCATCAAGATACGTTTTACCCGTGGCGATGATTCCGGTTAACGGAAAAACATCTGTGGATCAAAGGAAGGATGCAGTTGATTCTAGTTTTGTGTGAATTTTATTACTTGATTGATTTATTGTACTTAGCATTAGAATTCGATTTTATCGTGAGATGTGGTACTCAAGTTGTATCAATTTGTTAAGTACATACCTTTTTTGATATTTGTTTTAGAAATCTGTATGAGCTCAATCATGTTCAACTTGTTTTAGAACTGTGAAACCAAATATGTTGCACAGTATAAAAGGAATAACTGAATCAAATTCACTCGGCGGGTTCAACTGAGTAACGGGTCAAAACGAGTAGTTTCTTTAGTACGGGTCAGGTTAAGACTATAGTACCATCTAACGGTCTAAACAAGTAATTTCAATGGTACGGGTCAAGTTATAACTTAATACCATGTAACAAGTGTATCGTAAAAATATGGTAATTCTTTCGGACCTTAATGAGAATTGAACCAAAGGTAAAAATAAGTTTTAAGTTCTAAGAAAGAGTCATATTGTGCAGGCAAAAACACTAGTTACAACTACTAAAAGACATAAACACAATGAAAATTAGAGCACTGAAATTGCAAACATTGTAAATCCCAAACATGTAACAATGTAAAGCCGCATTCCAAAAAAAGTAGGATTCAATATCGCAAATACGAAATTACTAATGTAGTATATACTAACGGCGATACCTGAAACTTTTGAAGTTGAAATAAAGCCTCAAGATACCTTGCTCAAATACGCACTTGAACCCTTTCTTTCGCGAAAGCTCCCACTCATTGTTAACAATCTTAAACGCAATATCCTGATAAGGCAGCCCTCCATGAAACCGAATGATACACGTTTCTGTTAAAGTATGGTTAAATATTAATACGTAAAAGTCTAGTCTCGAACCCGAGACCTCGGGATTGCACACAATACAAACGAGAATTAAAGTATAAATAATAAATATTAAATGTTATGTATATTTATTATTTTAAACACTTAAAGGACTTAATGGTAATTAGTTATTAACCGAATGGACTAATTATCGTTAGTAGCAAACGAAAGGGACTAGAATGAAATTAGGAGGCAAGAAAGATCCGGAAGGACCCCTTGGATCCTTGATCGGCCGAAACACAAGAAAAGGGGCAACCCTTTTGCCCTAACTTGCTCTCCAAGACTTTCATCTAGTATATAAGCAAACCTAGGGTCATTTGTTTCATACCTTTTGTGCACACAAATTATCCCTAAATTTTGCTCTCCCTTTTCCTCCTAATACCGATCGGCAAACACCCTCCTTAGGGTTTGTGTCGATTTTTTGGTGATCAAAAAATTAAGTGTTTTCTTGTTTCTTGCAAAACCTTTAATTCATTATAGTTTGTGTGTACAAGAACGAGGTAACAACACACTATTGTTGTTATCAAGAGATCGATAAACAAAAAGGTAAGGGGTTTATCATTGATCTAGTTAAACCCTAATTAGGGTTCTTCATAAGTTCAAGAAACAAGAATTGCATAAGGTACGTTCCTATTTATGTTTTAGTTAATAATTATATGTTATACTTTGATCTTTGCTTCCGCTATTCGTGTACTTTGATTATGTGTTTTATGAGTGTCAAGATTCACTAATTCCAACAGTGGCATCACGAGCCATGTATAACATGTAATTGATTACTAAAACGTAATAAAAATCGGATCTTTAATTGTTATAGATACATGTTTGATCTAGGGTTTTTTTTTTCTCTTTTTCAATTTTTTTTTTTTGAAAAAATCGAAACCCTAACCCTAATTTGGGGGGGGGGGGTTTGTCGATTTCCTCCATAAACCCTAATTAGGGTTTGTGGTTTAATTGATTACTTGTAATTAATTAGAAACCCTAGGTCTTTAACCGGTTAATTGAACGTACTTGTGACCTATGTGGGTAATTGTTATGCTTAGATCCGTGACAAAACATGCATGTTAGTCATGGATCATTAATAATTGTTTAATTGTTTTACACATGATGTTTAGATAGATCTAAAATTGGGGAAGACTCCAATAAACTAAAATCAATCTAATTGCTATGTGGTGTGTAATTAATTATGACCTACGCAATTGCTTAGCAATGGATGTGGCTCTAACTTCCTTTGAAGTAGAAGGTCTTAATTTAATTACATGCATATTGGAAACCTAGAATGGATTTTATTAGGGTTTTTTCTAATAAAGCATGCATGTGGCTAATTGTTTCACTTGTATAAATTGTTTTGTTTATTAGTTGTGTTTTCTTTGTGACTACTTGTTTATTGTTATTGTATGACATAAAGTAAGCAATAAAGGGTTGTTTTCATAAAGAAAATTGAATTGGACTAATAATGGTGAAACATAAAGTGATAAAGTAAGGATCTTGCAGAGTCTTATGTGCCGATAGTGGTCCGATACGCACGGTAATCAGCTCCCAGGCGAGACTAGCAAGATTTATACTTTATTACTTGTTTTTTTAAGAATAAGTTCATAAACTTTTGCTTGATTGATGTTTTTGTACCATAGTGTGTGAAAGGCGGACCGAAAGTTGCCGTACAATGTGCTTGTAGAGAGGGGTTTTTAAAGATCTCGCTACTACCGGTTCTCTACAACCACTTGTGCGCCGACCTAGACTTACCTATATCACTATTACATGTACAATATCATCTTAAGGGTGATTTACCTCAATTCCACGCGCCACTTTGGTGGTAATTATCCGAAGTAACTTGAGTCTTTATGACTCTTGTAAGAGTAAGATATAGTGGACGATAATTGTGGTACTTCTTTAATCGGTGAACCCGGTACCTCAAGTAAAAAGTTTTTGATTTACTCTTAGCAAATTAGTAACTAAAAATTGTTTTGAAAACTAAATGTAATAAAGATGAGTGCATGCATCTTTATACATATTTTGATTGACACATCAAAAGTTAAATACCCTTAAAATTTTAAGTTACATGCCATCTAACTATAAGGAACACTTGGAGTTAATTCTTTGGTATGCGTGAGACCTAGGCCAAAGATTAATGACAAGGTAAATTTCCGAGTGTGCGTGAGACCACACATGGAGAATTTGCAGTTTCTAAGTTAGAAGACTTAATTAAGTTGATGCGTGAGACCTAGAACTTAAGGCATGAGATGGGATGAAACATGCTTACAAGGCAAATTGATGAATCAATTTGATGTAAATCCCATAAATGATCTAGGAATTGGAAAAATTGTTTGCCAATTATTGTTCGACAGATTACCATCTTTTGTACTTTCATTACTAGCAGATCAACTGATGTAGTGTGTTAGGAATATAAATATTCAGATGAAGGCTCGGTCACCCCGAGCATCTAATTAGCATTTCTATAGCTCGTAGGCTTATCTATATTAGCTTAGTATCATTAGTATTAGTATTAGTCGTATCTATATTTGTGGAGTGGGTCGGGGCTTTCCCCTCTGTCAGCTCGCTCCACAGTCCACTAGGGACACAATATGTAGTAGTATATATATCCCTTCCCACATATGGGAAGGGTTGGACCTTTTCAATCTAATATTACACTAGTTACTTTCTCTCACTAAAAGGCTCCCACTTCTCTCTAAAACTTCTTATCCATTCGATCCAAACAACCCTCAAACAAGTGATTCATGTATTGTGAATACCCTACAATTGGTATCAAGAGCCATGGTTAGGTCCATGAGAGTTGGTATTCACGGATTTTGTGTAGTTCTTGAGGTTTTCTTGTTGGTTCGAAGTGTAGTTTTAAGTTTTTCTTGGATTCGGTTTGTTTTGTGGCTTAAATCTCATTTTGTGTTTTAGTTTAGTGATTAGAGGTTGTTTTATATTGAATTTGTGTAGTTCTTTAGGTTTTTCTTGGTTAGATTTGTTTAGATTTGTAGTTTTTCTTTAAGTTTTGGTTCGGTTTGTTTTAGTAGCATAAATCTCATTTTGTACTTTGTTTAGTGATTAGAAGGTGTTTTACTTTGTACTTTCTTGCTTAAGATTAGCATTAGAGTGGTATTTGGTGGTTGGATTCACAGATCCAAGAACCGTGTGGTGAGTTTGGAGCAATTCGTGGGTTTTTTGTGGAAGTGTTCTTGAATGCGGTTTGTGTAGTTTGGACGTTCTTGAATGCGGTTTGTGTAGCATCGGGTACGCGGTTTGTCTTTATACTAGTTTAGGCAAAAGGACAAACGGCATTGATAGTGACAGGTTTGGAAGTTTGTGCCAACGCGGTTTGTCTCTTGGCACATACGCGGTTTGTATATCCGGTGTGAACTCGGTTTGTCTATTTGGCGAATACGCGGTTTGTGTCTTTGGTGTGAACTCGGTTTGTCTCTTTGGCGCACACGCGGTTTGTGTATCTAGTGTGAACTCGGTTTGTATCTCCATTGTGAACTCGGTTTGTCTCTTGGCACATACGCGGTTTGTATATCCGGTGTGAACTCGGTTTGTCTATTTGGCGAATACGCGGTTTGTGTCTTTGGTGTGAACTCGGTTTGTCTCTTTGGCGCACACGCGGTTTGTGTCAACGCGGTTTGTATCTTTGGTGTGAACTCGGTTTGTCTCTTAGGCACATACGCGGTTTGTGTCAACGCGGTTTGTGTCTCCTGTGTGAACTCGGTTTGTCTCTTAGGCACATACGCGGTTTGTGTCTACGCGGTTTGTCTAGGCGGTTTGTGTCTTGGTGATTTTAGAAATTCCCGCGAAAGATTCGATTTCTCGGTTAAATCACAAGATCAGTAAAATCCCGTAGTTACTATGGCTACCACATCAAGTACATCATCAGATGATATTCAAGCAGCAGGATCTGATACTCGTCCACCTATGCTAGATAGGACGGATTATGAGTCTTGGGCACAACGAATAAGACTTTACTGCTTGGGTAAAGAAAATGGTGTTAATATTCTTAAGTCAATTGACGAAGGACCCTATCAGATGGGCACCACCAGAGATGTTGTTACAACTGGTGAAGATGGGACTGTAACTTTGGGCATTGATAGACCTAGAAACTATAATGATCTTAATGAAGAAGAAAAGAAGAGGTATGATGCTGATATTAGAGCCTCAAACATAGTCATTCAAGGTCTTCCAAAGGATGTATACAAGCTCATCAATTTTAACACTGAAGCCAAGGCTGTGTGGGACAACGTTAAAATGTTGTTGGCAGGATCAGAACTCACAAAGGAAGATCGTGAGTCACAGCTGTATGATGAGTTCGAGCATTTCAAAATGAACCCAGGAGAAAATATCACAGATTACTATGTGAGATTTCATAAGTTGGTAAACGATATGAGGATGATCAGAATGACTATGCCAAATATCCAACTTAACTCAAAGTTTGTGAACAACATGACTCCGGAATGGGACAGATTTGTTACTGCCGTCAAACTCAACAAAGGTTTAAGGGAGACTAACTATGAACAGCTGTATGCTTACCTGCAACAACATGAGAAACATGCTGCCTATGATCGAGTGCTGAGAGAAAAGTTGAATCCTTCAACTACAAATGACCCACTGGCTTTCATGACAAGTGTACAACCAACAATCCAATCATCATCCAATCCAAGCTATCACCAACTTCACTCACAAGTACCTGCTATGAGTTCACAACTTGACTCAGGCTACTCTCAGACCGACAAAATGATTGATAACCTTACCAATCAAGTTTCTCTACTGGTTCAACAGTTTCAAGCATCACTCCCACAGACCAACAATCAGTTAAGGAATTCTTCCAACCCACGCAATCTAGCAATGGTGGAGGATGGGAAAATTGTGGTTCAGAATGTGCAAGGGAGAGCTGGTAGAAACATGGGTCGAGGTTTTGTGCAGAATAGAGCAGGGAATACCAATCAGGGGCAAGGGAAACAGATCAAGTGTTATAATTGTGGGGGGATTGGACACATTGCTAGAAACTGCAATCAACCTAAACGTCCTCAGAACTCAGATTACTTCAAAGACAAGATGCTGTTAATGCAAGCTCAAGAAAATGGAGCGGTATTGGATGAGGAAGAGTTATTGTTCTTGGCAGGAGATGGAGGAAATACTTTTGATGAAGATGTGGATGAGAAACCTGTTCAGGATCTAGCACTTAATGATCCTAACATCTTCAAGGCAGATGACTGTGATGCATTTGACTCTGATGTGGATGATGAACCTACTGCTCAAACAATCTTCATGGCTAACTTGTCTTCCCTGGCCTCATCTCGTCAAGCTGGTCCTTCTAATGCATCTGTGATATCTGAGGTACTGAAAATTTATGACACATATAATATTGTCGAGGGACAACAGATTCCCGAAGAAGTACATCAGGCAGTTGTTTCTGACTCAAGTGATGTTGATATGGAAAATAGCAATATTGTCTCATATGAACAGTATTTGAATAGCAACAACTCTCCTGATGTATCAAATGGTGAATCCTTTGTCAATAATGATGTGTGTGCTATGAGTAATGTATGTGCCTTAGATAATGCGGGTTATGTAGATAATGCATGTGTGTACCATGAGAACAAATTGCCTGTCCCTGATGATAACTTGATCACTAGACTAAACATCTATAAAGAACAAGTTGCTATGTATGAACAGCGCGCTAAGTTTGAGCTTAATGATCGTGAGCAGAAATTAGAAGGTCAAATGAGTACACTTATTAAAGAGTCTAGAGTGCGAGAAGAAACATTAAAATTAGAGTTGAGTTCTTTGAAAAGTCAACTAGAAGAGTCTGTCAAACAGAAACAGGAAGCACAAAAGTGTGTAACCACACTTAAGCAAGAATTCAAACAAAAAGAAACAACTCTTTTAAATGATTTCTCTAGACTCAAGACGTTAAAAAATAAGCTTGAAGATAAGTTGTACACACAAAATCAAACCATACAAACTGCTCAAATGATTCATAAGCACAGAAAGTTGAGTGATAAGCACAGTAAAATCATGATAGGTGAACCTAAGTCAACCATCCTTAGGGACATGCAAGTACTTCAACCAGCCCTATATGATGGTAATGTGATGCTTAAGCCTATTCATGACCAACCTGAGCATATCTACACTGATGAAGAGGATGAGTTGAGTGATAAAACAAAAGAAAAAATGAATGAGAAAATGAGGGATCCCGAGTGCATAGCCAGACGAATAATAATCAAACCCCATGATTATTATGAGGAAAATCGTTTGACTGTGTTTGCTCCTCAAACGAAGTTAACACCTGAGCAGATATTTTGGAAACAAGATAATGAAAAACTTAAGGTAGAAAAACTTAAGGCCGACACCCCCCTCATTAGAAAAGTTGCGTCTATAACGGTGTATCCTCCCAATACACCTAGGAATTTGGTGCCTTTGTCTCTTCCCACTGAATGCAAAACCTTTATTAGCTTATATGTGCTTTGGCAACTGTTTGCTGATTTTGATAAAACATGTAAGAAGAGAATCACACCCACTGGCATTACTGAGGGGGAAAGGTGTTTTGAACATGCAAAAAGGTGTTACTTAACTGAGGTCATGCCATTCTTTAAACTACTTAAAGAACACTTTGAAGGGTTGCAAACTGCCCTTAAAGCCGAAATAAATGAAATGAAAGTAGTGTTTAAAGATATGGAAAATGAGGTGAATGAACATGCAATAGAACTTAAGAGTCGAGAGATTGAAAGAAAAAACATACTCATTACTAACGACAACTTGATTGCTAGATGTATTGCACAAGATGTATTTTACACTGTTACTGATTCTGCATTGTCTGCTTGTCAATTTAATGAGTATGCTATTGCGTTAAATGTCACCCAGAATCGTGTTGTTGAGCTTGAGGGGGAGAATTTGAAATTGCTTGAAAAAATTCAAAATGATGACCATGATAACATGGTTAAACGTTTTTCAAAACTAGAAGTTGATTATCTGAACTTGCAACTTAAACATCAACACTTAGAAGAAAAATGCAAAATATCAAATGTCAAGACATCCACGGATGCTCCTGAGTTTGATACATATTTTGAATTAAGCAAACGTGATGAAACAATTCAAGCTCACACGAACACGATTCGACTGCTGAGGGCCCAAATTGCCCAACTGAAATCCAACAAGTATGAAGTGTACGGCACCAATAAACCTTCGTCTTCAGATTCTCAGAATTTTCAATATCAAAACACCATAAATAAGTTACATTATGAAAATGAGTGTTATCGAGAAGAAAATTCAAAGGTCAAACAACATTTCAAAGAGTTATATGATTCTATAAAAGTTACAAGAAACAACCACAATGATCAAATAACCTCTTTGACAAATGAAATTGAGAATCTTAAGGCTCGGGTGAAAGGCAAAATGCCATGCACCGCTTGTAATTGTGATGCACCAAAGGCTACTGATAGAAAGAAGTATGATGTTGATGTTGGGTGTATTCCGTTTAAGCTTAGAAATAACAGCCTTGCCCATCAAACATATCTAGATCATCTTAGAGAAGGCCTTGACACACTTCGTGAGGTAGTTGAAGAGGATAGGAATGATAAGCCACTTGATCAAGCAGTTGACTATGCATGCAAACTCACGAAAAGGATTCAGGAAAACTTAGAATATGCCATAGGCTCAATTCCTAAGTTTAGAGGCCATAGAGATAGATTTGTTGCATCATCATCCAATGTTGTGAACAAGCATGTAGCCTTTAATCTACCACCCAAAACATCAGAACCCAACACATCATTATCAGGAAGGCATGTGACAGAAAATCAAACTAATGTTACCTTCGATGCTTCTACAGGAGTAAAAAGTGACACCCAAGCTAGCGGGTCAAGGTCTAGAGGAAATAAAAGAAAGGATATGACTGCGCCAGCTAAGAATGATCACTTGAAGAATGTAGAAGCCCAACCTAGGAACAATAAGTTTACAATGAGTAGGATGAATCGTGTTGATTCTAGTATCAAAAGTACTGTAATTAATTCGAATTCTAATGCTATCTGTAAAACTTGCGACAATTGTTTAATTTCTGTTAATCATGATGAATGTGTTGTGTCTTTCCTGATGTCTTCAGCATCATCCCATGTTAAGAATGGTAGGATAACTGATGCACGCAAAAAGGTTTGGAAAGCAACAGGAAAAACATTTGCTAGCATAGGTTATCAATGGAGACCCACTGGAAGGAAATTCAATTTAGGAAAACAGTGCACGTTACCTAAAATGAATAAGCATAGAACTGTGAAAGTTAAGGAATGGAGACCCACTGGAAGGAAATTCAATTTAGGAAAACAGAGACCATTACCTAAAATGAATATGCATAAAATTGTGAAGAAAATGGAATGGAGACCAACTGGTAGAATCTTGCCTTTAGAATCACAATGCCTTCCATCTAGGTCTTGTCCTGTCTCAAGTTCTGTCTCCACAGTAAAGATAGTAGCATCTGTGAAATCTGTGGTTCCTGTATATATGTGTGCTGACCAAATGGAACCCAATTGCACTTGGGGATCCACATTTTTCAGTTATCCATTGTTGTCTGGTTTCAAATGCAGGTCGTACAAATCGTCCTGTGGTATTTGGACTCAGGCTGCTCAAAACATATGACTGGGGATCGCTCGCGGCTCAAGAACTTCGTGAAAAAGTTTATCGGGACAGTTAGATTTGGGAACGACCACTTTGGTGCTATTATGGGTTATGGAGATTATGTGTTTGGTAACAGTGTGATCTCAAGGGTATATTATGTGGAAGGACTAGGGCACAATCTGTTTTCTGTGGGTCAATTTTGTGATTCAGATCTCGAAGTGGCTTTCAGAAAGCATACATGTTTCGTCAGAGAATTGGATGGTTTAGATCTCCTCAAGGGCAGTCGAGGAACCAATTTATACACCATATCGATTGAAGAAATGTTGAGGTCCTCTCCTATATGCTTGCTTTCTAAAGCCTCCAAAACAAAATCATGGCTATGGCATCGTCGTTTGAATCACTTGAACTTCGGTACCATAAATAATCTTTCCAGTAAAGATCTTGTTAGAGGAATGCCCAGACTGAAATATGAGAAAGATCATCTCTGCCCTGCATGTCAACTGGGTAAAAGCAAGAAACAAACCCACAAGCCTAAAACCATCAACACCAACTTGGAAGTTCTTCATACCCTTCACATGGACTTGTGCGGTCCAATGAGAATACAAACAATAAATGGAAAGAAGTACGTTCTGGTGATAGTAGATGATTATTCTCGGTTCACCTGGGTAAAGTTTTTGAGAACCAAGGACGAAACTCCAGAGGTTATCATTAAACTGATAAAACAGCTGCAAGTAAGGCTCGATAAAACTGTCAGAATCATCCGCACAGATAATGGTACTGAGTTTGTTAACCAACAACTCCGTAATTTCTATGAAAGTATTGGCATCACGCATCAGAAAAGTATCCCTCGCACGCCTCAACAGAACGGGGTGGTTGAACGAAGGAACCGTACTCTGGTGGAGGCTGCACGAACTATGCTTATATTTTCAAAGACACCGATGTTTCTCTGGGCAGAAGCTATTGCAACAGCATGTTACACCCAAAACCGATCCCTAATTCATCCCATTCATGAGAAAACTCCCTACGAGTTAATTCATAACAAGAAACCAGATCTTTCCTTTCTCCGTGTGTTTGGTGCACTGTGCTATCCAACTAACGATAGTCAAGACTTGGGGAAGTTAAGAGCTAAAGCAGATATTGGTATTTTCGTTGGATACGCACCAGAAAGTAAAGGGTATCGAATCTACAATAAAAGAACCCGTAAAATCATGGAAACCATTCACGTTACGTTCGATGAGCTGAGTGAGCCACCTGTTTCAGGACAAATCAGTTCTGGACCTGATCTTCACCTTTTGTCACCTGGACCCATTAGTTCAGGACTTGTACAGAATTCCACGCCTGCAGATTCTTATGTGCCTCCTACATGTGAGGAGTTGAAGAAGTTATTCGATCCTATGTTTGATGAATACTTTGAGCCAACAAATGGAACCATCCCGAGTGAACCAGCTACAACTCCTATGGATGAGGTTCAAGCCCCACAAGGTTCAGAAGACCCTGCAGCTTCAGTATCAGTCAGTCACAATGCTCCTGCTGCCAGTCAATCACCTTCGTCATCAAATACTCAAACTTCTCCAGTAATGCAAGAATCTTCAGATAATAATTCTTTGGAAGTTAATCCTTTTGCTCCTGTTGAAGAGGCTCCTTTTGAAAACATATTTGCTCCTGAACATTCATCAGACACATCCTTACCTGAGGAACACAGCACTGCTACTTCTGTTCATAACCATCAACCTCACGACCATCTCAGGAAATGGACCAGTGATCATCCAATCGACAACATCATAGGCAATCCCTCACGTCCTGTATCCACACGTAATCAACTAGCCACTGATGCACTATGGTGCTTCTTCAATTCCGTACTGTCTAAAGTCGAACCAAAAGATGCCAAAGAAGCAATGACTAAAGATTGCTGGTTCCAGGCTATGCAGGATGAAATCCATGAATTTGATCGACTTGAAGTATGGGAATTAGTGCCTCCTCCGGAGCGTGCAATGATCATTGCTTTAAAGTGGATCTTCAAAGTGAAGCTTGACGAGTATGGTGATGTCTTAAAGAACAAGGCACGGCTAGTTGCTAAAGGATTTAGACAAGAAGAGGGCATTGATTTTGAAGAATCGTTTGCTCCGGTTGCTAGAATTGAAGCTATAAGAATCTTCCTGGCAAATGCTGCTAGTCGTAATATGATAGTCTACCAGATGGATGTCAAAACGGCATTCTTGAATGGTGACTTAAAGGAAGAAGTTTATGTGAGTCAACCTGAAGGATTCGTGGATACTGAACACCCTACTCATGTTTACCGCTTGAAGAAGGCTCTCTATGGGCTAAAACAGGCGCCAAGGGCATGGTACGATACATTGTCCAAGTTCCTCCTAGCAAACAGATTCTCCAAGGGTGTTGTTGATCCCACACTGTTCACTAGGAAGTCAAGAAACCATCTACTGCTAGTTCAGATATATGTAGATGATATCATCTTTGCTTCAACAGATCCTAGTGAATGTGCTAGTTTCTCAAAGGAGATGAATTCCAAATTCCAAATGTCCATGATGGGACAAATGTCTTTCTTCTTAGGACTACAAGTATCTCAAAGTCCCGGAGGCATATTCATCAATCAATCCAAATACGCCAACGAGATCTTGAAAAAGTTTGGATTCCACTCAAGTGAACCTGTTGACACTCCCATGGTTGATAGAACGAAACTGGATGAAGATCTTTCAGGAATTCCAGTAGATATAACGCAGTATCGAAGCATGATTGGCTCTTTGATGTACATCACGGCTAGCAGACCAGATCTTCTGTTTGCTGTGTGTATGTGTGCTCGGTATCAATCCAGGCCAACCAAGAAGCATGTTGAAGCAGTAAAAAGGATATTTCGATATCTTCAAGGCACGGTTCATATGGGTCTCTGGTATCCTAAGGACACGGCAATGGAGTTAACGGCTTACGCGGATGCTGATCATGCGGGATGTCAAGATACTCGTCGAAGTACTTCAGGAGGAGCTCAGTTTTTAGGGGAAAAGTTGGTTAGTTGGTCTTCTAAGAAGCAGATGAGTACTTCCATATCATCTACTGAAGCTGAGTACATTGCTATGTCTGCTTGCTGTGCTCAAATACTTTGGATGCGGTCACAGCTTTCGGACTATGGATTCTCATACAACAAAATTCCCCTATATTGTGACAACAAAAGCGCCATTGCCCTTTGTTGTAACAATGTTCAGCACTCCAGGTCAAAACACATCGACATCAGGCATCACTTCATCAGGGAACAAGTGGAAAATGGAATTGTGGAACTATACTTCGTGAGGACAGAGTTTCAGTTAGCTGACATCTTCACCAAGGCCCTCCCAAGAGAAAGGTTTCAGTTTATTCTCCCACGCCTTGGCATGAAAAGCATGACTCCTGAAACCCTCAAGTGTCTTCAGGAAGAAAAGGAGGAGTAAAGGATTGTCTTCTTATATCCTTGTACATAGTTGTATATACCTTAAATCAAAAAGAAAAATACAAAAATATAAAATCTATAAAAAACCATAAAAATCGAAAAATCAGAAAATACCAAAAATAGTCCTACCTAGGCATGTCTTCTGTTTATCGATAACATTTACGAATCTAGAAATGTCATTCAACAATGGCACGGATTTTTAAATGAAGCTCGAGCAGAAGTTATACTAATCAGTTAAAACATGTCTTAATGGCTTGCAGTTACTTCATACTGCAACCCGTACTGTACAATGGAGAAAGCATGTCGCCAAAAAGACAGCTGTTCTTCCAACCGGGTGATGTTCACCTGGGCATGGATTACTTTATATCCATGTTTCTCCGACTTGATGTACGTTTCAGTGCATTACTTCGTATATAAGAAGAGAAGTCTTCTTTTCATCAAGATTCTCTATCTTGTTTGATTCTTCAAGAGAGTCTTGATGTTACACAAGGTGGTAAATTGAACTAAATTTTCACAAATGTCCGTCGCTCAATTGAATGACTACAACTATGATAATGGGAAACGGATCATCAATTGAGGGGGAGCATATTTGTTCAAATTTCCGACACCTTGCCATATTTGTGCAAACATCAGCAGTGACACTCTCTCGCTGTTTCAAAGGGAGCATAGTATGCTTCAAAATCAGAATACACTTAAACCTGACCACATTTTCTCCCAAATTTTTCTAAATGTATTTAAATCAATTGGGATCACAAATCTCAAAAGGTTTGAAATTTATGATCGGGGGAGAGAATGTGATTTAAATAGGAAATTCTGATAAAATGTGATGATTTGAAAGTTAATGTATGCTCTCCCATATGTGCCAAACCATTTTGTATATCAAGGCACATATTGAGGGGGAGCAAAATGTTTTGGTCATAAACGCAAGCTCCTCCACATGTGCTAAAATCTTTCTTATATCAATGCACATATTGAGGGGGAGCAAATGGTTTTAACAAAACAATGGATTTGGCATCTCATGTGGCCGTGACTCAGAATTAACCAATGAATTGACGAAACTTGAACTGTCATCAATCGAAAGGATTCGTCTTGGCCGGGTAATAATTTCAAGCTGGTCTAACCAGTGATGTAAGCGTGTCTCGAAAAAGATGAATCTGAGTAGAGTGTACCATTTCGAGAAACTTTCTGTGAACTTGACCAGGCCGGGTAATAATTTCAAGCTAGTCTAACTAGTGATGTAAGCGTGTCTCGAATCGGTCTTGTTCACTGAAAGTGGATCAATTCAAAAAGTGCGAGCTCTACCTAACATGTGCAAATTTATAAAACAATCAACCGAGCACATGTTGAGGGGGAGCATTTGAAAAATATAAAACTCTCAAGTGTTTGCAAAAATGTGTTTCAGAATCATGAACACTTTGAGAGATTTTTCAAAGATTTGGTTTATGGCAATCGTGGATGAATACCAAAGACCGACCATTTTAATTAATGCATGGAGTTATAAGGATGGTTAGGTTAGGCTCAAGTTCCCACGATCCCGCCAGAGCCGGAGGGATCTACCCAGGGACAATCCACTAGTTAGTGTAGAAGTCCTTAGGTATGATTAAAAAGGAGAAAAGTGAATAAGGGAAAAGTGCCGACTGAGATGGAGCTAGTACTGGAACAAACCCAACAAGGTGCTAGTTATGAAGTCTCGGTAAGCACTGAAGGGGTTGAAGAATGAAAAAGAATTGTAAAGAGAAAGGGTGAAAAGAAATAGCCCTCCTTACAACTTAGGCAGAAACCGGGTCAATACATATGCTGTCAGAATCACTTAGTTGATTGCTGACATTGAAGACAAAGTATCATGGACCCAGTGATACGCTGCACAACCCTCCCGAGCCACTCAAGGTCCCTCAAAGGATTCTTGTTTCAATTGTCACGGAGTTCAATACATTCCTATCGTCTCTCTCACTCCGAGTTAGATGATATTGAAAAGGTGGCAGTCCTCTCCAGCCTCCGATCACCAAATCAAAACGCACAATAGAGTCTAGAGCCACGAGATGCATAATAAGATCTCATAGGGACACGAATCATTTCTACACTGATTGTTCAACATTAAGGACACCAGTTGTAATCTTATGAGTCCTACGCAGATCTTAGCAATCTGCCAGAACATTTATGAGAGAATTTACTTATGTAATTCTCAATGATTGAATGGAAATTCCTGCCAGGGTCAACATCAAGCAGCCCTGAAAGCAGGTCACTTAGGTAATTCCTCGTGGATTACGCTTAGTGGTCGCGGCGGTTTCAACCGGTCTACAGTCGTGGAGTGATCTCCAGCGACTCACCTAATCGTTGATTTACTACGGTAAAATCTTAAAAAGCCCTCTGTGGGTTTTCGATTAGGAACGGTCTTGGTACGGATTAGAGAAAGTCTTCACACTATGCTGTTGACGATCTCGAAGTCCAAACTTGTAAGTACCGGTTGAATTATTGCTAACTGTCGTATGCAGGAATTTCTGGCGGATGTTGCTGTGGAAAGCTGTAGCTGGTTGCTGTTGTAGCTGGTTGCAGAAAAGATGCCAATCCATCACCACATGTTCACACTACATCATCATTGTTATTCAACAAAGTCATGATCAACCAAAAGACCTTCAACACAGCTTCTGCTAACTCTGATGCTGAAGATCATGACACCAAATAGTGTGAGCATGTCGGCTCGAAGAATATCACATCACAAGGAAACATACTGCTGAAAGATGACTTGGATACATATGTTGGATGATAAAGTCGAAGAATACTCAAAGATCATCCAAGACAATCGATCAGTCATCAAATCCTCACTGCTGAATGCACAAAGATACAAGAGTATGAAGAATCAAAGACTACGAGCTATAAAGACAAGTTCAGAAGAAAGAATGCTAGAATTCGAATTATTATTTCCGGGGTGACCTCCCTTAGGGGGAGATTGTTAGGAATATAAATATTCAGATGAAGGCTCGGTCACCCCGAGCATCTAATTAGCATTTCTATAGCTCGTAGGCTTATCTATATTAGCTTAGTATCATTAGTATTAGTATTAGTCGTATCTATATTTGTGGAGTGGGTCGGGGCTTTCCCCTCTGTCAGCTCGCTCCACAGTCCACTAGGGACACAATATGTAGTAGTATATATATCCCTTCCCACACATGGGAAGGGTTGGACCTTTTCAATCTAATATTACACTAGTTACTTTCTCTCACTAAAAGGCTCCCACTTCTCTCTAAAACTTCTTATCCATTCGATCCAAACAACCCTCAAACAAGTGATTCATGTATTGTGAATACCCTACATAGTGAAATTATGAAAAGTTGGATCCTAGATTTTCAAGAAACTAAGTTGGTTATATGAATCTATCCATGGGTATTATGTTTGCTTGAAAATATGTATTATCGAAAATACTAATGTTTGAACTTTTTCTGTAGAAATGGCTCAACCCGATAACTCCGTGTTTGCTGCTTTCAAGAGTCATTTTGAAAGAGCTAAATTGACTGGAAAGAACTTCAATGATTGGCACAGATCGCTCAGAATTGTCTTGAGAGCGACTGATAAGCTCGATTATTTGAATACCCCTTGCCCAGATGAGCCTGCTGCGACTGAAACTGATGAGGTCAAAGCAGCATGGAGAGCTGAGTATAAAAAGTACAATGAGATTGCGTGCTTAATGCTCCAAAGTATGGATACAACTATGCAAAAGAAGTTTGAGCACTATTTTCCATATGATATGCTCCTCGAGCTCAAGAAGTCTTATGAAAAGACTCCTGCAGTTGAATTGTATGAGTCACTTGACAAATTACACAACTGCAAACATGGTGATGGTAAACCAGTAGAAGACTATGTGAATGAGATGAAAGATTACTTTGATCAACTTCACAGAGTCGGCTTTGGTTACCCTGAGAATGTGCAAGTGAACCTAATCAATAGGTCCCTTAACAAGGACTTTAAAGGTTTTGTTCAAAACTTCAACATGCATTGCTCGGGGAAGACAGTCTCAGAGTTACTCGCATTGCTTGTTGACTATGAGAAGGGTTTACCACCTAAAGGCAAGGCACCTACTCCTCAAGTGTTGGCAATTCAAGGAGGTAGGATCCAAAAAAAATCGCAAGTGAACAAGGGTAAGGGTAAAGTTGACAAAGGCAAGCAGGTCATGGCCTATCAACCAAATCCTAAGGTGAATCAAAACCTACCCAAGAAGAACAAGGTCAATCCTCCAAACAAGAAGGATCAGGCATGTGACCATTGTCATGAAGTTGGTCATTGGAAGCGCAACTGCGCTCTCTACATTCATGATTTGCGACAAAAGAAGCAGAAGAATGAAGCTGGTAACCCCAGCTCATCAGGTGCGTTCTTTATGATTGAATTATTTTCTCTATCTCATAAATTGAATTCATGGGTATATGATACGGGATGTGGTATTCATATCTGCAATACTTTGCAGGGGTTTAGAGTGGAGAGAAAGTTGGCCTATGGAGAACAATTCTTGCACGTGGGTAATGGAGCACCTGCAGGCGTTGAAGCTATAGGCGTATTTAATTTAGTTTTGCCTTCGGGCCTAGTACTATCTTTAAATAATTGTCATTATGCACCGTCAATTGTTAGAGGTGTTATTTCATTTTCATGTTTGTTGAACCTTGGTTATCATCATACTATTTCTAGCAATGGGATTTCAGTTTCTTTAAATGGTGTATTTTATTTTAATGTTGTTGCTGTGAATGGTATTTTTGAGTTAGACATGAATAATAATGATAATGCTTTTGTTAATAATTCAATGTATAGCATCAATCATAAGAGAATCAAGAAAGGTCTGGATTCATCTTATCTTTGGCATTGTCGACTTGCTCACATTGGCAAGGCTCGCATGGAAAAGCTGCAACATGATGGGCTTTTAGAAAAGATCAATGATGAATCATTTGATAAATGCGAATCTTGTATTGCTGGGAAGATGACAAGAAACCTTTTAAAAATCGTATGGAAAGGGCTTCTGATCTACTTGGTCTAATTCACACAGATGTGTGTGGACCACTTAGACATGTGTCAAGGAGAGGTGCTAGCTACTTCTTAACATTTACGGATGATTATAGCCGTTATGGTTATGTTTATTTACTTAAGCATAAACATGAGGTATTTGAAACATTCAAAGTGTTTAAAGCAGAAGTAGAGTTGCAACTTTGAAAGAAGATTAAAGCTCTTCGATCTGATAGAGGTGGTGAATACCTGAGTCAAGAGTTCATAGATTATCTAGCTGAAAATGGGATTGTTCAGCATCTCACTTCTCCATATACTCCACAACAAAATGGTGTATCTGAGAGAAGAAATCGTACATTGCAAGATATGATACGATCTATGTTTAATCTAACAACTCTTCCCTTCTCATTTTGGGATTATGCCTTAGAGTCTGCTGTTCGCATTCTTAATATGGTTCCCACAAAGGAGGTGGATAAGACACCACATGAGTTATGGACTTGAAAAGCTCCTAACTTGTCTTATCTAAAGGTCTGGGGCTGCGAGGCGTATGTTAAACGTGACTCAGCAGATAAACTCCAACAAAGATCTGTGAAGTGCATCTTCGTAGGATACCCAAAGGAAACGATGGGTTACTACTTTTATTACCCACCTGAAAATAAAGTGTTTGTTGCAAGGTATGGAGATTTCTTGGAAAAGGAACTCATATCTAAAGAATTCAGTGGGAGGGAATATGATCTGGAAGACGATCATGATGATGCATTACCTTCTGAAAACACTAGTCAACTTCCTGAAGAACCTGAAAGTCTAGGTCCTCCACCTGAAGTTGAAGTGGTTCCCATTCGCAGATCCGTAAGGACTGTGAAAGCTCCCGAACGCCTATGTCTTAACGTAGAGTGTGAGGAGACTATACTAGGGGATCTTGATGAACCTACTAGTTATAGGGCTGCCATGAATAGTCCTGAAAAGGAAAAATGGCAAGTTGCTATGAATGGGGAAATGCAATCCATGATTGATAATGAAGTCTGGATCGAAGTAGACCTTCCTCCTGGTGCCAAGGTAGTTGGGAGTAAATGGCTCTACAAGAAAAAGACTGATATGGATGGCGTTGTACACACCTATAAAGCCCGTTTGGTAGCTAAAGGCTTTACTCAAACATATGGTGTTGACTACGAGGAGACCTTTTCTCTTGTAGCTGACATTAGGGCTATTAGGATTCTCATAGCTATAGCTGCATACTATGACTATGAGATTTGGCAAATGGATGTCAAAACCGCCTTCTTAAATGGTCGCCTAGATGAAGACATCTATATGGCGCAGCCTGAGGGGTTTGTGAATCCAGAATTTCCAAACCGTGTATGCAAACTTCAAAGATCCATTTATGGATTGAAGCAAGCATCACGGCAATGGAATAAAAGATTTTATGGAGAAATCAAAAAGTTCGGATTTACTCAAAATCTTGATGAGCCATGTGTATATCACAAAGCTAGTGGGAGTGATGTAATTTTCCTTATTTTATATGTCGATGACATATTGATCATGGGAAAAGACATTCCAAGTTTGCATGAAGTCAAGGCATATCTTGGAAAGTGTTTTTCTATGAAAGATTTAGGGGAAGCTGCATTCATTTTGGGAATTAAGATATATAGAGATAGATCTCAGCGATTAATTGGATTAAGCCAAAGTGCTTACATTGATAAAGTATTGAAGAGATTCAATATGCAAAATTCCAAGAAGGGATATTTGCCAATGCAAGAACAACATGGCTTGAGTAGCAAAGTTTGTGCTTCAACACCTGCAGAGGTGGAACGCATGAAGAGAGTCCCTTATGCTTCGGCTGTGGGATCTATTATGTATGCGGTAAGAAGTACAAGGCCTGATGTGGCATTTGCTCAGAACTTAACCAGTCGATATCAGCAAAATCCAGGTGAAGCTCACTGGACTGCTGTTAAGAATATTCTTAAGTACCTTAGGGCTACTAAAGATATGTTCTTAGTTTATGGGGGAAATCCAAATGCAGAACTTGATGTTACAGGTTACTGCGATGCTTCTTGGAAAGGTGATAAGGATGATACGAAGTCTCAGACGGGTTATGTCTTTGTCATTAATGGAGGAGCTGTGGATTGGAGGAGCAGGAAGCAGAGTACATTAGCGATGTCTGCAACAGAAAGTGAGTACATAGCTGCTTCAGAAGCTGCGATGGAAGCCGTCTGGATTAGGAAGTTTGTTTCGGGGCTTGGAGTTATGCCATCGATTCAACGACCTATAAAAATGTATTGTGACAACTCAGCTGCAATCACATTTGCTCATGAACCTGGACTCATGAAAGGCACCAGACATTTCCCGATCAAATATCACTACGTGCGAGAGCAAGTGGATATTGGAGAGATCGAATTACTCAAAGTTCACACAGATGATAACTTAGCAGATCAATTGACGAAAGCTCTACCTGGCACTAAGCTTTATAACCTAGCTGAAGGAATAGGTCTTCGTAAGGCTGAAAGTTTCATGCCCATTTGTGATTAGTATTTGGATAAAGGATGTAATGTACAATTATTAATTTTAATGAAATAAAGTATGGTTTATGT
The DNA here is from genome assembly GCA_021014915.2 of Artemisia tridentata subsp. tridentata. Lineage (NCBI taxonomy): Eukaryota > Viridiplantae > Streptophyta > Magnoliopsida > Asterales > Asteraceae > Artemisia > Artemisia tridentata. Next base: position 130,820,079 of record CP139505.1, on the reverse strand, counting down.
TTATTTCTATTGTCTTAATAATATATCATGTTTTGCATGTTTAAATCCATGAATAATTTTATTATTCTAAATTGTCCGTTGTCGGTTAATGATATGGGAATATCATTAAACTAAGACAAATCTGAGTATTGGTTAGAATATACTTGAAAGTATATTGATGCGTAGTCATACCAATTTCACATGATATTCAATGAATTGAATATAGGACTTATCCCAACTACATGATTTTGCTTATATTTAAGAAAATCATAAATAGTTATCCTCAGACTTGAGATACCAGATAAGAGTCATGGATGTAGTGCATTTCTGTAAAGCAATCTACCGCTAACCGTAACTGGTAGTTATAAGGGTTGTTTTCAGAAGTGTTGCAAAGTCTGTGGGTTAGTCTTGTAGTCAAGAAAGAATTTGTTCCTTCGAATTTGTTTTGAAGTTTAATACTGCTGGGCCACTCGTAGGATTGACAAAATGTTTGCGTGGCCACGCCCAAAGTCTATCTGGAATACGTTTAGATGTTTTGGTAATTTTGTTCAATCATATGGAAACGAGAAACTGAAATTTAATAAAGATTAATTTCTTTATTAATAAAGTATTAGAAACAAAAGGATAATAATAACGATGAATCGTTAAAGGTTTTCCAGGAAACCTAGCTCGAGTCGAACTAGGGGCATTGGAGTGTTGCAAGACGCCAACCAATGTCATTTTACTATTAATAGATAACCAAGTGGGAGCTGTTAAAGTATGGTTAAATATTAATACGTAAAAGTCTAGTCTCTAACCCGAGACCTCGGGATTGCACACAATACAAACGAGAATTAAAGTATAAATAATAAATATTAAATGTTATGTATATTTATTATTTTAAACACTTAAAGGACTTAATGGTAATTAGTTATTAACCGAATGGACTAATTATCGTTAGTAGCAAACGAAAGGGACTAGAATGAAATTAGGAGGCAAGAAAGATCCGGAAGGACCCCTTGGATCCTTGATCGGCCGAAACACAAGAAAAGGGGCAACCCTTTTGCCCTAACTTGCTCTCCAAGACTTTCATCTAGTATATAAGCAAACCTAGGGTCATTTGTTTCATACCTTTTGTGCACACAAATTATCCCTAAATTTTGCTCTCCCTTTTCCTCCTAATACCGATCGGCAAACACCCTCCTTAGGGTTTGTGTCAATTTTTTGGTGATCAAAAAATTAAGTGTTTTCTTGTTTCTTGCAAAACCTTTAATTCGTTATAGTTTGTGTGTACAAGAACGAGGTAACAACACACTATTGTTGTTATCAAGAGATCGATAAACAAAAAGGTAAGGGGTTTATCATTGATCTAGTTAAACCCTAATTAGGGTTCTTCATAAGTTCAAGAAACAAGAATTGCATAAGGTACGTTCCTATTTATGTTTTAGTTAATAATTATATGTTATACTTTGATCTTTGCTTCCGCTATTCGTGTACTTTGATTATGTGTTTTATGAGTGTCAAGATTCACTAATTCCAACAGTTTGAACACTATTACCATCTTTTTCAATCGTGTAACTCGGAGGTTTATTTCCATCAATAAGATCCGGGTAGAATACATCAAATTTGTACCCTGTGACCATCTTTGGGGGCGGATTTTCCTTATCATAATGAATCCAACTATAACTATTCCAATTGTATCCCGTATGCACTCGGTTAATATACTTTGGTTTTCTAACACCGAAATCATTACATTCGTTAGAAAGGGGCGAAAGACTATCCATATCCATATTTTCTTCGATATTTTCTTCATGTGATTCTATAATGTTGGTTCGATATTTGTCTTGTTTAGTATGAAACTCTTCTAATTTTTGTTCCCATTGATCGTGCTCAGCTCGAGCTCGTTCTCTAGCGAGCAACTCCATCTCCTCGTCATGCTTTCTTTTCTCGATCACTCTTTCCTCCCTTCTTTTTCTGAGCTTCTCAAACTTGATCATTCTTTCTTTTCGGCTTTAACTGAAAACGTATCAAGAGGGACTCCATGAGTCACCTCTTGCTCGATTTTCTTCTTCCAAACAAACGGGTTCGAGTCATTTGACTCGTTCTTTGCTGCTTTCATTACCCTTTTTGTAGCTTTCTTGGCTAGGTACTGCACGATCTTTTCGTCACTGATGTTGTCTATGCAACCGACCCCGGTCATTCTTAAAATTTGTTTTTATGGTATGGTTTGGTGTGGTACGAGTACGAATGAAATAAATCAACCTAAGCCCGGTATTCATTGAGTCCTGACCTAAAGTATCGGGAAACCGACATACCCTTTATTCAGACAATCACCGTTTTGCCGTTGTTATTATGAAGGTAGTTTAGCCCACTAGAAACATCAAGAAAAATCCTGATACTTTGAGTCCACATAAGAGCAGTATCACTTATATGAACGAGAATCCCGGTAACATTGTGCTCACCACAATTTTCTGCGGCTGATTTGATCTTTTTCACTTGGATCTTAAAACATTGAAACGCCATTATCTGTTAATTAATAATATAGTTATTGCTTAATATATGTTCCTTAGTTACAAAAGTTCCATATAAACACTAAAAAAATATAGACACGCTAAGTATATAATCTATGAAATTTAAACACAGATGGGATTCACATATCTTAAGTAACTAGGCGAGTACCCGCGCCTAGCGGCAGCGGTTCCTAGCGGCAGACAATTAACGATATGCGAAATTGTGGTAAGTGTTTTGTATAACGTTCAAAATAGAACATGAAAAGATCAAAATGTAATTAAAAACGGTTGTAACATGTGACAATTCAACTCTAGCAAAAATTCTTAACATGTATCAAACGATATATAAAAATATTCAGTGAGACTGAAAAAGAAAACATTACATCAATTATGAGATGCTAACTAATTTTAGTCAAGCTGACTAAAAGTTAGTTATATTAGAAATTATAATTATAAATGTTCCTCCATGTTTAATTGTATGACACAAAAATCATGTCTCAACTCTTATCCTTAGGACCGACTTGTTGTAGTTGACTTATTAGTGCGCCACATTTATCAACTGCTATGAACGGTAGTTTTATAAGAAAAAAATATATTTTACATAAGTTAAATTCAGTGATTATTTTGGTTTATATATGTAATAATCTTGTTAATACACGAGGTTTTAGTGTAAAAGTTAATTTAATTTTATAATAATATTACAAAGATTGTTTCATTTAAACAATTGCTACTCATATGTTTTATGAGGTTTGACATTTTGCAAGTTGAGATGGACTGGATACGTATGTTTCAAATTCATATATCCTTGCTCTGCTCTTTGTAACCAAGTGATCCAACATAACATAGGTTTTCCGCAAACAGTACATGGAAATGTGTCCATTGAATGTATGAGAAAAACATAACTTAAGACTGATGAGGTTGGCGAAAAATCAATCATATAGAAAAAAAAAAGACAACTTTATGTTTCGAGTATAGCCCATGGTTCCTTCACAACCAAATCTAACTCAACGGAAGGAGACCAACATAGTACTCTCTCGTCAAGTTCTATTTCCATTATGGTTTGGCCCCTTTTATTCCAACAAGTTATGAAAAGTCGTTATCTTACTAATTCCAACAAGTTATGAAAAAAGACAACTTTATGTTTCGTGCATAGCAACGGGATTTTATAGCGGCAGATAGTTATAGTAATATTTTGGTTAAACAAAACGTTACACAAAACACTTAACCAAATTATTACTATAACTATCTACCGCTATAAAATTCCACACGGGTACTCGTCTAGTATAATAAAGAGATGTCACAAATAAGGATAGTGGCTATAAATGTGTAAAGTTTGAAAATAATAATAATAATAATAATGAAAATCAGTTCATAAAAATACACGATTTGTTAAGAACGTTTTTTTTGAAAATACCTGTTTTGAAAATACGTGCTTTAAGTTTACAAAATCAGTATAGATACTTGTTTAACACAATTTAAAAAATATCTTTGTTAGAAAATCAGTTTAGAAAACTTGTTACAAAAATCTTTGCACAATATTAAAATGATTGAAGATGTGTTAAGATATTTGTTTAACTTTCTTATATTAACTCATTGACCCTACGTTCATACCATAAACCGTTCCTTGACTAACTTATTTAGTGACATATTAAAGTTTCTTAAGGTTACTATATTTTTGCACAATTTAAAATGATACACTTTAGAAAACTTTTTACGAATGTCTTTGCATAACTTAAAAATGATGGAAGATTTGTTAAGATATTTGTTTAATTCTTATATTAACTCATTGACACAACATTCATTCCACAAAACAGTTCCTTAAAAGTGATTGGTTGACTCGCCTATTTAGTCACATATTAAAGTTTCTTAAGGTTACTATATTTTTTATTTTTATATAATATTTTCTATATTTGCACACGATTTGCACATTGTAAAATCATTCCTATACTTGACCAACACGATTTGCAGAAGAACTTGTGTATTTTTCAACAAAGATATGAAAAATACAGCTTCATCACAACTATACTTAATGTTAAACGTACGGAAAATCACAAGTTATGGACAAATTCTAAGCATGATTTACAATTAAATTTTTGCAATAATGTGTTGTCTTTTCTAGAAGACACAAAGAGATCACCAAATAACACAATACCTGACCAACATGAACTTGACTAAAGTCGAACAATCACATTGTGACACTATTTCCCTTTTCAGTTGTTTATGACAAAAAAACTAAACACAAGCATTTTGTTACTCCTTCAACCTTAAAATCATAAAATAAGTTAACAAAATCATATAAGAATACCATAACTTATTTGATAAGGTAAACATAGTCGAAAAGAGTGTGCAAGTTTAAAGGTAAACATCCGACCAACTACGATTACTCAACTCTCAACAGTGGGCGTTGGAACTTCTTCTTCTTCATCATCATCGTCATCACTTGAGATGACAATAACGTTATCCGAGTTCCAATTTATCAAGTTAGGGTTGAAAAACAGATTAGGATGTTGAGCAAGGTTAGGAGGGGATGAAGCTGTAGGAAAACAAACAATAAAATGAGATTTTAGATGTCATCAACAGTTACAACAACAAGAAGAATCTGTTTTAACAAGCATTGAGTGCTAACAAAGAAAATTATTTCTAACCTCAAGATCATCATCAACATTTGTTTCATTTTTCAATTCCATTTATGTGCGACTTGAAATGATGTCCTAGTAGTTTATATAGGCAATGTAGTTAATGTCCATTTGCATGTAAAGTTAATGTCCAGTGTATACTTTCCTAAGCTAATGTCCACTGTATACCTTTGCCATACATAGATTAAGTAAAGTCAACATTTTGTGTTTGAAATGATGCAAATGAAACGTAATGTGGTGTGTTTACAGCCATAGCATTTCCTTATTTACTTTTTTCAATTCAACATTACGCATGGCTGTTTACTTTTTTCATTTCAACATTACACATTTCCTTATTTAACATTCAACTTTCATTTCAACATTACGCATTTCCTAAACGCATGGTACCTTGACTTTTTTCAACATTCCATTTTAGCCATGCATTTTCAACATTCAACATTTTCAACAAAGTCAATATTCAAGTTTTGACCATTTTTCCATTATAAGTAGTTAAGATGAAGCAAAAAAATAAGATATAAGTTGTTTACCTGAATTACCATATGGTATCTGGAGACATCGAGTGAGGTGAGTGTGTGATCTAAGATAGATGCGAAAAGGTCAATTTAACATTGCAAAGAGCGGCGCATGAAATTAGGGCATCATTTGCTTAGTTCAATACTTCAATGACATACAATAAAAAAATAAAAATCAATTGTTTTATGTCAATAAATGGAATTTATACGTTTCTTGCTCGCGAGCGTAGTGCATAGTCTCGAGATTTTATAATGGCTAACGGTTATCTATACTACTTATAATAATAATAGAAAAATGGTTAAATGAAATTTTGAGTTTTCAATAATGGTCAAATGAGACAGAAAACTAAAAATATAATTAATACTCTTATTAAAATACCCTAATATTTAAAAGTATAATAATTTATCCACATTGTACAACCAAATTAAAGCATATCTACTAAATTAAATACAACCAATTAAAACACCACTTACTAAAATGTACAATAAAATTTTCATAATGTACAAATTAAACAAGCTACAAGATAATCCATATAAAATATCATACAAATGAAAAAAAACGTGTTATTATACACATCATACAAATTAATAAAACACACAAAACTTCATACAACCTAACAAGTTGATGGTACATATAGTTTTGAAAATCGGACGGGACCAACGGGTTCAACCGGGAACCGGTGTCGCCACCGGTTCGGCTAACCAATAAAAGCCATCCGAAAATGAACCAGAGAGGACCCGTTATTATACACATTATACAAATTAATAAAACACGCAAAGCTTTATACAACATAACAAGTTGATGGTACATATAGTTTTGAAAATTGGACGGGACCAACAGGTTCAACCGTGAACCGGTGTCGCCACCGGTTCAGCTAACCAATAAAAGCCATCTGAAAACGAACCAGAGAGGACCCGTTAAAACAGATACAAACTGGTGAATCAGGTCTAATCGAGATCTATTTCTTTGGTTAATCGTCAAAGGGTACCCGAAGGAAAAACAGAAAATTGAAATGTTTAAACTAAAAAAGAAAATGTTGAAAACATATATTTCAAAAGGAAAATATTAATACAAATCGAAAATCGGGTTGACCCGGGATGCTTCAACCCGGCGGGTTGAGCCGGTTTAATTTGACCTGTTTTCGACCTAACCCGACAAGTTCACCCGGTTTAAATCGACCCATTTTTCGACCGAAACTGTTCAACCGGTTGAACCACCCGGGTCGAACCGGATTTCAAAACATTATGTTTAATCCCCAAATCTTCAAACTTTTATTATTTTTCGTTTATAACCTATAAACTTTTTTTATCAATAAACCATCTGTCGCTATAAAATCATTTTTATTAAATATGAACTAACACAATAATAACAAAGTTGTAATATAGTGACTTAAAAATTATTAATGTTAGGATTAAATAAAAGAAAAAATCTCCCATTTTTTAGCAACTCATTTAAAAGAATTGTCAAAAGTTATCATGTATTTTTTTGAATGGAAACATTGTTAACATGAGTTGAAATCAATATATATCTCATATTTGTCATAGATCCAATAAACCAATTATATCCATTCATTTTTTTATCAAAACAAAAAAAATAAACTTTCACACTTTTTTTAAAATTAAATATCTCGCAAACCGTTAATCGTTATGCCAAAAAAATCATACCATCGCGACGAGAATTAAATTATCTTTCTATAAATATGCACTTCTATATACTTTCTACTATTTTTTTTTTTCAAAATTTCCGCCTAAAAAAATCACATGTGATTTTTAAAATGAATCACATGTGATTTTTCTCGTCAGAAATTTTGAAAAAAAATTCGTCGAAAGTGCATATCTATAGAAAGATAATTTACTTCTCGTCACGATGATGTATTTTTTGTAGTTTGAAGATTTACCGTTTGCAAGATATGTTTGTTTAAAAAAAATGGAAAATAGTTTTATTAATTTTGATTAAAAATATATGGCTAAGATTGGTTTATTAGATCTATGGCAAATATGAGATCTACATTGATCTTTTGTCTTGTTAACATAAGTCAAATATTTTATTAAGGCAATATTGTTTGAATTTTTATGTGAGAATTTAAGTTATAAATGGGTATTTTGATAAACAAAAGATTACTTATTTTAGTTTTTTAAGTTTTAGCAAACATATCTTTGCTTTATATGTAGGAAAGATTTTTGAAAGTCTAAATAATACGTTGGTATTTGCTAATGTTTATCGTTAACTTTAACACTAGTTTTAAATCTTACCTTAGAGCAAACGGTATCATAACTCACAAGGTGAGTTATACCTTAACTCAAACGCGTTAAGGGCCATGTTATGATACCGTGGTCTTGAGTTATGGTGTTGCGTTAATGTGCAAGTTATGGTGGTAACTCTGAGTTATGACTTAACTTGGCTGCATTAAGTTATGATACCGTGAGCTGAGTTATGTTATAACTCAAGTTTTTTTTGTTGAGTTATGATAAAAGTGAGGCCAAAAATGTGGAGTTATGGTTGAGTTATGATAAGGGGTTTTTTTTTAGTTAAGGTTAAAATGTTAAAGCTGGTGTGACGCTGACGTGGAGAGTTAAGCCTTAACTCGAGGGCATGATACCCTATGCTCTTATAGCATTTCCAGCGTTAAGGTTAAAAAATGATTGATGATGGGTTAAAACTTAAAAATGACTTAATGTATTGGATAGAAAAGTTAAGAATGACTAATTTAAATGATAGGCTAGTGTACATTAAGCTATTAATTAAATTGGAATGTGAGCGTGGATGGTAAGTTGATACTATATTGAAAATGTTTTTTTTTTTATGGAAAACAGTGTAATAGGCAATAATTTTAAAAACTAATTTAACCATTAAATAAACAGTATGATCAGATAAACTTGTACAGACGAAGACTCAATAAAATCACTTGTTTACACATAAAGGTTTTTCCCCAGAGATCCATATACACCAGCAATTAATTATTCATGAATATTGTTTGCGTATGGTATGTACAACGTGATAAGGACTGGGATGGTTGTGTTGTTCGGTTTCTCATATTGAACGGTAAAGACCCAAAGGTGTGGTTAAGTATCACGAGTTTGGGTAACACTCAAACAAACCATGTTAGTATGTGTTTTATTGTGTGAAACAGTGCAAAGAGTGTAGAGAGTTAGATCCTTTTTTGTGTGAAAGATGCCTTCTATTTATAGAGAGACATTTAAAGTTTAAGCATAAACCCTGTGTGGATGATCAACGATTGTAGACAAGTCAAATGTTGATCATCCAGTGAGTAGACAATAATGACAAGTGACAGCTTCTCCTTGGTTCGTACCAGACCGTGGCCGTCTCCAATGCTCTTGCTCGTGTGTCTCCCACTGGCATATGTCAGACGTAACAACTTAACTGTCAATGACAGTTGGGAGACAGTTGTCTCGTGCGTGTTTACAGCACGTCCTAAGATGCTTTCCCAGGCTATGGATGACCTAGAGTGTTGCTTGGCCTATCAAGTGTTGATAATGGGCTTGACTTCGGCGTGTAAAATAGTAAAATACAACGTTAGTCCCCAAGGTTTTTGCAAATTTCAAGTTTAGTCCAAAATCGGACAAAATTACACCAACCCTCCCCAACATTGGAAATGTTGCTCGCCGCTAGTCTAATTTCGTAATTACTGTTATGTCAACTTGTTATCTCTAGTCACATGCTTGGCACACGATGATAATTTAGTCATTTCATTTTTTGTCCTTTTTTCCACTTCATCTTCTACCTCTAACTGTTATTGCCATTAAAAAAAAAAAAAAAAACCATACAAAAGCACGCATTTAAATTAAGGGTTAAGTCCATAGATTGGCCATGAACTTTGCTAAATTTTCAATTATAGGTAATGGACTTTGAAAAATCCTACTACCAATCTTATAACTCTTAAATTTGTTTCAAAGACACCCTTATCGTCCCTTTTTGCAACCGGCTACCGGTTGAAACGGACACGTCACCATTCTAAATAAATAAATTATTTTTTTAATTCCTAGTCGTCGTTTTAAAATATATTTTTTATTCCTAGTCACCGCTGACCACTACCATCACTATATTAAATAAACAAATTATTGTTTTTATTACAACTCATAAATTTGTTCAAAGGGATTTGTTCGTTATCTCCTTAGCAACTACCACTAATTAATGAGGCGCATGGATATGCAAATCTTATGCAATTTAAATTCTAATCCTTTGTTTCCTTCGTCATTGCTTGAACATGAGGATTTTTAGAAGCATACGAGCACTAATTTCAGTTTCTTATTTATTAATTTTTTTCCTGGTTCACGTATGAGTTTTGTTATGTTCTTTGTAACACCCCCAATTCAATGATGCAGCGGAATTCAAACTGGGTGTTACTCGATGGCACAATAGTCACAATAATAGAAAACGATCTCTAACTGAGTCATTTTTAAAAGGTTTATCATTCGATTTATTCAAACATCAGAGTTTTACAAAATATAAAAAGTGGTAAAAAGGTAGGTCACAGTTGTTTTGTGGAATACATAATACAAAGTTTGAATGATAATTAAAGTTTTATAGCCTTCAAAAGCTCCATGCTCCTCTGTGCCAGCCTCAATCATCATGGACCTGAAATACATGCTTAAAACTGTCAACACAAAGGTTGAGTGATATTCATAGAGTTTGTTATGTAGTTGAACACAATATGTTGGTAGTGTGAGTTAATTAGACTCATACTCATGGTTATGTAGTTGAACACAATATGTTGGTAGTGTGAGTTAATTACACTCATACTCATGGTTGGAAAACAAAACGGTTATTATTCTTCACTAAGCTCATGCAACCAATACGTTAACGGGTACCAATATCAATCGGTGGATTTGTTGCCCCGGTAGGTACTTTGCCGTCATACCTAGGTTTCAAATATAGTGCATTTGTTTGAACGCATTTGGTCAATACAAACGGGATTTGTCAATCCCAATAGGCTTATTCGCAATACTCGCGCTCACTATTACTAGTGATTAAATGGTTCATGATATGGGGCCTATGATTGGCAATGATGGTACTTAGTGATAATAAAACAATTAGATAGCATATAATTTCAAAGCATTGTATTCGGTTAAAATAGCATGTATTCCCCCAAGGGTTTGTAAAACAATTAAGTAATGGAAAGTGGGGCTATGAACTCACCATGAGTTATGTAGTGAGTAATACAAATGGTAGTCGAGTCGCGAAACTCTCTAAGAGCAACCTATAATAGAATGTTGCGACTTAGGTTGGAACAATGTCTAAGAATACAAAAACGTGCCTATATATGTCTTCATATTGTTCATGATGTAGTACTTGGTATGTTGTGTATGTCGTTTTATAGAAACGGTTTGTGAAACATTTATAATTTATCTCGCACTACCGTTAGGCCATCATAATTCAGAAGTCATGCAATAAACGTTCGAGGAGCTAGGACACTTTAAATCATCAATCCAGCAACTCGTCGATCCGTTTACCCTAATGACTCCTCACATAAAGATCCTTAGTTATGTAGTACTCGATATGGAAATTCATAAGTTTTGCTTAATTATGTGACATATAATTCACTGGTTACATGGTTTGTCAATGAGTCTTTGGTCATTTTCAAAGTCTAGCGAAGGTCATATAGTCCTTGGTTTATGGTAAGTAGTTCACATGGTTTCATAAGTCTTTGTCGTTTAACAAAAGTTACCATTCCAATGGTCGAATAAACTTAAGAAAGTTTATTTTGAATGAAGATTGTTATTTCCATTAAGTATATTATGTTTAGCAAGTATGTGATGATATTTGTAAAAATCTCATAGTTTATTGGTGGAATAGATCCAAATTGTTTTGTGGTTTGTGTTGTCTTGCTAAGGTTAAGGCCTTTGTTAACAGTATTGGGTAAATAAGCCTTGAGGCTTTAGCCATGGCCTTGCCGGGGCTTTGGTCTCGGGTACCATGGTCTTGAGACTCAGCCTTGGCCTTAGCCGGGGCTTTGGTCTCGGCTTAAGGCCATTAGGCCTCTTGGTTTGCCTTTAGTTGTGACAAAAGTATAATCGTAAGACTATATATAGGGTAGTTTCAGTTTTTGAAGGATAATGGCCTGTTTTAAGCGTTTTCAGGGCCCGAGCTTTTTTGTTATTGAAGGAAACCGTCGTTCCGGACAACTTTCGTGTTTTAACTTTTTGATGAAACGGATCAGAAGTGCCTCGTTTAATTAGGTCAGATCGCTTAACAGTAGCGTATCGGCAGTTTTGGTTTTTCCGGTTTAATAACTCCATTTTGCCGTATCTTTTGACTCGTGTACTCATTTTCGGTTATTCAAATTGCTATGTTTTCCTTTTTAAGTCCTCTTTAACAGTAGGTAAGTGTCTAATATCATGGTTATACTATTTTGGTCGAATTTCACAATATATGTTACTAGTTTTCTTGTTTACATTTATTTAGCTAACATATGGTTCCTTTAACTTGTGTTAATGGTTTTTGTACATCATGACAACAATATAAAGAGCATAAGAAAAGTATAAGAAAACATGTAAATGATGTTGAGCAAGAGTGTATGTTAGGTTTTCTTACAACTTTTGGCTTTCTAAGAAAGGAAGTTAAGAAACAAGGATTAGGACTTTGATTGAGCACTTTTCTCTATACTTTGGCAATACTTCTACACCTTTGATATCAAGTTGAGATGGATGGAAAGCCCTTGAAGTCTTCTACTAGAATACTTCTTGTTGTGGCTTGGAGTTCGTCAATGGAGGAAAGAAACTAGAATTTGGATCAATCAAAACTTAACAAGAGCTTTGGAATTGATAAGGATCTTGTGTTTCTTGAATAATACTTGAAAGAAATTAGCAAAAGTGAAGTATGTATGTGTGTGAGACATTTGAATGGTGAGGAAAAGGGAGAGGATGAGTGCCTATATACACTAAAATGAGGAGGTTACATTTGTAGGCTAGTTGTTATCAATTTTGCAACTTAACTACACTTGTTCTAATCTTAGGATGTCAAGGCATGAGATTAGAACAAATTGGTGATGAATCCCCCCCTATAGTCGGCCAAGGGTGATATAGGGTGACTAGATGAGTAGTATTGGTATTATCTTGGTTACGGAGTGAGTTTTGGTTCCGTTAATCGCTAATTGTAAGCCGTTAAGTCACGAAACGTAAACCCGGGTATCGTAAAAATACGAAACTTATAGAAATGATTAAACTTGTCAATATACTCATTATTATCTTATAAAAATAAGAGATAAGTTTAATGGGTCGCGAAAACGCTGATAACGCTGGAAACGTAGGTTTAAAACGCGTTAAACATAAAACGTACGAAAGTTGCGTAAAACTGAGAAAAGTAAAATGTAACTTTTATAATATGATAATCATGAAATAAAAAGGCTTTTAATGTCTAGGCTAGCCTTAGTCTAGTGTCGGTTGATGTTAAACGTTCTTTAAACCTAAAACCGTAAGCCTAAAACGCGTAAATCGCGTAAAACGCGGATTCGGAAAATGTAAAATTCCAAAATTCCTGAGAATATCACGAAAGGTGAAAAACTTACATTTCTCTTGTTTGTGATGTTTTGGGGACATATCGGGATGCTTATATGACGTTTAAACCTTAAAGAAATTCTCGAACACGGTTTCGTGATTTTTGCAGAAATGATCCGACGAGTGTCAAACTATCGGGATGCTTATATGACGTTTAAACCTTAAAGAAATTCTCGAACACGGTTTCGTGATTTTTGCAGAAATGATCCGACGAGTGTCAAACTCTCGGATTATCATTAAAATAGTTTAACTTACAAGAATATGAAATAAAAATTTCGGGAATGAATAGTGAAAGTGAATAGTAAAAATTCGGGAATAGAAATTAACCTGAAAATGCGAATTGTTACATTCTTGGCTATTATATATGTTATGTTTCTTATGTTCATGTACTGCCATTTAATTTCCAGTATATGGTCTTTGATACTTGGCTGATTTTTGTGACAAGTTATTATGCACATGAGGTGTTTGATGAAATGCTTGAATGGTGGAAGCTTTGTAAATGAGATCGAATGTGTGTGCATTTTTAGGCCTAATTACATCTACTAACCCAATATAATCAATGCATACAGTTGTATTTGTAAGATGTGATCTCTCAAGGATTTTAATTGTGGCAAATTTCTAAATGAGAGCAATGATTTTTTTAAAGGTTTTTGCACTCTTGATTCGGTTAACATGAACAATAATCTTTTTTGAAGTTTATGTGTCATGATATAATTTATATTTGAAGTTGCAGCCTGCATTGCTAATGTGTCATTATTACTTTGGCTCGGTTTCTGGATCAAACCACATCCATAACCCACATTTGTATTACTTTAGCTCGGTCCATGATGTTAAAAATCCTAACAGTAGGTTACAGCTGCAAAATTGATTATTCACACGACGACGGATTCTAAGTGATGAAGAGGAAGAACTCGACATAGTAATTGTGTGTTTTGATTTTGATAGTATGGTTTTGATTTGGGGATTTTTACTGTTGCAAAATAGGGTTAGAATATGAATAAAACACGGGTCAAATACTTATACAACTGGATATGTGTGGTGACAAGTGGGCCCAAAAAGCTAACTTGGAAGCCAATCGGTCATATTACCTATTTATGCAGGTTGTAACAGGTTACAAGTGTGGTAGCATGATTTTTTAAAGTTCATTACCAACAATTGAAAATTTGAGAAATTTCATGGCCAATTCGTGGACTTAACCATTAAATTAATCTTGTATATGTAAAGACAATAAGTTTAACTTTTCTTAAATTAATTTTCATTAAAAGATCGCTTTGACTTTTTCGATCAAGCTTTTTTCCTAAATCCTTTGGCTGATATCAAAACCTTTAAAAGTTAATGATACATAATATTGCAAACAGTTTAACAAATTTAGTATATTAATACACAAGTTAGTTCTGGTGATACACAAAGTAGTAAACCAATCCATACACACTCATTAAATCTTGAAGAAAAAAAACAATTATTAACTAAAGACATAAAGAACACTTAGGGGGTGTTTACTTTTCTTTTAGTGGGGAGATATGTTGGTCCAAAACCTTTATTTTATCTAAATTGGGAGACTCATTAAAGATTCTCTCTCCCCCTAAGAGGCTAATTAAAATCCTTATATCTAAACCACTTAATATAGTAAACAAACCTTTATTTTATATACACGCATAGTACCTCAATTTCTTGTTACACGAAATGCAGTAATGATACATATTAATATATTGATAAATATTCAAGTGAATTCATATGAATACAAAAATGATAGATATCAAAAATCCAGTGATACAAGAGTAGATATAATTGTTCCATCACCATGAATAAATTTACAACATCAACAATACTAAATCAACAAATATTGACAGTACACACAAATCTGTGAAGGTCCATTAAAACAACTGATACACCTAAATCTAAACATAACTGATTTATCAATGGCTTAACCCAACGAATACAAACTTTACAACAACTGATACATACCTAATTCATAGTTTAAAATCTAAAAATAAGAAAAGTGCAAAAAACAACAAATTTGGAAGTGCATCACAAATTTACCATGACAATGTATCACCATCAACATGTATCAACTTGCATTTTTATATATAAATTCTAAGATGTATCAACAACGACGGCGGGTATCGAACCCGTGAGCGGCAAAATAATTAAAACTTGGTTGCGACGGAAGAAGAAATGTTGTATGAGTTGAATGCATTACCGGAAGAGAGAGCGGTTTGGGGTAGTTGTTGGAGCCATTTTGAGTGTAACATCCTGATTTTTTTATAAGTTTCAGTAATAGACTTTTATATTGCTATTAAAATATTAGAAATGTCTTTTTGTTAGTTTTATTAGAGATAAGGACCTTCAGTGCAAATAGTTAACAAAAAAGGACTAACAGTGCAAGAGATTTAACGACATAAACTAATGACCATTAGAAAGGTAGAATTACCATTTTACTCTTTATGCTTAATAAGCTTAGAAAATTCAGAAAATTACCACAAAAACACACACGTGTATGTGTGTGTATTGGACGTGGCACATAAAGAAGATTTATGAGGGAAAAATACTAGTTATCTCATCAAGAAAATCAAGTACAAGGGTTTAAGGAATTTGGTGCAAGTGTGTTGGTGATTTTGGTAATCTTGGTGTACCTCTATAATCATTCAAGAGTTAGAATCCAACCCCAACAAAGGTTAGTAAGCAATTCATGTTAAGATTTATATTGTTAACAATTTTGAGGTTATGTAAACCTAGTTTTAATTTATGGTGAATTATGATGAATATGATGTTAGAAGTTTTGTTCCTATGATATACGCGTGGCTGAGAAACATTATGGGGTCCTCTGAGGCCCCCAACCGCGGATTTGAGGGTTTTAGCCGCGGCTGTGAAGAATTCTAAATTTTGGACAATTCCTAATTTCGTATAAAATAATTCGTGGCTTGTTAGAGGTCGTGCACCCGTCGTTGGAAAGCTCTTTGAGTTTACTTACTTGAGAAGTAATGGAAAGTTACTTCAGGTCATGTCTACGCCTGCAGAGAAGCGACAAAGATTCACACCTCCACTCCCCGTTCTGGAAAAGTTGTCAACAGGGACACCATGTATCCCAACTTTAGGTGAGACCGAGTGCTGGTCAACAACAAAAGAAAACGCATATAATGCCATAAGATATTATATCTATATCCCAATAAATATTTTAAAGTATCAGATGTTTAAGAAACAACTATTAAAAATTTCCCACTAATATGATATATATAAGCAATTGGATTTTCAACTTTCTGCTTGTAATCGCTATATGCTGAGAACAACAAGGAGCTTTTTAAATATTTTTTGATATTGTTGTGAAAAAAAGACATGTTAAAAAGAGAGATAAAAATTTAAAGCATATTTTACAAACAATCAGCAGTCCTCATGAATTGACGGTAAATTTTAATAATTGACAAAAGAGAAACAAACCTGAATAACTAAAGAATGTTGAGCGAGCCATTCTGGCCTAGGCTTCCGATAAGCAATCAATATATTGGAATCCGTAAGCCCTTTATCCCACAATACATCAAGCTTCTCTCTCTTTCCAAATAAGTTGGGGTGTTTTATGCAAAGACTGCAAACATAAATAATAAGTGCAATAAGCCAATTTACACAGTATGCATGAAAAAAGGAAGTGTTAACTGTGGAACCATTGCAACAGTTTAAAAGCATTGCAAAGACGACGAAACTGGAAATGATGCAATTGTAGAAGGTCATTACAGTAAGTAAGCAACTTTTTAGACGACTGATTAGAAAATTCTTGTGTTCTCGCTTATTTAGTAATTGTGAAGTGCTTTGTAATGTTGCAAGTGCAGCAAGTGATATTCATACCTCCCAACAATAAGCGAAAGTGGACTGCCAGTGGCTGAATTTCTGTTTCATAACAAGGAAAACAAACAAGAACAGTAGCATGAATAATCATTATAAAAACAAAATAAAAACAAGGTCTCAAATGAACTTGATTTAATGTAAGCAAATCCCATTTGAGCCCCCCTTTTCCACTATACGCTAAACCAAACACTGCGGGGTGGTCGAGTTGGCAAAGGGCTTGTGACTATCATCACCGGATCGCATTTTTGGCGCAAATAATAATCGATAATACGCAATCTCAAATATGCAATTAGTATAAAGTAATACAAAGAAACAAACCTGAAAGAATGAAGCATCATAGCAGAATATAATCTATGTGTGAAATCAACATTCAAGTCTATCCTAGCTGTAATCAATCAATCATAATAAAAACAATTAATAATAATCAAACAACACATAGAAATAGAATCAATGTTGTTGATTTCAAAATGAATTAAGAGAATACCTTTGCCAGCATGGACGCTCTGCTGAGCACCCATTCTACAATAATTATTAGTATAAATAAGCAGAGTATCAGTTTATTATAATCCACCATTTGATTTCAAATTCCCCATTACCCTTTATTATAAAACGAACAAACACAGTGGGGAGAGGGACCGAAACAAGTTATCCCTTTCTATTTTGATTGGTTTTGTTATTTTTGCACACTTTTCTTCTCTAATTTTTTTTTTCCTTTCAAGAGAACATAGATAAATAAATAAAATAAATAGTACAGTACTACACTTGGTCGACGTTTTTAAAAATTAATTATCCACTTCTAAAAGTAAATTGGAGATTTTGATTGAGTTTACCATATTACATCATTATTACTACTTTAAATAAAGAAGAAATTAGTTAACTATTATTCTGCAAAAAGTAAGATGAATCACTAATAATTATGTTGTTTTTTAAATTGTGTGTTTTATGTAAGATGACAAATTTTTTGAGACGGATGGAGTGTATAAGAGTAAATTACACCGTTTTGTGTTGACCGAAGAGGTCCGTATTTGACAAAAAAAAATGCATTGTTTTGTCCCTAACCGACGAACATTATTCGTCGTTCGAGTATCATTAGTGTTGGCTTTAATTTTTTGCGCACACGTTTAGACGTTATGATTAGAGTACTAGAAAAGGCAATGGACAGATAAAGTTAACCACGCAGTAGCAATTTTGGATCAATAAATTTGTGGTACTAGATTTTTGGATATTATTTGGAGTTTTAGTGTGATTGGAGAGAATATGAATAATTTTCATTTTCTCATTTGTCTTTAAAGTGAAACAAAAAAAGTTGGCAACAAATTATTCACATTCCCCTGGTTAAAAAGATCAAATCATTTGACGGATCCTACACTGTGTTCGAATAATAAGGTATGGATAATTGTGTGAAAATGTATCACTTGACCACTATTTTTATCCAAAATAGTTAACCATCATATGTATCAAATTCTACCCGTAACTATACACACACTTTGTTTCTTTTTTTTTCCACATACAGATGCTTATATATATGTGGGTCCCAATGTGGGTCCACGTCTGTTAATGGGTCTAGATGGGGAGGATCAAATACTTTAAAGCCTTAGGGGGGAGGGAGTGGCAGCGGGGAACCTTCGGCGCCCCTTAGAACACCGCCGCCACCATGCGGCACCGGATTTGGGGTGGGAGAATTTGGGGAACTTTGCCGATTGAAATGGTTGAGCTTATGAACGTTACCCCCTTTTTTATTAAAAAAAAAAAAAAAAAAAATAAAAAATAAAAAAAAAATATATATATATATATATATATATATATATATATATATATATATATATATATATATATATATATATATATATATATATATATATATATATATATTTATGTATGATATATATATATAGTTGCAGCCACTTGCAGGTATATACAAAGAAGATGAAGACGAGCCAGGCAAACATTTTGGGCCTCATATTTGTTTGGAGTATGGACTTTGGGCCTATATATTTTATGCCGGTTTTCTTTTCCTTTTTCTTTTTTTTTTATATATTTTGTTTTAGGTAAATAAATGTTGTTTTTTATTTATATGATGTGGGTTTATGTATTAAAAATATATGTAAAAAAAATATGATGTGGAAATGTGGGAGTTCACCAAATTTGGTGACCACTCCCTCCATTTTGGTGTGGGTTTGGGGTGATTTGGGGACTTGTGAGTTGGAAGGTTTTTATTGGTTGTTGGTGACGTGGCGAGTTTGGTGAAGATCACCACATGGTGACCACTCCCTCCCCCCTTAGTGGTAAGAGGTTGTAACAAATTTGTGTGGACCCCAACATAAAAAAAAAACAATAATTATATTATTTGAGCCCACTCCTGTTACCACTAAGACAATTTAACAGAAAAAGAAACGCCCCTTAACATACTTAAACTTATTAGTTTATTCATTAAATTAGCAAAAGAATAGCTTGACACACACTAAAAAGTAATGTCAGTTTGATACTTAAATAAACATCCCAATAAAATATTGCTGAAAACATATGAATCTTCAATATATCATGATAATAATTATAACATAATTACTCAATCAACAATTCCATAAACTTACCAACAATAGTTCAAATAAAGATCACAAATTTATACTTGCCCATATAGACATAAGTCAATCAATTAAAAAACATACATTCAATAGTAACACAAATGTAGCTTAGTTCAAAATTCAATTAGACATTGATTACAGTATCAACAAACAATGATGCAATTTGCAATAATCCATGTACAAAGAGAAGAAAAAAGACAAACAACACGTAACACTATCAGCTTTGGACAAAGTAGTTTAAGAATGAGCGAAAAAATCGCTATCATCCAAGAACCAGTGATGAATTTATACGACTGGACCTGCTGCTGTTGGTGGTGGTGCAAGTGTTGGTGGTGGTGCAGAAGGTGAAGACAGAACCAGCTTTAAAATAAGACCAACCATTATTCCAATCACTCCTGCTGCTATCGCGAGTCTTATTGAGAATCCGGGACCCTTCTTTTGGCCCTTTCTCTTCAGTGAATCCTAAGTATATTTCAGAGATAATCAAGTAGCGACAATTTATGCGAAGATGTGAAATAATTTATATTCATAACGTGTAATTTCTCTTCAGTGAATCCTAAGTATATTTCAGAGATAATCAAGTAGCGACAATTTATGCGAAGATGTGAAATAATTTATATTCATAACGTGTAATTGTGAGTTATTTTGATACCAGGTTGTATCATGACAAAATAAGAATGTAACGTTACAAATTGGTTAAGTGTAATCATCATGGATATTGAAAGCGAGCATATCATAAAGTAAAGAAGACACCAATCATATTCTTTGGGCTAATCTTAGTAAAACCATACGGCCCAGACCAAAAATTTATACACAATAAACCCGAAAACATGATCGACATAAACCGTCCGGTCCCAAACCAGACCATAAACCAAACACAGAACTAAAGATTAAGGTTGAGTAATGTAAATACAAAACGATGTCCACTTCAAGTTTCAATTTCATTAGTTTAGAACAAAGAAAATCAATTCACTTTGGCTTCTGGACTGGATCGAACAAAGAATCATTTTTTCAAATTATCTTGAACCAAGAACGGGATCAAATATAGCCTGTACAGAACTGATGGGTCCCATTTTGGTTCTTCGGCTATGTATTGCAGATACCAGGGTCCAGGTACTCAATTTTGGACCTATAGTTACATAATCAGTTCTTGTCATAGCAAATGAAGATATGATTGTTGATTGCCTTTTTAGTTCCAGATTCAGAAATAAATATATAATTCTTGGTCAGTTAATTAACTAATGTTTTTCCAAATCGATGTGATTAGGTTATCATTTCAGAATGTTTTATTATTCTTGTATATTCTTACAATGTCATAATCAAATCTCAGTCTTAAGCCAAAGTAAATTGTTGTAATACAGATACTAAAACAGTTTAAGGATAGTGGGAATAACACGCATTTGGCTAAATAACCAACTATAGAGTTAGGGTAAAGAAGTAAATGTACCACTTCCTGTTGCAGCTGGGTTACTTCTTTCACAGCTGAATCCCTAGCAGCTTTTGCAGTCTGAACTGCCGGATTCTGCATTTAAAGGATGAGTGTCATTATGTATTTAAGTATCGCCCATCTCCATTTGCCATTGTTGTAAAGAACACTAAAGTGGGAGAATAATAGTCATTGAACTCACAGAGCTCGGATCAGAGGTTTGTTTGACATTATCATCTGATTTATCCTGGTCATTACGAGCAATATAGACGACCCTAAGTTTGCATTCCTCTAATTGCTTACCAGCTTCCTTGGTAAACTGAATACAACAAGGTTATTAATCATTTCAATCAAGTGTTAACTGAACAGAACATAATATTAGCAAAGTTATTATTCTTACAGTATTTTGTGGAAGCTCTTCAGAATTACTTTCTGCAGGCACAGGGATGCTTTGAAGAAGAAACTTATCTTTGCATTGCATATCTGGAGGGTACTCCAGTTGGGCTTGAAGGGTAACTAAACGAATATCAACAACTTGAAGTTAGAATGTGTGGTTAATTATCAAAACATAAAGGGATATTCAACTTCTGATATATGAACACTTTAAACAATTACTTTCAGAGATTGATTGGTATATATTCTACTGAATAGAAAGATACTGTTGGCATACCCTTTCATGGTTTATGGTGAGTGAACAACAAATTTAGTATCTCAATTGTAGTTTTATTTCTAATTGACTGATATAAGGTATACAGTGATGTCAATTAGCTAATATACTCTAAAGTCTAAATGACAGCAATTAGCATACTATAGTACCTCTTATGATACATGTATCAAAAGGCTGAATCACACCAGTATTTGGCCATACAAAGTATTTCTTGGGAGAATTAGTTTTGACCTAGCGAAGTATAACAAAAAATCAGACTCTATTAGTATATAGTATATACGAGTATGAAGAAAGAAAAAGTGCGATATAAACAAAGGAATAAAAAGTAACAGCCTTTTACAATTAAGTAATTTAGGCCAACAAGAATACCTTAAAGGCAACATTCTTGTCAGTAGTGTTTGAAACCTTTAAATCACAATGGCTTGGTTTCTCCAGTTCAACTGTTGAATTAACACATAAGGCATCATAAACAACATCAGGACAGATAAGTTAAACCCATGGATATGAAGCACAGTAAGATGAAGAAATTATTTATGTTTGTAGTATGAACATAAACATTGCTTCAAGACCTACCCAATTATTTTGGTTGTTAGGTTGAGTGGACCAACTCACTTATCATTCTTAGCTGTCTAGCCACACTCCAAAATTGTATTTCTACAACTAAATAATTTTTTTTGGATATAAGTGAAGTTATAAAATTCCATTAATTGCTTTCATCTATATGCATAAAAACATAACTAAAGATGGTTATATGAGACTTAACTTATTTATCACATATATTATATGATAGTAACAATCTTTTTGTATCTAAACGACTTAGATGATAATAACTATGCATATTATTATAAGCACTAGAATTTGTAATGAGCAATATTATATAAATTTGGAATTAGAACAACATTACTATACTAAAAAATGTGAGTTTAACTTTCGAAAAAAGAAATGTAGTTGTTGCAACTGATAGAAGTATTCCCTAATTATGGAATATTGGCCCATTAGACTTTTGTAACTACCTAAATATTTATTTTATGCAAGTATACTTATTATAAATCTCAATTATCCTTTTCAAAAATATGGCTCATCTCATCCTACAAAACATAGTTTGCAACTCCTTTTTCATATCTGTTTTGGTATCTACTAAACATACATTTCATTTCTAGAGTACCAAAATATACAGACACAAGTTTATGCAATGGTGAACGCATTGGAAACATTTTCCGCGGGTCGAAATTGTTGTTTCTGCTTACCAATTCGGTGGCAGAAAGTTCCATCATCGGAGAACGATGAACAACAGTCAAATGGGACGTTGTGGTCACGAGGAATAGCCGCCTTGAAGAAGATTCGAGAGTGGTCCGAGATTGTTGCTGGGCCAAAATGGAAGACATTTATACGACGTTTTAATCGTGACAAAAGCCTTGCTAGACAATCTTCTAAGTACCAGTACCCGCTTAGTTATGAACTGAATTTTGATGAAGGACCTTTGCAAAATGGTGATCCAGAGACTGAGAATGAGTACTTAGTCCGTAACTTCTCATCAAGATACGTTTTACCTGTGGCGATGATTCCGGTTAACGGAAAAACATCTGTGGATCAAAGGAAGGATGCAGTTGATTTTTAGTTTTGTGTGAATTTTATTACTTGATTGATTTATTGTACTTAGCATTAGAATTCGATTTTATCGTGAGATGTGGTACTCAAGTTGTATCAATTTGTTAAGTACATACCTTTTTTGATATTTGTTTTAGAAATCTGTATGAGCTCAATCATGTTCAACTTGTTTTAGAACTGTGAAACCAAATATGTTGCACAGTATAAAAGGAATAACTGAATCAAATTCACTCAGGCAGGTTCAACTGAGTAACGGGTCAAAACGAGTAGTTTCTTTAGTACGGGTCAGGTTAAGACTCTAGTACCATCTAACGGTCTAAACAAGTAATTTCAATGGTACGGGTCAAGTTATAACTTAATACCATGTAACAGTGTATCGTAAAAATATGGTAATTCTTTCGGACCTTAATGAGAATTGAACCAAAGGTAAAAATAAGTTTTAAGTTCTGAGAAAGAGTCATATTGTGCAGGCAAAAACACTAGTTACAACTACTAAAAGACATAAACACAATGAAAATTAGAGCACTGAAATTGCAAACATTGTAAATCCCAAACATGTAACAATGTAAAGCCGCATTCCAAAATAAGTAGGATTCAATATCGCAAATACGAAATTACTAATGTAGTATATACTAACGGCGATACCTGAAACTTTTGAAGTTGAAAT
The DNA here is from genome assembly GCA_021014915.2 of Artemisia tridentata subsp. tridentata. Lineage (NCBI taxonomy): Eukaryota > Viridiplantae > Streptophyta > Magnoliopsida > Asterales > Asteraceae > Artemisia > Artemisia tridentata. Next base: position 130,796,161 of record CP139505.1, on the reverse strand, counting down.
AAAGCCTCAAGATACCTTGCTCAAATACGCACTTGAACCCTTTCTTTCGCGAAAGCTCCCACTCATTGTTAACAATCTTAAACGCAATATCCTGATAAGGCAGCCCTCCATGAAACCGAATGATACACGTTTCAACACTATTACCATCTTTTTCAATCGTGTAACTCGGAGGTTTATTTCCATCAATAAGATCCGGGTAGAATACATCAAATTTGTACCCTGTGACCATCTTTGGGGGCGGATTTTCCTTATCATAATGAATCCGACTATAACTATTCCAATTGTATCCCGTATGCACTCGGTTAAATTAACTGAGTGCATACGGGATACAATTGGAATAGTTATAGTCGGATTCATTATGATAAGAAAAATCCGCCCCCAAAGATGGTCACAGGGTACAAATTTGATGTATTCTACCCGGATCTTATTGATGTTTCTAGTGGGCTAAACTACCTTCATAATAACAACGGCAAAACGGTGATTGTCTGAATAAAGGGTATGTCGGTTTCCCGATACTTTAGGTCAGGACTCAATGAATACCGGGCTTAGGTTGATTTATTTCATTCGTACTCGTACCACACCAAACCATACCATAAAAACAAATTTTAAGAATGCCCGGGGTCGGGTGCATAGACAACATCAGTGACGAAAACATCGTGCAGTATCAAGAGGGACTCCATACCATAAAACAATTGATGTATTCTACCCGGATCTTCTAATTTTTGTTCCCATTGATCGTGCTCAGCTCGAGCTCGTTCTCTAGCGAGCAACTCCATCTCCTCGTCATGCTTTCTTTTCTCGATCACTCTTTCCTCCCTTCTTTTCTGAGCTTCTCAAACTTGATCATTCTTTCTTTTCGTTTCATCTTTTCGGCTTTAACTGAAAAGTATCAAGAGGGACTCCATGAGTCACCTCTTGCTCGATTTTCTTCTTCCAAACAAACGGGTTCGAGTCATTTGACTCGTTCTTTGCTGCTTTCGTTACCCTTTTTGTAGCTTTCTTGGCTAGGTACTGCACGATCTTTTTCGTCACTGATGTTGTCTATGCAACCGACCCCGATCATTCTTAAAATTTGTTTTTATGGTATGGTTTGGTGTGGTACGAGTAGGAATGAAATAAATCACCTAAGCCCGGTATTTATTGAGTCCTGACCTAAAGTATCGGGGAAACCGACATACCTTTTATTCAGACAATCACCGTTTTGCCGTTGTTATTATGAAGGTAGTTTAGCCCACTATAAACATCAAGAAAAATCCTGATACTTTGAGTCCACATAAGAGCAGTATCACTTATATGAACGAGAATCCCGGTAACATTGTGCTCACCACAATTTTCTGCGGCTGATTTGATCTTTTTCACTTGGATCTTAAAACATTGAAACGCCATTATCTGTTAATTAATAATATAGTTATTGCTTAATATATGTTCCTTAGTTACAAAAGTTCCATATAAACACTAAAAAAATATAGACACGCTAAGTATATAATCTATGAAATTTAAACACAGATGGGATTCACATATCTTAAGTAATGAAGCAAAAAAATAAGATATAAGTTGTTTACCTGAATTACCATATGGTATCTGGAGACATCGAGTGAGGTGAGTGTGTGATCTAAGATAGATGCGAAAAGGTCAATTTAACATTGCAAAGAGCGGCGCATGAAATTAGGGCATCATTTGCTTAGTTCAATACTTCAATGACATACAATAAAAAAATAAAAATCAATTGTTTTATGTCAATACATGGAATTTATACGTTTCTTGCTCGCGAGCGTCGTGCATAGCCTCGAGATTTTATAGCGGCTAACGGTTATCTATAATAGTTATAATGGAAAAATGGTCAAGTAAAATATTGAGTTTTCAACAATGGTCAAATGAGAGAAGTGAAATGTAATTAATACTCATATTAAAACACCCCAATACTTAAAAGTACAATAATTTATTCACATTGTACAACCAAATTAAAGCATATCTACTAAATTAAATACAACCAATCAAAACACCACTTACTAAAAAGTACAATAAAATTTTCATAATGTACAATTTAAACAAGCTACAACATAATCCATATAAAATATCATACAAATGAAAAGAACGTGTTATTATACACATCATACAAATTAATAAAACACACAAAGTTTCATACAACCTAACAAGTTGATGCTACATATAGTTTTAAAAATCGAACAGGACCAACAGGTTCAACCGGGAACCGGTGTCGCCACCGGTTCGGCTAACGAATAAAAGTCATCCGAAAACGAACCAGAGATGACCCGTTATTATACACATTATACAAATTAATAAAACACAGAAAGCTTCATACAACCTAATAAGTTGATGGTATATATAGTTTTGAAACCGGACGGGGCCAACAGGTTCAACCGGGAACCAGTGTCGCCACCGGTTCAGCTAACCAATAAAAGCCATCTGAAAACGAACCAGAGAGGACCCGTTGAAACATATACAAACTGGTGAATCAGGCCTCATCGAGATCTATTTCTTTGGTTAATCGTCAAAGGGTACCCGAAGGAAAAACAGAAAAGTGAAATGTTTAAACTAAAAAAGGAAATGTTGAAAACATATATTTCAAAAGGAAAATATAAATACAAATCGAAAATCGGGTTGACCCGGTTTAATTTGACCCGTTTCGACCCAACCCGGCAAGTTCACCCGGTTTAAATCGACCCATTTTTCGACCGGAACTGTTCAACCGGTTGAACCACCCGGGTCGAACCGAATTTCAAAACATTATGTTTAATCACCAAATCTTCAAACTTTTATTATTTTTCGTTTATAACCTATAAACTTTTTTTATCAATAAACCATATGTCGCTATAAAATCATTTTTATTAAATATGAACTAACACAATAATAACAAAGTTGTAATATAGTGACTTAAAAATTATTAATGCTAGGATTAAATAAAAGAAAAAATCTCCCATTTTTTAGCAACTCATCTTTACTACTTATAAAGGAAAAATGGTCAAAGGGGAATTGTGAAAAAGTGAAATGTTGAAATTTTGGTCAATGCCCATAATGCCCTTCTAAACTGAATTGGTCAAATGTAAAAACCGGAAGTCTTATCAAATCTCATAACTCATCACACCACACAAAAAAACACACACATAAAACTCTCTCCATCTCTCCATCTCTCCATCTCTACCACCGCACGTCACCACCACCGCACATCACCACCATCGATCCCACGACGCTAGAAAGCAAACCACCACAACACGTCACAAGTTTTGAGCGTTTTTTTAATAGATCGATGTTTATTAATCAATTTTGAAGATTTTGTTTGTAGATCTATAGTTTTTGTTTGTAGATCTGAGATTTGATATAATTTTTGGCATTGTTTTTACTGCCGCCACTCGCCGCCACCCTCCACCGCCGGTAAACTGCTTGTGTTGCCGGAATATGTATGCTTTATTTTTAGAGTTGTTAATATTTGTTATAAAAGTTATTATGTAAATTTGCTATAAAGTTGATAATATTTGTTATGAAACTTATTGTGTATACTTTGAAGTTTATTGTGTAAATCTGAGTTTTTGGAGTCGTCCAACGCCGCCTTTTCCGGAATAGTCCTCTGCTGCCGCTGCTTCCTTACTGCTACCACCGGGAACCGCAGCTGTTGCCGGAAAATATGGTTTCTTTTTAAGGTTTGTTATAAACGTTTTATTCCAGGTTTGTTGTTTATAATTTTGTAGATCTATGTTATAATATATTCCCAAACTTTGTAGCCACCACAGCCACTTCGGATGGAATATTTCATTGTCGCCGTCATAATACACTTTGTCTCCGCCGGATTATGCTTTAGTCACCGTGTAGCCGCCGGAAACTGCTTCTATTCCCGGAAAAGTTGGTATCTTTTTTAGGTTCATGTAGAGTTTATTGTTTATATTTTTGTGTAAATTTATTTTTAAGTGTATTTGTAAAATTTATAATTTTTCTTTAATTTGTTGGTACTTTTTGTTTATAAAATTTAGGTAAATATGAGGCCAGTGAATGTTTTCTTTAATTTTTGTCTACATAGTGTTGATTTTTTAATCTTTTGCATGCGTTTGAACCCATAGTGGTTTCGGTTGTGTATATCTTTTAAGATCTGATGGGTTTGTGTTAATATGCAAAAGGGTATAAATTTATTTGTCTAATTTTTTAAGCCGATTGATGTTCATGAAAATTACGGCTTGATGCATTTTTTCATAATAACAGTATGGAAAGAGAATGCGTCATTTGATAAGTTTGTATTCTATGTTTTGGTTGTAGAGTTTTTAGGACAATATCGTTTCTTGGTATATTTGGTTGTGGCTTGGCTAGGACGAGTCGTTATTGTGGCTAGGACGAGTCGTTATTGTGGCTGGCGGGGTAAATAAACTAAAGGCATAGGCGTTTCATAACGCAACCATTTGTAGCCATGGCAACTCTTGAGCCAAATAATGTTTAATTTTGAATTGTGTTTTTTTTAGTATATATTTTTTTTATTTTTTTTTTTTGAACTGTGGTTGAGCTAGACAAAATTACAAACTAGAATAACTAGGATTTTTTTATCCAACTTACCCAATTAAGTTTAGAGGTACAACTACTAGAAAACCATTCAAAATACAAAATTAACTGATTTTGAATTGTGTTTGAATTCAAGATTTAAAATAAAAGCATCTTTCATTTGACAAAAGTTTATGGGATGTTGTGTTATTTTTTAATCAACTTTTCAGAAAAAGTTTGGGAAAATATGTTGCAACTTTCAAGAAAAGCAACATGTCTCTCGAACGAGGTGAAAGAAGACAAAAGTAATAGTTAAGATATCCAGGGAAACTCAACTATCTACTATCGGGTTGCACAATAAGAACCAACTACACAATATTAGTTTTAGTTTAAAGGGCGAATTTATTTTTCTTTAATGGCAATTCAAAGGACCTAAAAAACTCAATCAAAGTCAAAGGACAGCATTCTACATGTCCACCAATAATGAGAGTTTGATATTAAAGGAATGTTGAAAATGTTATTAAAGGAATGAGAGTTTGATATTAAAGGAATGTTGAAAATGTTATTAAAGGAATGAATTGAAGATATTACAGCAATTCAAATTGCAAATTACATTTCTCCAGCAATGCAAATTACAATTTTTTGGAAACATGCAAATAGGAAACATATTTCATATTAATGGAGATATTACATATTAATGGAGATATTACAAATTAATGGAGATGCAAATTACATTTTTTAGGAAACATGCAAACCATTTGTCAATGCACATGCAAATTACATATTACATATTTACATATTAAAATTAAAATGGAGATGCAAAATTACATAAGCGGGAAAATTCAAATTATTTAACCTTGCCTAAAAAAAAAAAAAAAAAAAAAAAAAAAAAAAAAAAAAAAAAAAAAAAAAAAAAAACAATGGATATGCAAAATCATTTCTGGTTCCACCAAAAATAATGGAGATGCAAAATCAAAGGAATGTGGATGATGATCTTATTTGGTATTTATAATCCTTATTTACGCAAACTTGTTTATGTTTTTATATCAGCTTCATCCCACTCCTAACCTTGCTCCACATCCGAATCCCATTTTCAATCCTAATTTGATTAATTGGAATTGGGATGACGTCATTGTCATATCAAGTGATGACGTCTTGGTCGGAAACGAGTTTATTGTTTGGTTGATGAACGCGAGAATTATGAATAATAAACTTTATGTTTTTGCTTTTTGTTAAACCATCCTATTTTCAAACGCAAACGGGTTGCCCCCTCATTGCTTGCGTTTGAAAATAGGATGCCCAATTATTCTTTTAAGGAATCTCGGACCGGCAAATGGATTTTGTAATGGCACGGGGTTGATATGTAAACGTTTTGACCCTGATGTCATCAATGCTGAGATTGCTGTCGGACAACACGCTTGAGTTAGAGTGCTCTTGCCAAGAATTCCTCTTGCTCCATCTGAAGATGACATGTTCCCTTTCAAACTAAAGAAAACACAATTCCCTATTCGCCTTAGCTTTGCGATGACTATTAATAAAGCTCATGGCCAAACAATTCCAAATGTGGGTGTCTATTTGCCCGACTCTGTTTTCTCACATGGCCAGCTTTATGTGGCATTGTTTAGAGGGATATCCCGTAGAACAGTAAACCAGTCAAAGAGTTCCGTCAACCAGGAATCTACACCTCAAATTTCGTGTATCGAGAAGTTTTACGCGAAGAGTAACGTGTGTTGTTAGTTTTTTATCTCAAAACTGATGTAATGTTTTACTTTCAATTTCATTAAATGTTTTTATATGTTTTTTGATAGATGTTAAGAATTTTTTTTCTAGACTTTAGTTATCGTATAGTACAACTGTTTGCAATTACATTCTGGTCGGTTCACGTTCTATTTTGAACGTTACGCAAAACACTCACTACAATATCACAAATCGTTAATTATCTGCCGCTAGGAATTCCGTTGCTATGCACGGGTACTCGCCTAGTTTAAAAGAATTGTCAAAAGTTATCATGTATTTTTTTGAATGGAAACATTGTTAACATGAGTTGAGATCAATATATATCTCATATTTTTCATAGATCCAATAAACCAATTATATCCATTCATTTTTTTATCAAAACAAAAAAAAATAAACTTTCACACTTTTTTTAAAATTAAATATCTCGCAAACCGTTAATCATTATACAAAAAAATTCATACCATCGCGACGAGAATTAAATTATCTTTCCATAGATATGCACTTCTATATACTTTCGACTATTTTTTTTTCAAAATTTCCGCCTAAAAAATCACATGTGATTTTTAAAATGAATTACATGTGATTTTTCTCGTCAGAAATTTTGAAAAAAAATTCGTCGAAAGTGCATATCTATAGAAAGATAATTTACTTCTCGTCACGATGATGTATTTTTCGTAGTTTGAAGATTTACCGTTTGCAAGTTATGTTTGTTTAAAAAAAGTGGAAAATAGTTTTATTAATTTTGAGTAAAAATATATGGCTAATATTGGTTTATCCGATCTATGGCAAATATGAGATCTATATTGATCTTTTTTCTTGTTAACATAAGTCAAATATTTTATTAAGGCAATATTGTTTGAATTTTTATGTGAGAATTTAAGTTATAAATGGGTATTTTGATAAACAAAAGATTACTTATTTTAGTTTTTTAAGTTTTAGCAAACATATCTTTGCTTTATATGTAGGAAAGATTTTTGAAAGTCTAAATAATACGTTGGTATTTGCTAATGTTTATTGTTAACTTTAACACTAGTTTTAAATCTTACCTTAGAGCAAACGGTATCATAACTCACAAGGTGAGTTATACCTTAACTCAAACGCGTTAAGGGCCATGTTATGATACCGTGGTCTTGAGTTATGGTGTTGCGTTAATGTGCAAGCTATGGTGGTAACTCTGAGTTATGACTTAACTTGGTTGCATTAAGTTATGATACCGTGAGCTGAGTTATGTTATAACTCAAGTTTTTTTTTTGTTGAGTTATGATAAAAGTGAGGCAAAAAATGTGGAGTTATGATTGAGTTATGATAAGGGGTGTTTTTTTTAGTTAAGGTTAAAATGTTAAAGCTGGTGTGGCGCTGACGTGCAGAGTTAAGCCTTAACTCGAGGGCATGATACCCTATGCTCTTATAGCATTTCCAGCGTTAAGGTTAAAAAATGATTGATGATGGGTTAAAACTTAAAAATGACTTAATGTATTAGATGGAAAGGTTAAGAATGACTAATTTAAATGATAGGCTAGTGTACATTAAGCTATTAATTAAATTGGAATGTGAGCGTGGATGGTAAGTTGATACTATATTGAAAAGGTTTTTTTGATGGAAAACAGTGTAATAGGCAATAATTTTAAAAACTAGTTTAACCATTAAATAAACAGTATGATCAGATAAACTTGTACAGACGAAGACTCGATAAAATCACTTGTTTACACATAAAGGTTTTTCCCCAGAGATCCATATACACCAGTAATTAATTATTCATGAATATTGTTTGCGTATGGTATGTACAACGTGATAAGGACTGGGATGGTTGTAACTCTTAAATTTGTTTCAAAGACACCCTTATCTTCCCTTTTTGCAACTGGCTACCGGTTGAAACGGACACGTCACCATTCTAAATAAATAAATTATTTTTTTAATTCCTAGTCGTCGTTTTAAAATATATTTTTTTATTCCTAGTCACCACTACCATCACTATATTAAATAAACAAATTATTGTTTTTATTACAACTCATAAATTTGTTCAAAGGGATTTGTTCGTTATCCCCTTAGCAACTACCACTAATTAATGAGGCGCATGGATATGCAAATCTTATGCAATTTAAATTCTAATCCTTTGCTTCCTTCGTCATTGCTTGAACATGAGGATTTTTAAAAGCATACGAGCACTAATTTCAGTTTCTTATTTATTAATTTTTTTCCTGGTTCACGTATGAGTTTTGTTATGTTCTTGGCTATTATATATGTTATGTTTCTTATGTTCATGTACTGCCATTTGATTTCCAGTATATGGTCTTTGATACTTGGCTGATTTTTGTGACAAGTTATTATGCACATGAGGTGTTTGATGAAATGCTTGAATGGTGGAAGCTTTGTAAATGAGATCGAATGTGTGTGCATTTTTAGGCCAAATTACATCTACTAACCCAATATAATCAATGCATACAGTTGTATTTGTAAGATGTGATCTCTCAAGGATTTTAATTGTTGCAAATTTCTAAATGAGAGCAATGATTTTTTTAAAGGTTTTTGCACTCTTGATTCGGTTAACATGAACAATAATCTTTTTTGAAGTTTATGTGTCATGATATAATTTCTATTTGAAGTTGCAGCCTACATTGCTAATGTGCCATTATTAATTTGGCTCGGTTTCTGGATCAAACCACATCCATAACCCACATTTGTATTACTTTAGCTCGGTCCATGATGTTAAAAATCCTAACAGTAGGTTACAGCTACAAAATTGATTATTCACACGACGACGGATTCTAAGTGATGAAGAGGAAGAACTCGACATAGTAATTGTGTGTTTTGATTTTGATAGTATGGTTTTGATTTGGGGATTTTACCGTTGCAAAATAGGGTTAGAAGATGAATAAAACACGGGTAAAATACTTATATAACTGGATATGTATGGTGACAAGTGGGCCCAAAAAGCTGACTTGGAAGCCAATCGGTCATATTACCTATTTATGCAGGTTGTAACAGGTTACAAGTGTGGTAGCATGATTTTTCAAAGTTCATTACCAACAATTGAAAATTTGAGAAAGTTCATGGCCGATTCGTGGACTTAACCCTTAAATTAATCTTGTATATGTAAAGACAATAAGTTTAACTTTTCTTAAATTAATTTTCATTAGAAGATCGCTTTGACTTTTTCGATCAAGCTTTTTTCCTAAATCCTTTGGCTGATATCAAAACCTTTAAAAGTTAATGATACATAATATTGCAAACAGTTTAACAAATTTAGTATATTAATACACAAATTAGTTCTGGTGATATACAAAGTAGTAAACCAATCCATACACACTCATTAAATCTTGAAAAAAAAACAATTATTAACTAAAGACATAAAGAACACTTAGGGGGTGTTTACTTTTCTTTTAGTGGGGAGATATGTTGGTCCAAAACCTTTATTTTATCTAAATTGGGAGACTCATTAAAGCTTCTCTCTCCCCCTAAGAGGCTAATTAAATCCTTATATCTAAACCACTTAATATAGTAAACAAACCCTTATTTTATATGCACGCATGGTACCTCAATTTCTTGTTACACGAAATGCAGTAATGATACATATTAATATATTGATAAATATTCAAGTGGATTCATATGAATACAAAAATGGTAGATATCAAAAATCCAGTGATACAAGAGTAGATATAATTGTTTCATCACCATGAATAAATTTACAACGTCAACAATACTAAATCAACAAATATTGACAGTACACACAAATCTGTGAAGGTCCATTAAAACAACTGATACACCTAAATCTAAACATAACTGATTTATCAATGGCTTAACCCAACGAATACAAACTTTACAACAACTGATACATACCTAATTCATAGTTTAAAATCTAAAAATAAGAAAAGTGCAAAAAACAACAAATTTGGAAGTGCATCACAAATTTACCATGACAATGTATCACCATCAACATGTATCAACTTGCATTTTTATATATAAATTCTAAGATGTATCAACAACGACGGCGGGTATCGAACCCGTGAGCGGCAAAATAATTAAAACTTGGTTGCGACGGAAGAAGAAACGTCGTATGAGTTGAATGCATTACCGGAAGAGAGAGCGGTTTGGGGTGGTTGTTGGAGCCATTTTGAGTGTAACATCCTGATTTTTATAAGTTTCAGTAATAGACTTTTATATTGCTATTAAAATATTAGAAATGTCTTTCTGTTAGTTTTATTAGAGATAAGGACCTTCAGTGCAAATAGTTAACAAAAAAGGACAAACAATGCAAGAGATTTAACGCCATAAACTAATGACCATTAGAAAGGTAGAATTACCATTTTACTCTTTATGCTTAATAAGCTTAGAAAATTCAGAAAATTACCACAAAAACACACACGTGTACGTGTGTGTATTGGACGTGGCACATAAAGAAGATTTATGAGGGAAAAATACTAGTTATCTCATCAAGAAAATCAAGTACAAGGGTTTAAGGAATTTCGTGCAAGTGTGTTGGTGATTTTGGTAATCTTGGTGTACCTCTATAATCATTTAAGAGTTAGAATCCAACCCCAACAAAGGTTAGTAAGCAATTCATGTTAAGATTTATATTGTTAACAATTTTGAGGTTATGTAAACCTAGTTTTAATTTATGGTGAATTATGATGAATTTGGTGTTAGAAGTTTGTTCATATGATATACGCGTGGCTGAGAAACATTATGGGGTCTTCTGAGGCCCCCAACCGCGGATGTGAGGGTTTTAGCCGCGGCTGTGAAGAATTCTAAATTTTAGACAATTCCTAATTTCGTATAAAATAATTCGTGGCTTGTTAGAGGTCGTGCACCCATCATTGGAAAGCTCTTTGAGTTTACTTACTTGAGAAGTAATGGAAAGTTACTTCAGGTCATGTCTACGCCTGCAGAGAAGCGACAAAGATTCACACCTCCACTCCCCGTTCTGGAAAAGTTGTCAACAGAGACACCATGTATCCCAACTTCAGGTGAGACCGAGTGCTGGTCAACAACAAAAGAAAACTCATATAATGCCATAAGATATTATATCTATATCCCAATAAATATTTTAAAGTATCAGATGTTTAAGAAACAACTATTAAAAGTTTCCCACTAATATAATATATATAAGCAATTGGATTTTCAACTTTCTGCTTGTAATCGCTATATGCTGAGAACAACAAGGAGCTTTTTAAATATTTTTTTGATTTTGTTGTGAAAAAAAAAGACATGTTAAAAAGAGATAAAAATTTAAAGCATATTATACAAACAATCAGCAGTCCTCATGAATTGACGGTAAATCTTAATAATTGACAAAAGAGAAACAAACCTGAATAACTAAAGAATGTTGAGCGAGCCATTCTGGCCTAGGCTTCCGATAAGCAATCAATATATTGGAATCCGAAAGCCCTTTATCCCACAATACATCAAGCTTCTCACTCTTTCCAAATAAGTTGGAGTGTTTTATGCAAAGACTGCAAACATAAATAATAAGCATAAGCCAATTTACACAGTATGCATGAAAAAAGGAAGTGTTAACTGTGGAACCATTGCAACAGTTTAAAAGCATTGCAAAGATGATGAAACTGGAAATGATGCAATTGTAGAAGGTCATTACAGTAAGTAAGCAACTTTTTAGACGACTGATTAGAAAATTCTTGTGTTCTCGCTTATTTAGTAATTGTGAAGTGCTTTGTAATGTTGCAAGTGCAAGTGATATTCATACCTCCCAACAATAAGCGAAAGTGGACTGCCAGTGGCTGAATTTCTGTTTCATAACAAGGAAAACAAACAAGAACAGTAGCATGAATAATCATTATAAAAACAAAATAAAAACAAGGTCTCAAATGAACTTGATTTAATGTAAGCAAATCCCATTTGAGCCCTCCTCCCCTCTTTTCCACTATACGCTAAACCAAACACTGCAAGGTGGCCAAGTTGTCAAAGGGCTTGTGACTATCATCACCGGATTGCATTTTTGGCGCAAATAATAATCGAGAATACGCAATCACAAATATGCAATTAGTATAAAGTAATACAAAGAAACAAACCTGAAAGAATGAAGCATCATAGCAGAATATAATCGATGTGTGAAATCAACATTCAAGTCTATCCTAGCTGTAATCAATCAATCATAATAAAAACAATTAATAATAATCAAACAACACATAGAAATAGAATGTTGTTGATTTCAAACAAAATGAATTAAGAGAATACCTTTGCCAGCATGGACGCTCTGCTGAGCACCCATTCTACAATAATTATTAGTATAAATAAGCAGAGTATCAGTTTATTATAATCCACCATTTGATTTCAAATTCCCCATTACCCTTTATTATAAAACGAACAAACACAGTGGGGAGAGGGACCAAAACAAGTTATCCCTTTCTATTTTGATTGGTTTTGGTATTTTTGCACACTTTTCTTTGATTTTTTTTCCTTTCAAGAGAACATGGATAAATAAATAAAATAAATAGTACAGTACTACACTTGGTCGACGTTTTTAAAAATTAATTATCCACTTCTAAAAGTAAATTGGTGATTTTGATTGAGTTTACCATATTACGTCATTATTACAACTTTAAATAAAGAAGAAATTAGTTAACTATTATTCTGCAAAAAGTAAGATGAATCACTAATAATTATGTTGTTTTTTAAATTGTGTGTTTTATGTAAGAGGACAAATTTTTTGAGACGGATGGAGTGTATAAGAGTAAATTACACCATTTTGTGTTGACCGAAGAGGTCCGTATTTGACAAAAAAATGCATTGTTTTGTCCCTAACCGATGAATATTATCCGTCGTTCGAGTAACATTAGTGTTGGTTTTAATTTTTTGCGCACACGTTTAGACGTTATGATTAGAGTACTAGAAAAGGCAATGGACAGATAAAGTTAACCACGCAGTAGCAATTTTGGATCAATAAATTTGTGGTACTAGATTTTTGGATATTATTTGGAGTTTTAGCGTGATTCGAGGGAATATGAATAATTTTCATTTTCTCATTATATATTAAATTATATATTAAGGTTTATATTAAACCACACTGGAAACGGTGCCGTTTTGCACCAGGCTTTTCCCGCCAAAATCGTTGGCCCATTTTTGCCATGATTTCCAGCCCACTTTGGGCAGATCAGATCCACTTATCGCATAATAATACTCCCGTTCCACTTCCAGAACATTCACAAATGGTGTTTCTTTGAAACCCTAGATCCAAAATTAACGACGGTCGAACCCCGTTTCTTGACGGGGTAGCCACGAGGAGTTTGTGGTTGCAGCCATGGCGGGGAGTTGCTGTCGTTTGATGCCTACAACTTCCTTTCATGTGTAAATGGTGTTTCTTTGAAACCCTAGATCCAAAATTAACGACGGTCGAACCCCGTTTCTTGGCGGGGTAGCCACGAGGAGTTTGTGGTTGCAGCCATGGCGGGGAGTTGCTGTCGTTTGATGCCTACAACTTCCTTTCATGTGTTAATGTGTCGGTGCCTACCACGTGTTTGATGAAACTCCTCAAAGAATCTGATTTGTGGTACACGATATTTGTTGCGTTTAGCCTTGAACCCCGTATCTTGGCGGGGTAGCCACATCGAATTTGTGGCGCCGGGCTTATATAAAAGTAACCAATAATATCGCTTACAAAACAAAATCGTAAGTTGCAGAGTTGCAGGTATGTACATTACAGCTTTGCATGTACGTGTGGTTGTATCAGCTAGGTTGTTCAGAGCTTCTTGCTTCATAAGGCCAGAACGGGTTAGATTCGTTCCCTTTAACTGATTTTTCAAACATTATGTACACATATTAAGGTATAAGAGTTCAACTGCTAAGGTATGTTAAACTAAGGTCTTTCGCCTAGGCTGATTATTCAAGAGTAGGGGGAGTTGGTTGAAACTAGGTCAAATGTTTGTAACAAATATAAGTGGTTTATGACCTTTTTTTGTATGTTTCATTTGTAGGCTTATGGCTGATATTGGTGTTTTTGCGGCTGTGTTTGCGGCCCTGTGCCTTGCAAGTTGTACAGTCGTATCATGCTCGGCTATGATGAGTATGAATAGGCCCGATTCAAAGTCAGGCTGACCGCCTATTGGGATGGCAGACGGCTACGGTTGCAACCATTGCGCGTGCTCCAACTTTTTAGACTATTTTCTCTGAGCCTGGGTTATACAAAATGGAAACATTTGAGTGATTTCCAGCACTACTTATGTATATTCTATTTTGGGGGTATTTGGTACCCGCGTTTATACTCGATCCGAGCCTTAATTGTGATCATTGTTATTTGATATAAAGGTATGTTTTTGTTCATATTGGGTTCTTTTATTAAATTGTTGAAAATTGTGATTGTTTACTATTGATATGATTTGTGGTTGGATCATGGGACAGGGTAAAATTTTTTATATCTTACCCGATTAGTGTCATCCGTACCATATGAGGATGGTGGATTGAGGTCGGTATTGGAAGACTGAGCGTTTTTGATTGTTGGTGTTACATAAGAAATTATTTTAGGTGTTTTTAAGTGGGTTTAATTTATTGATTTTTGTTACCTCTTGCAACAGTTTTTTTATTCACTGTTTCTGTTATGAAATCACAGGATAGAATATAAGGGAATCACGACACCAGGAATTGATGGCTTAGCCTCTTTCATAAACCATTAGAGTGCCAAGGAGATAGATTCATGTACGTTGATAAGGCGATAATGACACCAGAACCTGATGGGTTAGCTTCTTTCGTAAACCATTAATTAAACCATAAGTGTGAATCTGCTAATCAGATTCTAAAAGCTGCAATGGCTACCAATACTGTTTCTTTATCTCAAATAGAAGTTCCTGAAGCATACTTGGAACCTCTTCCAAAGGTATAAACAAAAACAAAAAATGTTCAATGATTTTAAATTTTTTAGCTTTCTTAATTCTCGATGGAATTTTATACTAATTTACAGAAACGAGGAGTATGATCGGGAAAAGTTTTAGAAGGTTGTATGCATTGACATTTTCTATTGTAGTCGATGAAAATGGGGCTTCATCTGATGACGAGGAGGCACTTCTATTATCAATGAGAATCTTAAGGTACGGCTTTTGAAATAAGTTATGCTACTTTAAATAGGCTAATCCAAACACTCTTAAGCTTAAGGAGCTTATATATTTTCTGATTAGGCTAATTCACTTTGGCACACATGCCGGACTGTCATCAGGGAAGCTGACATGGAAGACGAAAGAAGTGAGAACGATGTAAAGGAAACGAAGTCTCTTTTAAAGAAGGTTTATAAGTTTTCAGGTGAGGAGTTTGTGTTAGAAGATGTATTATACATGTTGATCTTGAATGTGATTACCTCCTTTTGTTACTGCCATACATGTGGTGTAACGATAGTGGCCTGACGTCGGTGTTCGAAGTTTGGGGGTTTTTGATTGGCTGATTTGGTGTGTGTTTAGTGGACTGAGGTCGATGTTTGAAGTTTGGGGGTTTTTGATTTGCTGATTTGTTGTGTGTTTGGTATGCAGGTTTTGGTTGTTGTGAAACAATGCGACTGAAGAAGATGAACCTATTTTCTGTTGATTAATGTTCCAACTTTTGACATGCGAAAAATCAACTACCTCACATTTCAACATGTGTCTGTATTATATTACAGTGGCTACCAACGCCTGTGATGTAGTATCCCTGCTTCTTCATTGGTAAGAATAGCAATTAATAGTTTTGTGGAACCAGGTGTGTGCTTGACTTGGAAATGTTCTTATGGCGATACCCGTTTTTTTGGTTTGTCCCAAGTTGGAGTAGAACATAATGGTAACATTGAAGATTCAAGGTAACCAAAAGCTCATGTTTCATACCTTCCAAAATTGCAATACTTTCATGCATGTGTTTTAGTTAAACAAATTTTCTAATATACATGTACTATGTCCAATAAGATTTAACTTTTGAATTCTTGGTCCAATAATATCGAATGTTTAACACTATATTTCAAAACGGGTGAATAGATCAGTTTCACCTTGGTGTCAAAACACAGCTATTATGTGGCCATACATAATAAAATAGGTTGAGGCCACATGAATATTTACACAGATAGGTTGTTAGAAGTTATCCGGTATGAGAAACCATAATATAGGCTATAGTTTTTATATTTGCCTTGGTTCAAATACTTTATGTATGTTTATGTGTCGATACATAATACTAATAACTTTTCACTTTATCGAATTAACAGTAACTAATGTTTTGTGGGGGCTAATTGTAATACCCGAAATTTCAAAACATGCAAAATGACCAAAATGCCCCTATAACTTTAAATTTCAATTAATGATTAAATAAAACACCAAATAAATCCCAAACTCTTGGAAATGAACAACATAAGAAGCAAGATAATTTTTAATGCTACATTTTAACATTTTACAATGTACGAAAATTTCTTGTCACACATGAAAACATTATATGGACCGAAAGTTATATGTATACACATTTAATTGTTTGTTAAACCTTTGAAATCAATTAAATATCAAGATAAACATTGAGATAAATGAGGAAACAAGGAAAATCAGCAAATTGATATGATCAATCAATCATGGGCCGAGAATTATGCTCCCTTTCCCCCTCCTACACGGTTTTAATTATTCTTTCCTTATTTTCATTCGCTAAACCCTAACAAACACACACAAAATCCTCTCTTCTCCATCTGAATTTCTGGAGTTCATTGGTTATTTTTTTGGTGTTCCCCTAAGTCCAAAGAAGGTAGGAAAAATAGCTTGAGGTCGTGGAAAAGCTGATTCGATCGTAGGAGTTTTTCTTGTGTCGAATTGTTCATACGAGAGGTACAAAAATCATACGCTTTATTCACTCGTTCTAAAATTCGTATGGTATTTTTCTTATGTTCTTTACATCATATAAGACTCATATAAAATGGCTGAATCAAACCATGCACGTTAAATTGATCATAGTAATTATAAATGTTAAAAACACGAATAAAATCCAAATCGGTTCATACGAATTTTCTGGGATTCGAATCTATTTTATCTGAGTTCTATAATCATCATATAGCTCTGGAAAAATGTTTATTTCATTGTTGAAGCCTAAATAATATGTGATTGAATTTATTTTGAAATCGGGTTTTAAGAAAAATAAGGAGAAAATAGAAAACCTAATCGAATCGAATTAGGGTTTGTGTCTTATAATTAAATCTGATTAATTAATGTGTTATTAGGATGTTTGAATGATTTTCTAATGATTGGATAAACTAGGGCTAGGGTTTTGTAATTAAAAAGTTATACCGATTGGAATATAAAAAACTATAACGGTGTGTTTTGTAATTATTGAAACGTGAGGGATATTTTTGTAAGTCATTTTGGAGCTGGGGTGAAACGTGAAAAATATAATATGAGGGTACTATGTGTAAAATTTGCAAGAAAAGATTTATTTGTTATATATGTAAGTCGAATTGAAATTAAATTAAATGGAGGGACTAAAAGTGTAAATTTTGGAAACTTAAGGTTATTCTGTATAAATAATGATATTAAGGGTGTGATGTGAAATTTTGGATATTTAAGGGCTTAATATGTAATTATTAATAAATTATGATTTGAATTGTAGTTTTATAAAATTAAGGGACTAATTGTGTAAATTATGCAATCTAAAGGGGCATCGTACCACATATTAATTTTAAGGGTATATTCTGTAAATTGGTAAAATAAAGTGCTTGATGTGTTAATATAATTATGATAAGGGTTAAATTGTGATTTATGTAATTATAGGGTTTAATTTGTAAATTAATTAACTAAAAGGGTATAATCTGTAAATTGTGAAACTTAAAGGGTTAAAAGTGTAATTCTGAATAACTTATGTATTAAATGAGTAACTTGAGGTATTTTCATTTTAAACCTTTAACTTTGATGTATTTACAATTAAAACCCTAAAATATGGAAACTTGTTATATTTAACCTTAAACTTTTATAACTTGCTAAAATGAACCTTATTTCCATAATAACCCTAGTTAATGACTTAACCTAAATTATATTATTTGAATCTTGCTAATTATGGAAACCTGCTAAATATAGGAAGTTACTTAAAATGAAAAGACAACCTAAAAAGGAGTAATCAGATTTGAAATGAACTATTGAGTAATTCTCGACTTCTAATTCGTCTAGGTTCTGTGAAGAAGGAGTGATCTGATTCTTGTCAGTGTTGCTATTCTTGTGTTTGTTTGCGTTCCGAATAAGGTACAGATATTCTGACCTTTTCAGTAAAGGTTCCCTTATGACTTTCCTTTTCTTTTGATCTCTCATCTGTTTAGGATTCCCTATGCCATTGCTATGATCCCTTTCATTTTTTCTGAACCTCTGATAATTGAACCTATTGCTATTTGAACCTTTGACACTTGAACCTTTGACAAATTAACTATTTGGACTTTTGACACGAGAACTCTTTTAAATAAATCTTTGATTTAAACTTTGATGATTTGAACTTTTAAATTTGATAACTTGATTTGAAAACTTTGATTTGCCTTTGACCATTCAGTATGATACCCGGGCTATTACCAGGCATGGGGTGTCCATGTCCATAGCATTGATGCACCAATGTTATGTCTCTTGTGTGGTCAGAGAGATTTGCCACACCGTCCCTTATTTGTATTTGTTAAGAGCTCGATTGTTATTATATATGCTTGGCCACTATATTTGTTTGAAGGGGCGTATGGATGCATCCTAGTTTTGCTTTGTATTTGTAATTACTTTAATATTTAGTTTGGTGAATGTGGCCTGTGTGCAATACACGCCCTTCACGACCCATTGAGGTAACCCCTCTGATTCATTTGACATTCTAAGGTATCCCCTCTGGATTGCATTTGAATTTGTATTTGATTTGTTTGGTTTGATTTGGGTTCGGGGTTAATATACTGAATATAGACCTAAACTTTTCCTTAAACGTTGTTTTGACCTTTACCTAAATAAATTGTTCCACACTTATGCTATAACATCTGATATTACCTTTGCCATATTTCTGATTCTGTTATCTATTATCATTGCTTGTTACCTTTATATCTGTTCACTGGGCTTTTTAAGCTCAGCCGCATTTCTTTTCCCGCGGTAGGTTTTAGTAGGAAGCTGGGTTATGAATGGAGAGTACTTGGACTTAGAAGACTATACCTTGATAGCCATTCTGGATTAGAGATGACTAGAAGAGATTATTTAGACTTAGTACTTATTGTATTCTCATTGTAACCTTGTATCTTCAGATTTTCCTTTGTAACCATTGAAATTCATTTTGTATTATTTGGTCTTATGCTTGTGTTTGCTTTGATATGTCACCATAACGTAATACTTCTTCCCTTATCGGGTTGGGGTGTTACAATTATGGTATCAGAGAGACAGGCTGCGACTTGTAATACATTTACCCTTGGCCTGTGTAAGTTTGGACCGTTACGTTTCCACTGTAGGCGCTCATAAGATAACCTTTGAAAATTTGCTTTAGGATTTCCCCATAGGAACTTAAGTTATTACCGGCGAGGAATGGGTAGATTAGGACATCTATGTAAGTAACATTGCTTCCGCATCACTCTGATTCGTGCCTATGCCTTTAGATATGCCTTGTAAGAACATTTGTTTCAGAAGTTAGAAAGTTTTGCAACTTAAGCTTAGTGACCAAGTAAGTTTGGAATTCCTCGAGAACTACATGGGTACCTTGCACCATTTAAGTTTCACTTCCTGATTTTGATCTCCAATTCTGATCTGTTTGATAAACAGTTTGATGCTTTTTCGACCATCCCGAAGGTCATTCGACCATAATGTGTTTGACACATTCTATGAATTCATCACTCATGTCGGATATGAAGTGTATCATCTGATACTACTTAATTCTGCATAATCCATTAATACTCCTCTGAGAACCCTGGTGACTCTTAACCACGGATATAGGAAGATTTGTTCCCTCCCTTCGATTGATGAACCTCGTTTGATAATTAATTCCTTTGGAAGGATATGATGTTAATTACTATCTCAGTATAGATTTGTTAACTGAGCATGATGATGCTGGCAACTGATACTCCATACATCTCTCTTTCGACAACCATACGATGTTCGTATTACTGATGACACACATTCTACCTATCACTTGCGCTAAGGAGCCAAACAAGATTCCAAACACCTTGAACTGTTCGCTTATCTATCTCAACACTTTGATGAACCATGTACTTGACTCTGATAGATGAACTGCCATCTGGTTTGACGACCGTGTTCGTTCTATGAATCTGTTTACTCTTGATATAATTGACCTTGAGGTCTTTTGGTTATGGATTGGTTGGCCCCTCATAAGCTACCACAGACTACCATACCCGATATGTGACCGCTAGCAATATATTCCATCTTACTTTTATTATAATGGCTCTCTACCACTTAAATCCATTGAGATTAATTCTGCTATGAGAGTAGAAGACTCCGATCTCATATGATTGACGAGTTTTTCTCCTGACACCTATTGGTATCCACCATTGGAAAGCTCTGGCATTGGAAGTATATTGTTGTACAAAATTTTCCCGATGTCCGCTGATGAACCTCTTGGTGATTCCTTCCTACTTGGAAGTAGAGATAACCTTGAACTGATCCCAGTTGAAGAAGCCTTGATGCCATTGAAGTTGAGAGATTGAAGGAGCTGACGGAATATGATTTTTGCTAACTCTAGTGTTTTCCCTTGAGATATTCCTGTAAATTTATGAAGAAGGAGGAGAGAAGTATACGACGGTGTATCGACTATCGTGAACTTAATCGTATCACTATCCGTAATCATTATCCATTTTCGTGTATCAATGCTTGATTTGGTCTACCTTTGAAACTCCGTATCTAATTGCATCATTTTAAATTTGAAGGACTGAAGAAGCAACCACAAGAACTTCTAAGAAGGGGGTTAACTAACCAAGAGTAACCTCCATGAAGTATTTCAGTTTTATTCGTGAAGAAGAAGGAAGGCGACGTGAAGTGTATGTGAAGTTTCTCTGAAAGTGACTTAAGGTTTGGTTATCATCTGTCACACATAAGGAACAAGATGATATCTGAAGCTGCTTCCGTACTCGTTATAATCATTTTGAGCTTGAATGACGTCAATTGTATTGGCCAAGATAATCATGTTTTCGCGTGTCTTTGGACAAATTGTCATAGTATGACATTGTGTTTGTGTTCAGAGACGAAGAGGAACATGTAGATCATCTTCGTATTAAGTTAGAATGACCCTTGTTCTGGAAGAGTAGATTTGATTGGCATTTAGAGATCGTAGCAGACAGCACTGCCTGCAGAGACAGAGCTCTTACTAAAAGGATCAAGATAGACGACAGTTACCGAAGTTCGGAACCTTTGAGAAGAGCAGTGGAAGATGTTCGCGACAGGAGTTACCGTGGAAGAGGCATATGAGAAGAAGAGAGAAACTGAGACGGGACTCGATTATACCTCATGCAGCACGTGGAAATTACAGTTCGGGCATTAAGACAATCAGACCGTAGGAGACGAGCTATTCAACTCATAACCTGGAGTCGACAACGGCGGCGTTTACCTTAAAACCTGGAGCTGTGCTAGAAGACCTGTCGAAGACACGCAATCTTGCTCCTCTATTCATTTTAGTTGTACTAAGATGAATTGATAGCAGAAGCAGAATTGCGGATTAAAGGGTGCACAGTGATCATGTCAGAGACTCCCGTTACTACACCACAAAATTCAAGAAGAGTTGCAGAAGGCTTGAGGAACCAGACTCAAGTTTAAGATTCCTTTTCACCGTATGACCAGATGAACAAGCGGAGACAGACTACTCGGATTTGGAAGAATTTTGGAAACATATATTTGAATGGTCAGATTTTGAAGCAAACACTTATGTTTGGATGAGTGGATTCTGTGAAGGATGAAGTTATGGACGACGTACTCTATTTTATGCTTGCTAGGCTCCGTTACGTTATTTATACGATCTGTTTCTCTGATTTTGTTCCGGGAATGATGATTTGATTAGGACCTACCCTAGGAGGTAGAAGGACTGTTAGGTGGTTAAGATAAGATGTTTAGTTCACGACTTGAGATAAAGTATGACCATCATGATGGTATACTCATATGATGCTGGTATTATGACGGTTCACGAACGTGATAATACTTACGTCATATGACGTACCCTCATTGTGATCATAGGATATTTCGAGGAGTGCCTTTGAAACCTTAGAATTCTGACATTTGATTGAAATTATCTGCATTTAGTGAGACTTTAGGTTCATTCTACCTATGCGTTTAATCTGCCTTCACCGTTATACGATTTGATACGTCTGGATTCTTGTCACGCATTTTGCTGACCTCTGCACTTCCAATAAGAATCTTAGGTTCTATTGTAGAACTTTCTGCCAATTGATGTTATCGACAATCTATTTTCTGTACGTTCTCATCTGATTTGTCTAATAAATTTTGTGGACGGCATATCCGTCAAAATCCTATATATATTCCTGCGTCTTTTCCGAGAGAATCCGATTAACATCTATTACGTTGGTATATTATTCTTTTGATCTGAATTCAATATGATTTGTCTTTTCTGCGGAAACCGAAGCTTTGATCAACAAGATAGAGTCATGAGTAACAAGTCTTTCATATTTCTGTTCGCAGTCAGTTGGGTTTCCGTTTCATCCCACCTCAATTTTCGAGGACGAAAATTTTCCTTTTAGAGGGGAAGAAGTTGTAATACCCGAAATTTCAAAACATGCAAAATGACCAAAATGCCCCTATAACTTTAAATTTCAATTAATGATTAAATAAAACACCAAATAAATCCCAAACTCTTGGAAATGAACAACATAAGAAGCAAGATAATTTTTACTGCTACATTTTAACATTTTACAATGTACGAAAATTTCTTGTCACACATGAAAACATTATATGGACCGAAAGTTATATGTATACACATTTAATTGTTTGTTAAACCTTTGAAATCAATTAAATATCAAGATAAACATTGAGATAAATGAGGAAACAAGGAAAATCAGCAAATTGATATGATCAATCAATCATGGGCCGAGAATTATGCTCCCTTTCCCCCTCCTACACGGTTTTAATTATTCTTTCCTTATTTTCATTCGCTAAACCCTAACAAAC
Organism: Artemisia tridentata subsp. tridentata; assembly: GCA_021014915.2. Lineage (NCBI taxonomy): Eukaryota > Viridiplantae > Streptophyta > Magnoliopsida > Asterales > Asteraceae > Artemisia > Artemisia tridentata. The sequence goes on along the minus strand of CP139505.1, from coordinate 130,772,891 downwards.
ACACACAAAATCCTCTCTTCTCCATCTGAATTTCTGGAGTTCATTGGTTATTTTTTTGGTGTTCCCCTAAGTCCAAAGAAGGTAGGAAAAATAGCTTGAGGTCGTGGAAAAGCTGATTCGATCGTAGGAGTTTTTCTTGTGTCGAATTGTTCATACGAGAGGTACAAAAATCATACGCTTTATTCACTCGTTCTAAAATTCGTATGGTATTTTTATTATGTTCTTTACATCATATAAGACTCATATAAAATGGCTGAATCAAACCATGCACGTTAAATTGATCATAGTAATTATAAATGTTAAAAACACGAATAAAATCCAAATCGGTTCATACGAATTTTCTGGGATTCGAATCTATTTTATCTGAGTTCTATAATCATCATATAGCTCTGGAAAAATGATTATTTCATCGTTGAAGCCTAAATAATCTGTGATTGAATTTATTTTGAAATCGGGTTTTAAGAAAAATAAGGAGAAAATAGAAAACCTAATCGAATCGAATTAGGGTTTGTGTCTTATGATTAAATCTGATTAATTAATGTGTTATTAGGATGTTTGAATGATTTTCTAATGATTGGATAAACTAGGGCTAGGGTTTTGTAATTAAGAAGTTATACCGATTGGAATATAAAAAACTATAAGGGTGTGTTTTGTAATTATTGAAACGTGAGGGATATTTTTGTAAGTCATTTTGGAGCTGGGGTGAAACGTGAAAAATATAATATGAGGGTACTATGTGTAAAATTTGCAAGAAAAGATTTATTTGTTATATATGTAAGTCGAATTGAAATTAAATTAAATGGAGGGACTAAAAGTGTAAATTCTGGAAACTTAAGGTTATTCTGTATAAATAATGATATTAAGGGTGTGATGTGTAATTTTGGATATTTAAGGGCTTAATATGTAATTATTAATAAATTATGATTTGAATTGTAGTTTTATAAAATTAAGGGACTAATTGTGTAAATTATGCAATCTAAAGGGGCATCGTACCACATATTAATTTTAAGGGTATATTCTGTAAATTGGTAAAATAAAGTGCTTGATGTGTTAATATAATTATGATAAGGGTTAAATTGTGATTTATGTAATTATAGGGTTTAATTTGTAAATTAATTAACTAAAAGGGTATAATCTGTAAATTGTGAAACTTAAAGGATTAAAAGTGTAATTCTGAATAACTTATGTATTAAATGAGTAACTTGAGGTATTTTCATTTTAAACCTTTAACTTTGATGTATTTACAATTAAAACCCTAAAATATGGAAACTTGTTATATTTAACCTTAAACTTTTATAACTTGCTAAAATGAACCTTATTTCCATAATAACCCTAGTTAATGACTTAACCTAAATTATATTATTTGAATCTTGCTAATTATGGAAACCTGCTAAATATAGGAAGTTACTTAAAATGAAAAGACAACCTAAAAAGGAGTAATCAGATTTGAAATGAACTATTGAGTAATTCTCGACTTCTAATTCGTCTAGGTTCTGTGAAGAAGGAGTGATCTGATTCTTGTCAGTGTTGCTATTCTTGTGTTTGTTTGCGTTCCGAATAAGGTACAGATATTCTGACCTTTTCAGTAAAGGTTCCCTTATGACTTTCCTTTTCTTTTGATCTCTCATCTGTTTAGGATTCCCTATGCCATTGCTATGATCCCTTTCATTTTTTCTGAACCTCTGATAATTGAACCTATTGCTATTTGAACCTTTGACACTTGAACCTTTGACAAATTAACTATTTGGACTTTTGACACGAGAACTCTTTTAAATAAATCTTTGATTTAAACTTTGATGATTTGAACTTTTAAATTTGATAACTTGATTTGAAAACTTTGATTTGCCTTTGACCATTCAGTATGATACCCGGGCTATTACCAGGCATGGGGTGTCCATGTCCATAGCATTGATGCACCAATGTTATGTCTCTTGTGTGGTCAGAGAGATTTGCCACACCGTCCCTTATTTGTATTTGTTAAGAGCTCGATTGTTATTATATATGCTTGGCCACTATATTTGTTTGAAGGGGCGTATGGATGCATCCTAGTTTTGCTTTGTATTTGTAATTACTTTAATATTTAGTTTGGTGAATGTGGCCTGTGTGCAATACACGCCCTTCACGACCCATTGAGGTAACCCCTCTGATTCATTTGACATTCTGAGGTATCCCCTCTGGATTGCATTTGAATTTGTATTTGATTTGTTTGGTTTGATTTGGGTTCGGGGTTAATATACTGAATATAGACCTAAACTTTTCCTTAAACGTTGTTTTGACCTTTACCTAAATAAATTGTTCCACACTTATGCTATAACATCTGATATTACCTTTGCCATATTTCTGATTCTGTTATCTATTATCATTGCTTGTTACCTTTATATCTGTTCACTGGGCTTTTTAAGCTCAGCCGCATTTCTTTTCCCGCGGTAGGTTTTAGTAGGAAGCTGGGTTATGAATGGAGAGTACTTGGACTTAGAAGACTATACCTTGATAGCCATTCTGGATTAGAGATGACTAGAAGAGATTATTTAGACTTAGTACTTATTGTATTCTCATTGTAACCTTGTATCTTCAGATTTTCCTTTGTAACCATTGAAATTCATTTTGTATTATTTGGTCTTATGCTTGTGTTTGCTTTGATATGTCACCATAACGTAATACTTCTTCCCTTATCGGGTTGGGGTGTTACAATTATGGTATCAGAGAGACAGGCTGCGACTTGTAATACATTTACCCTTGGCCTGTGTAAGTTTGGACCGTTACGTTTCCACTGTAGGCGCTCATAAGATAACCTTTGAAAATTTGCTTTAGGATTTCCCCATAAGAACTTAAGTTATTACCGGCGAGGAATGGGTAGATTAGGACATCTATGTAAGTAACATTGCTTCCGCATCACTCTGATTCGTGCCTATGCCTTTAGATATGCCTTGTAAGAACATTTGTTTCAGAAGTTAGAAAGTTTTGCAACTTAAGCTTAGTGACCAAGTAAGTTTGGAATTCCTCGAGAACTACATGGGTACCTTGCACCATTTAAGTTTCACTTCCTGATTTTGATCTCCAATTCTGATCTGTTTGATAAACAGTTTGATGCTTTTTCGACCATCCCGAAGGTCATTCGACCATAATGTGTTTGACACATTCTATGAATTCATCACTCATGTCGGATATGAAGTGTATCATCTGATACTACTTAATTCTGCGTAATCCATTAATACTCCTCTGAGAACCCTGGTGACTCTTAACCACGGATATAGGAAGATTTGTTCCCTCCCTTCGATTGATGAACCTCGTTTGATAATTAATTCCTTTGGAAGGATATGATGTTAATTACTATCTCAGTATAGATTTGTTAACTGAGCATGATGATGCTGGCAACTGATACTCCATACATCTCTCTTTCGACAACCATACGATGTTCGTATTACTGATGACACACATTCTACCTATCACTTGCGCTAAGGAGCCAAACAAGATTCCAAACACCTTGAACTGTTCGCTTATCTATCTCAACACTTTGATGAACCATGTACTTGACTCTGATAGATGAACTGCCATCTGGTTTGACGACCGTGTTCGTTCTATGAATCTGTTTACTCTTGATATAATTGACCTTGAGGTCTTTTGGTTATGGATTGGTTGGCCCCTCATAAGCTACCACAGACTACCATACCCGATATGTGACCGCTAGCAATATATTCCATCTTACTTTTATTATAATGGCTCTCTACCACTTAAATCCATTGAGATTAATTCTGCTATGAGAGTAGAAGACTCCGATCTCATATGATTGACGAGTTTTTCTCCTGACACCTATTGGTATCCACCATTGGAAAGCTCTGGCATTGGAAGTATATTGTTGTACAAAATTTTCCCGATGTCCGCTGATGAACCTCTTGGTGATTCCTTCCTACTTGGAAGTAGAGATAACCTTGAACTGATCCCAGTTGAAGAAGCCTTGATGCCATTGAAGTTGAGAGATTGAAGGAGCTGACGGAATATGATTTTTGCTAACTCTAGTGTTTTCCCTTGAGATATTCCTGTAAATTTATGAAGAAGGAGGAGAGAAGTATACGACGGTGTATCGACTATCGTGAACTTAATCGTATCACTATCCGTAATCATTATCCATTTTCGTGTATCAATGCTTGATTTGGTCTACCTTTGAAACTCCGTATCTAATTGCATCATTTTAAATTTGAAGGACTGAAGAAGCAACCACAAGAACTTCTAAGAAGGGGGTTAACTAACCAAGAGTAACCTCCATGAAGTATTTCAGTTTTATTCGTGAAGAAGAAGGAAGGCGACGTGAAGTGTATGTGAAGTTTCTCTGAAAGTGACTTAAGGTTTGGTTATCATCTGTCACACATAAGGAACAAGATGATATCTGAAGCTGCTTCCGTACTCGTTATAATCATTTTGAGCTTGAATGACGTCAATTGTATTGGCCAAGATAATCATGTTTTCGCGTGTCTTTGGACAAATTGTCATAGTATGACATTGTGTTTGTGTTCAGAGACGAAGAGGAACATGTAGATCATCTTCGTATTAAGTTAGAATGACCCTTGTTCTGGAAGAGTAGATTTGATTGGCGTTTAGAGATCGTAGCAGACAGCACTGCCTGCAGAGACAGAGCTCTTACTAAAAGGATCAAGATAGACGACAGTTACCGAAGTTCGGAACCTTTGAGAAGAGCAGTGGAAGATGTTCGCGACAGGAGTTACCGTGGAAGAGGCATATGAGAAGAAGAGAGAAACTGAGACGGGACTCGATTATACCTCATGCAGCACGTGGAAATTACAGTTCGGGCATTAAGACAATCAGACCGTAGGAGACGAGCTATTCAACTCATAACCTGGAGTCGACAACGGCGGCGTTTACCTTAAAACCTGGAGCTGTGCTAGAAGACCTGTCGAAGACACGCAATCTTGCTCCTCTATTCATTTTAGTTGTACTAAGATGAATTGATAGCAGAAGCAGAATTGCGGATTAAAGGGTGCACAGTGATCATGTCAGAGACTCCCGTTACTACACCACAAAATTCAAGAAGAGTTGCAGAAGGCTTGAGGAACCAGACTCAAGTTTAAGATTCCTTTTCACCGTATGACCAGATGAACAAGCGGAGACAGACTACTCGGATTTGGAAGAATTTTGGAAACATATATTTGAATGGTCAGATTTTGAAGCAAACACTTATGTTTGGATGAGTGGATTCTGTGAAGGATGAAGTTATGGACGACGTACTCTATTTTATGCTTGCTAGGCTCCGTTACGTTATTTATACGATCTGTTTCTCTGATTTTGTTCCGGGAATGATGATTTGATTAGGACCTACCCTAGGAGGTAGAAGGACTGTTAGGTGGTTAAGATAAGATGTTTAGTTCACGACTTGAGATAAAGTATGACCATCATGATGGTATACTCATATGATGCTGGTATTATGACGGTTCACGAACGTGATAATACTTACGTCATATGACGTACCCTCATTGTGATCATAGGATATTTCGAGGAGTGCCTTTGAAACCTTAGAAATTCTGACATTTGATTGAAATTATCTGCATTTAGTGAGACTTTAGGTTCATTCTACCTATGCGTTTAATCTGCCTTCACCGTTATACGATTTGATACGTCTGGATTCTTGTCACGCATTTTGCTGACCTCTGCACTTCCAATAAGAATCTTAGGTTCTATTGTAGAACTTTCTGCCAATTGATGTTATCGACAATCTATTTTCTGTACGTTCTCATCTGATTTGTCTAATAAATTTTGTGGACGGCATATCCGTCAAAATCCTATATATATTCCTGCGTCTTTTCCGAGAGAATCCGATTAACATCTATTACGTTGGTATATTATTCTTTTGATCTGAATTCAATATGATTTGTCTTTTCTGCGGAAACCGAAGCTTTGATCAACAAGATAGAGTCATGAGTAACAAGTCTTTCATATTTCTGTTCGCAGTCAGTTGGGTTTCCGTTTCATCCCACCTCAATTTTCGAGGACGAAAATTTTCCTTTTAGAGGGGAAGAAGTTGTAATACCCGAAATTTCAAAACATGCAAAATGACCAAAATGCCCCTATAACTTTAAATTTCAATTAATGATTAAATAAAACACCAAATAAATCCCAAACTCTTGGAAATGAACAACATAAGAAGCAAGATAATTTTTACTGCTACATTTTAACATTTTACAATGTACGAAAATTTCTTGTCACACATGAAAACATTATATGGACCGAAAGTTATATGTATACACATTTAATTGTTTGTTAAACCTTTGAAATCAATTAAATATCAAGATAAACATTGAGATAAATGAGGAAACAAGGAAAATCAGCAAATTGATATGATCAATCAATCATGGGCCGAGAATTATGCTCCCTTTCCCCCTCCTACACGGTTTTAATTATTCTTTCCTTATTTTCATTCGCTAAACCCTAACAAACACACACAAAATCCTCTCTTCTCCATCCGAATTTCTGGAGTTCATTGGTTATTTTTTTGGCGTTCCCCTAAGTCCAAAGAAGGTAGGAAAAATAGCTTGAGGTTGTGGAAAAGCTGATTCGATCGTAGGAGTTTTTCTTGTGTCGAATTGTTCATACGAGAGGTACAAAAATCATACGCTTTATTCACTCGTTCTAAAATTCGTATGGTATTTTTATTATGTTCTTTACATCATATAAGACTCATATAAAATGGCTGAATCAAACCATGCACGTTAAATTGATCATAGTAATTATAAATGTTAAAAACACGAATAAAATCCAAATCGGTTCATACGAATTTTCTGGGATTCGAATCTATTTTATCTGAGTTCTATAATCATCATATAGCTCTGGAAAAATGTTTATTTCATCGTTGAAGCCTAAATAATCTGTGATTGAATTTATTTTGAAATCGGGTTTTAAGAAAAATAAGGAGAAAATAGAAAACCTAATCGAATCGAATTAGGGTTTGTGTCTTATGATTAAATCTGATTAATTAATGTGTTATTAGGATGTTTGAATGATTTTCTAATGATTGGATAAACTAGGGCTAGGGTTTTGTAATTAAGAAGTTATACCGATTGGAATATAAAAAACTATAAGGGTGTGTTTTGTAATTATTGAAACTGAGGGATATTTTTGTAAGTCATTTTGGAGCTGGGGTGAAACGTGAAAAATATAATATGAGGGTACTATGTGTAAAATTTGCAAGAAAAGATTTATTTGTTATATATGTAAGTCGAATTGAAATTAAATTAAATGGAGGGACTAAAAGTGTAAATTCTGGAAACTTAAGGTTATTCTGTATAAATAATGATATTAAGGGTGTGATGTGTAATTTTGGATATTTAAGGGCTTAATATGTAATTATTAATAAATTATGATTTGAATTGTAGTTTTATAAAATTAAGGGACTAATTGTGTAAATTATGCAATCTAAAGGGGCATCGTACCACATATTAATTTTAAGGGTATATTCTGTAAATTGGTAAAATAAAGTGCTTGATGTGTTAATATAATTATGATAAGGGTTAAATTGTGATTTATGTAATTATAGGGTTTAATTTGTAAATTAATTAACTAAAAGGGTATAATCTGTAAATTGTGAAACTTAAAGGGTTAAAAGTGTAATTCTGAATAACTTATGTATTAAATGAGTAACTTGAGGTATTTTCATTTTAAACCTTTAACTTTGATGTATTTACAATTAAAACCCTAAAATATGGAAACTTGTTATATTTAACCTTAAACTTTTATAACTTGCTAAAATGAACCTTATTTCCATAATAACCCTAGTTAATGACTTAACCTAAATTATATTATTTGAATCTTGCTAATTATGGAAACCTGCTAAATATAGGAAGTTACTTAAAATGGAAAGACAACCTAAAAAGGAGTAATCAGATTTGAAATGAACTATTGAGTAATTCTCGACTTCTAATTCGTCTAGGTTCTGTGAAGAAGGAGTGATCTAATTCTTGTCAGTGTTGCTATTCTTGTGTTTGTTTGCGTTCCGAATAAGGTACATATATTCTTTACCTTTTCAGTAAAGGTTCCCTTATGACTTTCCTTTTCTTTTGATCTCTCATCTGTTTAGGATTCCATATGTCATTGCTATGATCCCTTTCATTTTTTCTGAACCTCTGATAATTGAACCTATTGCTATTTGAACCTTTGACACTTGAACCTTTGACAAATTAACTATTTGGACTTTTGACACGAGAACTCTTTTAAATAAATCTTTGATTTAAACTTTGATGATTTGAACTTTTAAATTTGATAACTTGATTTGAAAACTTTGATTTGCCTTTGACCATTCAGTATGATACCCGGGCTATTACCAGGCATGGGGTGTCCATGTCCATAGCATTGATGCACCAATGTTATGTCTCTTGTGTGGTCAGAGAGATTTGCCACACCGTCCCTTATTTGTATTTGTTAAGAGCTCGATTGTTATTATATATGCTTGGCCACTATATTTGTTTGAAGGGGCGTATGGATGCATCCTAGTTTTACTTTGTATTTGTAATTACTTTAATATTTAGTTTGGTGAATGTGGCCTGTGTGCAATACACGCCCTTCACGACCCATTGAGGTAACCCCTCTGATTCATTTGACATTCTGAGGTATCCCCTCTGGATTGCATTTGAATTTGTATTTGATTTGTTTGGTTTGATTTGGGTTCGGGGTTAATATACTGAATATTGACCTAAACTTTTCCTTAAACGTTGTTTTGACCTTTACCTAAATAAATTGTTCCACACTTATGCTATAACATCTGATATTACCTTTGCCATATTTCTGATTCTGTTATCTATTATCATTGCTTGTTACCTTTATATCTGTTCACTGGGCTTTTTAAGCTCAGCCGCATTTCTTTTCCCGCGGCAGGTTTTAGTAGGAAGCTGGGTTATGAATGGAGAGTACTTGGACTTAGAAGACTATACCTTGATAGCCATTCTGGATTAGAGATGACTAGAAGAGATTATTTAGACTTAGTACTTATTGTATTCTCATTGTAACCTTGTATCTTCAGATTTTCCTTTGTAACCATTGAAATTCATTTTGTATTATTTGGTCTTATGCTTGTGTTTGCTTTGATATGTCACCATAACGTAATACTTCTACCCTTATCGGGTTGGGGTGTTACACTAATCCAAACACCCTTTGGAAAAATCAGGGCCCTGTATAAATGTCGACATTTGTTTACAAGGGTCCTACGTACGTTTTTTTTTTTTTTTTTTTTTTCAGATTGAAACTGTATTAAGGAGTCTTAGAAGGATTTTGTATTTGCGACACATGTAGCTTTGCACTTATATTTTAGGTTTTGTTTACTTTTAGTCGTAGAACTATCGTACCTATGAGTTATTACAATGGTTTAGTGTATTGGCTTACGCTTACACTTTGCACTTATATTTATTGAGTTCCGTTGCATCGTAGATCACCCGCTTAAGCTTACCTTTTTGCCGTTGCAGGATAACCTATTCCGGCAACGGTAACCATGGATGCGACATTACTCAATTCCTTGCTGACTCACTGGAGGACAAGAGCAGGGGAAATATTGAAAAACAAAGCGGCGAGATAGATTATAAAGTTGGAAGAAAAATAACAAACTATCGACCAACGGTCTACTGATGAATTTTGAACAGCCTAACTAGGCACTACATATATACCAGAGGTCTGCTCTTTTCTGCAAAATGAGGCTAAAATATTGATACTTTGGTTGGTATCACAGGCCTTTGAATGTTACCTATTTGCAGCCTAATCATACTGTTTACCTCTTTTCAGGACGCAAGAGCTTTTATTGGTTTCAAAACAGTGTTATATTACAATTGATATGTAGTCATTAGGGTGTATCATCGTTGAACTGCTGTCAGCTTGACAAGGTATGCCTACCATATGTAGATTGTACTGTCAATTTATAAAACTAACAACATCTTTTGTATGAAATGAATTATTTACATGTTTTAAGGTTCAAGTTAAGTTACATATTGCCATTTTCATTTTATTTAGGTTGTTTGCCTTTCTTATGTGTTTTCCCTTTTCCTTTAAAAAAAAAAAGCGATACCGTGAAAAGGCAACTGTTTCCAGAGCAACCAATAGGAAAAAAAAAAAGAAACAAAAAGGTACACATTCACAATTTACTTCACATAAACATTACTTTTTCATTGAATAGAATATCATACAAGCCCATACCATAGACATCAGACATATTTTACAGCCCCTAAAACCTTAACAAATTTGCTCATGCATCTTCTTATCACATATTTGCACTTTTTTTAACCGATAAATAAACTTTATATTTGCAGCATTTTTGCAAAAAAGTGAACCTGTTCTGGTCTCACAAATTTGCAGTTTTGTTAGCCATAACAATTCTACAAACGTCATGACAAACATATAACGGAACACATACAACACAAAAAATGAATGCAAAAAACCCGCCGTGTTACTAAGACATTGCTTGCCGAGTTCGTAGCATTGCATGATCTGGTACCTTACGATTCTATATATCATCTAACATCTGAGAAAGAAATCCAAAAAGGTTTACAAGGTTAAATATTCTTCAATTTATTGCTATTTTTATAAAAAGACTGGGAGGGAATGGGCTACGACATTGGTTTGTGGATGTTTGCAGGCACATAGGTTCATTTGTTTGTGGAGTTGCATCGGCTTGGGTTAACGCCTAATAAGGTGAGCTTCACACGGGCTTTTCTGTATATTGAGGAATGTGGCCTTTTTTCTATATTCTCAAGCCACCACTTAGGCTAATAAACTGCTGGCGAGTCCAAATTAAGGAAATTTGTGTTTTTACAATGATTGTGAATGTGTATATTTACTACCTATTATTTTTGTGTCTCAGATTATAGCCAGTTTTGCAAGTGTCAATGGCGGAGTTAAAGTTGAGAAGAAAAATTAAATGTTGGCCTGCAAAATGTGGAGCATGTACGAAAATAAGGTGAAGGTCAGATCCAGAATGGGGCTTAAAAAAGCCAACAAACATGTCAAACATGTACGTTTTCCTAAATCGTTCTTGCTATTTTATATCTTGAATCTTGTGTTACAAGTTATAAACTGAATGTAAGAGATCCACATGCAAGTAGAAATCTCACATCCAGATGATTTTGAATTTGCTTAGATAGCTAAAAAATAAATGACAATAGGTTTCTTTGCGATGTGAAACGATTGAGCGTTGATCTATTTGCATTTCTGTTAGGTACTATTGTGGATAACAAATGATGCTCAGTTCTGCCTCTGTTATGTTGTGACCCAGTGTTGATTTTGCCTTTGTACGAGCTTCAATATATGGCAATGAACAGAAGTTCATGTATCTGTCAACTTATGGGTTATTTCTCAAAACTTCAACAACTTAATTTCCATTTTTTGGGCTGCAAGGTATCGTTAAGTGCTAATATTGAAATTCGCATTACAGTATATTCCAAGACCTCTTGATTATATATCTAACTGATTTCTCCGTATCACTTTTCTTATAGGTATTGTCAGATGCTGATAAGAGTGTTCTGCCTTCGGCTTATAACATATATGGAAACAACCCGTTGCAACGCCCCGCCGCAACGCGGCGGACCGGTGCCCTAAGCTGATACCAAGGTTAGTTTAACATTTACATTTTTGTTAAGCTTTTAGTTCTGTAACAAATAAAGAGTGTTTAATGGTTTTTTGGTATGAGTCCAAAAAAATACATGGCAAGTGACGGAGCTTTGTCTCATACGATAACTGTGAGCCATTTTGCCGTACCACTAATAACCAATTGTTCGTTGTATCCAGAGCTTATTAGTTTTAAGTACTAATTTGCGTACGGTGTTTTTTAAGTAGAAAAGTAATTTCGAGTGTTTGGATGTTACCGAACAATTGGTTATGCGGTATTTGTCGGTGTATCAGCTACAATGTTAAGGTTTCACTATGATAGTTTGCTGATGCTTTCTAGGCGACGTGTTCTTATGTTAGACCACGGTAGGCACCTTATATATTTATGATTAATTTGCTCTTCTGTTCCAAATAAACGCTACTTAAATTTTGTAACACATCAGCGGAAACAATTTAAAACCTTAGATCTATACAATACAACAACTTTTTAGCCGTTACTTTAGCCCACTGATTACTGCCCAGGCATCCTCGCATATACTCACCTTAACGATCCGTTTCCATTGGTTTTCTTATACACAACAGACACACATAAATCTAGAATATTCCTGAACCCTCGCTCCAAACCCTCCATTGTGTTTTGTTGTGAATGAAGAGCCGACCAAAATGTACGCTTTGATCTAAAACTTTATGAATATTCACCATTTCAACAGGTATGAACTCTTTGATCTAAAATGTTACACGGGTATAAGAATTCATTTTTGTAACGTTAGTTATTCATTTTGTTGTTGCAGATACACCTTCAGTGGCCGACATTCCAGCCCTGTGTAAGAACAAAAAAATGTCGCCATGTAACTTAACTAAGAAATGCATTATCAGTAGTGGATTGCCCGCGCTTCAGATGGCAACAACAACCTATTTAACTGATCGGTAAATCGGTCTATGCTGAATTGTTTTTTGAGTATAAGTTAAATAAGTAAGACCATGGCACAAGTATTACATTTTTTTGTTTTTTGATGTCATGTGTTTTTGCAAGCAGTGTTTTACAGGCAGTGTTTTGAGGGCAAGGACTCTTGGAGCTAAATCATATCGACAAGCAAAAACATGCCCAAAACGTCGCAAAATAAACAGGCGAGCCGGCAACGCGGCGTTCGCCACCAATCTTGTTATTATATATATTAAACCACAACCCAAACGGTGCCGTTTTGCTCCGATATTTCCCGCCAAAAAAACGGGCCCAGTCCTTAGCCCACACGTTTTTACTTGGCCCGTCATGGCCTGTTTCCCAGCCCGTCTGTGCGATAATAACACTCCCGAATCTTCCACATCCATCTTCATTATTACACACATAGTATCAAAACTCTCACACACAGACAAACACAATCAAATCAGATAATTGATGCGCGAGAGTTAGGGTTTCAGTTTTGGGGTGTTTTGGTGCCGGTTATGCTTCATTCATGTTCGGTTGCAATTAATCAAAACACAAGAGCTAGGGTTTCAATTAGATTCCATCATGCTGTGTTATAGGAGCTACAGAGACACGCTACGTACACCGGTGGCATTTGGTACTACTACTTAAATTCAATTTAGGGTTTTATTAATTTGAAGATATTAATGAATTAATTGTTTTTGTTTTTGTAGAAAAAAGAGAATGTTACACCGGTTAATTCTGAGTTTGCGGTAAATTTTGTTAATTTTTGTGTTATTTTATAATTTATATTATGAAAATTGAAACCCTAAATTTGTTTTTGGGTTTTTTTTTACAGGAATTGAGTGAGTCAAGGGCGGAGTTGCTTAATAGGATTCAAAATTTGAAAAATGTATGATGTGTTTTTTTTAATGTTTTAATATTTGTTTGTTAATCTAATTTTGTTTTTGTTGTGGGTTTTCGAAATGAAGGATCTTCAAAGCTGGAGGTCGAAATTGGATACACAAGTTAAGAGTTACCGCGATGTAAGTGTTGTTTTGTTGTAATATTACAGATTTAAAACTGAGATTATGGGGGTGTTTGTTTAAGCTTATTTGTGAGCTTTATGTGATTTTGCCTTAGATTTCATAAGCCTGAATATTTATATAAGTTTATTAGTATATCCTAAGAAGCTTATATAAGCCTATGCGTCTCAAAGTAAGCCATAAAGTTTGAGCTTATGAAATATAAGCGGAAATCAATGAGCTTAAACAAATACCCGCTAATACTGTATTTTTGTGTTCCAGATTATGTTGTACAGGTCGGTTGGGGTACGGCAACTATGATTGAGGTATCATTGTGTGTGTTTCAGTGGGTGCGTTTAGGATGTGTGATCTGGGACTGAATCCAGTTATTGGGTCGAATGTCTGGGTTTAGTGGGTGTGAGGGTATATTTACATGCTCAAATCGGTGTCTGTCTATATGTGTGTATGTAAGTTGATTCCGTGAATATGCTATTGAAAAAGGCGTAAACTGTTACTGAACAGCTTGGTGTTATGTAGTAAAAACCGACATCAAGTAATTTTGTATAATAAAAAGTTACATTTTCATTTTGTCCAACCTGAAAGAGCAACTATTGATGGTTATGTCATACATTACGCCGTAGGAAAAAAAGGGATAAGCTATGCATATCAGAGTTCCTTTTTAGACCGCTTGATCATGTCGATTTAGTTAGTAAATAGACTTTTTTTTTCGGGTTTGCAGGAGTTGCAAACAGTGGCCACAGTTGAAGAAAAACGAATGGCTGAATTTCTTCATACCAGGTTCTTTTACTGCAACGATCCATATTAACAACCACGTTATAATATTGTTTCTGTAATTACATACCCTCAGTATTCCAAATTTGTATATTGATTAGAATAAAAGACGACTCCGTTGGAAGGGGAAGTTCAAACACCACAGGTAATGATTAGAATAAAAGACGCCTCAGTCTAGGAAGCCGTTATAAATTTGTAAGTCTTTTTTTATTATTATTCTCGCTTTAGTTACTGCCATATGCTAAATTGTGTCATTGAAAAACAATACAACACCATCTCACACTCTTTCAAGAGAAATGTTCCGGTTAGCAAATATTTAATTTAAATATGAACCTTAATGTAAAAATATATTTTTTTCTTCGCTAAAAAAATTGAGTTTCTCTATATAGTTGAGTTTGTTTAATGTTTGCTTTCTTTTTCCAGCCATACCCGAAGAGAGTAATATTAGGTTGCTGAAGTTCAATAATCTTCTCAATACAAAACGGTCGTCAGATACGCTACTGCTTCAGTCACCCACAACAATTGTGTTGAAGGTTAGTTATTTTTTTATATTAAATGTAGTTTTTAACATCTTTGTTTTATATAGTATTGTTTATCTAATTAGTTAATAAGCCTTTTGTAATAATAAGCCTTTTGTAACAAGGACCAAATAATAAGCCTTTTGTAACAACAGTTGGCTATTTGCCGCCATTTTGCACAAACAACAGTTGGATTATGTTCTTAGGCTTATGTTTTTTGGCTATTTGCCGCCAAAATAATAAGCCTGTCCTGCCCTTCTTACCTCTGTACCTTCTTTAGATCGAATCTATGGATCTCTGTGGTTTTGCTCAAGGGGGGGAATCTGCTGTTCTAGATTTAGAACCAAAGAGCATGATAAGTGATGTAGGTGGTGTTAGAGTTTATGGATTATTTATTAATATTTGTATGTCCTGTTTCGAACCCGAGACTTCGGGATTGCACACATTACGTATGAGTCTCAATGTATTAATAATTAATATAATGATTTATGATTAATTATTAAATCATAAAATATTTATATGATCGAACAAGAAAAGTAGAAGGGGTTAAGTGTCAATTTATGAAACATGAGGAGGTGGAAAATAAAACTTGGAGGACAAGTTTTATTTCTATAAAAGCTTGCCTTTTGTTTTATGGGATCGAAGGACAACTGATATCCCTAAACCGATTGACACAAAATTATCCCCAACCGATTCTTTAATTGGTTCTTCTTTTCCACTGACACATACATGACAGTGAAGAAGTCAACAATATATACCATGCACATGCATGGTTATTAATGTGTAAACGTTGCATGCATATTTATATGTATGACAATTAGTTTACTTCTTTTATGTTCGTGTTAATGGGATTCGATCATGTATTATCTAGAACATCAAACCTTAGGTGTTGTGATGTTTTATTTGTGATACATGAATCTAGCTTTTCACTTTGAGACGCTAGTAATACGTGTGTACAGGAACGAGTGACAAGCTTACTTTAGCTTGTGATCTTGGAAGTGTTACTTACCCTTGTCGATCCATCTTAAAACCCTATTAGGGTTTATATTGTTCTTGGAGCACGTGATTCCTTGTTCTTGCTAGGAATCAAAAAGGTACGCGTCTATTTAAATTTATGTTAATTAATTATATGTTATGTAGATCCATTCCGCTGCGTGATCTTTGTGTTTATGTGTTTATAGAATTATTATGATTCACATATTCCAACAGTGGCATCAAGAGCCGCGTTTTAAACATGTAATTAATTACATAAAACCTTAAAAATTGAATCTTTAATTAGATACATGCAATTAATAAATCTAGGGTTTATTTTTTTGTAAACCTAAATTGGGTCGACACCTAATAAAAAGATTTAGGGGTTTTGGTTTTTGTAGAAAACCCTAAGATTGCATGCAATTTTTAGGGATTAATTAATGAATACCGTATGTGATGTCATTAATTAATTAGATTGCGTACATGATATATTGACATGATAATATGTGTTTACATGATTATATGTGCAATATGGGATCCATGACAAAATCTTGCATATTTTGTCATGGAATATTTTTTGATTTATTTGCTACATGATTTTAAGATAAATCTTAAATTGGGGAAGACCTCAATATATATATATATATTAATTAATAGGTTATGTGCAATGTGGTATCTAATTGATCAAAACTTACGCGGCCAAATTTATTTGGTGTCTGTGGTCCATTGGGTACAATGAGCTCGAAAACCAATGGGAGCTTTATTGATTAGATACATATAAATTCACATAGATAATTAATAGGATTTATCAAAAAGGTTTGCATGTGGCTATATGATATTGTTAATGATCATATATGTGTTATTATGTGTTTATTTATTTTTTGAATTACTTGTTCTTTGTGTGTTTAATTATGATGGATTGTAACAACAAAGAGGGTAATTTTTCAAAATAAAAATAAATGAACCTAATAACTATGAAACCTTTGTAGTAAACCATTTATTGCCAAGTCTTATGTGCCGACAGTGGTTCGCTTCGCACGGTAATTTGCTCCCAGGCGAGACTAGCAATAATAAATTTACTACATTAATTTTTTTAGCAAGAAAATCATATTTTTTTTAGTTGATTGATTGCGACTGTACTAAGTGGTCGAAGCGGCGGACCTAAAATTGGCAAACTAAAAAGTGGGTTCTAGTTGGTACGCATTAAATTGTGACCTTAGAGGGGCACGGTTTTAACCAGCTTCGGCGGCTGTCGTCCCTACGCCCGCCTGTGCGTCAATTTTAGACTTACCAAGTACACCACGATAAATACGAAGCATCTTAAGGCAAAGCTGTAAGTTTTTCAGCGCCTCAATTAAAAACTTTGATGGTTTGAGCTACGAATGAGTAAACGGTTTTGTTTTTGAAAACATATATGATACAAAGATGAATGCATGACATCTTTGTACATATTTTTTGATTTGACACATCAAAAACTTATACCCTTTAAAATTTAAGTAATATGCCAACCAACTACAAAAAGAAACACCTAAGGTTTCATCCTACATCACTAGCAGCCAAAGCTGAATGTTGATGTTCAAAGGGTGGTTGTCTAAGGGTAAATTGAGTACTTTATTGCTAGCAGCCAAAGCTGAATGCAATAAAGCGACGTCAATTTACAGTTTCTTAAGTTGGTGAACTTAATTGGGCACTTTCATTACTAGCAGCCAAAGCTGATGTAATGGGACGGCGCCAAGGCATAAAGATTTGGGGATGAAACATGCTTACATTTTGCAACCGAGGTTGGCAATATAATGTAAGTCCCAAGATTTCTAGGAATTGCAATTGGATATTGGCAATTGGGTGATCCCGTACCTTATTGAGCACTTTCATTGCTAGCAGCCAAAGCTGATGTGATGAAACGGCGTCAATTAGGATCCTAATTTTCAATGAAAATTAAATGGTGAAATTTTATTTACCGTGGGTGTTTAATTTTCTTGAAAATTTATTATCAATAATACTAAATTGAATTTTGAAAATTCTTTTAAAGTATTTAATGCAACGTTAAAACCGTAAATATGGAACATTCTTTTAGTAGTAAATTGATCTGCACCCTTAGGGGTCTTTGGATAGAGTCAATTTTTACTGAAAAGAATAAACCAAGTCTGCTTTCCGTGTGAAGAGTAAGACTTAATCCTATTCCTTTTCATGAGTGAGAAAGGTATAATAGGAAAATTGGAATCGTCTAAGTTCTAAGAAATAACTCATGGCGAATTTCTTAAGAAATTGCACGGTTAGGAGTTATTAAATTAGAAACTAGACTAATTACCGTAAAAATGGTAAAAGGCTAACTAGAATAGTTGATCTAGTTGTTATGCTTTAACCATTCAAGGCGCTACATTCCATGATGGGGATGGTAGACCTAACTAAGGAAGAAATTGCATACCTTATTCTTTCAAGTTAATTGCATTGATGGATATTCCATCATTTACAAAGTAGAATACATTCCTTGAGTACCTTAGTAGTATTACGTAAGGAATTCATCAAGGGTGTAGGAAAGTAAACAGCACGCTATTTGCTTTTACTGGTAATGCAACACTTACAATGTTGTCAAAGCCAGTGGGAGCATAGTGCTGAAATTACTGAATAATGAGTTCATGCAATGATCTTAAATTCAGTGGGAGCTACAAGTCTTGGTAGTTACCCGGATTATCTCTAGAATTTCTTGAGATGATTACTTTCCAATTATAGACACTTGTGGTATTAAGGATAGTCGTGTACGTTTTCTTACTAGACGAGGTGATTCTATATCTACTTATATCTATGACACAATCATATTGATCAAATAAGCAAACTATTGACGTGTTGTTTATTCGATACGTGATGTTGTTCCATGCACAAGTGGGAGAGATCTTATTGTGTGCAAGCAACAACATAAAGGAATATGATTTAAAGGGTTCTCTTGACTGTAAGGTAAGAGATCAATGTTCTAATGTGTTTTACACACATTCTAATTTATGGAACACTTGAAGTTAATATCTACTTTCATTACTAGATATTAATGACAAGGTAAATTACATACTTTCATCATTATCAGCCTCGACTGATGAAATGAAACTATGTTAATTTACAAGTTTCTAAAATTAGATAATTATTAGAACAAGTGTCAATATGATAATAAGACTACTTCTAATGAGAATATTTATGTATTGTTGTAATGACATAAATAAATGAAGTAATCTTATACTACTTTATATTCAGATGTTTATGTATTCTTGGAATGACATAAATATATGAAGTAATAAATTAACTTGAAATACTATTGAAACCAAGTTGTGGGTTTCATAATTACTTTAGTTATACATGTTTATATTGTAGATATAAATATGAAGTTTTTTATTGCTATAAGACTTATACTGAAGTAAGACGTTAACTTGTTATGTTTAGACATATACAAGAAGTCATGAAGTTGATTAATGACTTATAACGGAAATTGGGATTATAACAGTTTATGTCTTTTTGGTAAGACATAGAAATTAAGTGGCTTGGGCTAAAAGGCACTTATGTTATAAAGTATGCAATTGGCTTTGAAAATCTATTGTACCATTAAAGTGATTTAGTTGGTAAATAGGTAAGCCAATACGATATGTATATTTATCTTATATATTGTAAGATTAACTTACAATATTAATCCTAATGAAATACATAGTGTTTATGGTATGTTCAGTTAGGAAAATCAAACTCTTGAAACATTGTTTGATTAAAGATAACTATACCTTCTTTTCTTCCTAAAGATATCAAGGTTAGAAAATTGAGTATGAATTGGATATACTCAAAATTAAAACTCCAACCTAGAAGATTAATAAGACACCATTGATTATGGAATGTGTTGAATCACATTAAGTCTTAAAATTGAAGTTCAGAATTTGTTAAACTACTTGTTGGGTAGGTTATTAACAAATTAAGATTAGGAACTATCAATATGTATTTGTAAAGTCCCAAAAAGAGAACAAGTTTTGTGTTGCTCTATTTGCTAAGCATTTATAGGTAATCTATAAATTGCAAAAGGCGAGTGGGAGTTTTATCTTCAAAAGATAAAAATTACAAGATACATAATCTTCTAAATACACTAGCAAAATCATAATGAGGATTTAACATGTTAGTGTTAAATCTCAAGATGATGGAATTCTTATTCATAGATCCGCAAGGATATCTCAAATATTTGTAGAATATGTTGAGGGTTATGAGTTACAGGATCGTGATATGCCTGTTAATAAATTGCAAATATTATTTGGCAAATTACTCATACTATGAATAAATTAGATGCAGTCCAAGAAGATAACTAGTTTGGAAACGTAGTTGATCTTAAACTCTATAGTTACACTATAGAATGAAAATGAATTTCTGCAAAGGAAATGAAAATCCTAGAGATTTAAATTCTTGTGTAGAAATCATAATGGACAAATTTGTATACATATTTAATATGTGAAAAGATTATCAATCACAATTAAGCAATTAAATGTGATTGAAATTCTTTCTAAGCATATTAAATATATAAAGATTATGATTGTCATTATTAGTTTCATTTATATGAAATTGATAATGGGATATCAAAACTCTTTCTTGAATAATTACTTGAGCGAGGACGAAAAGTAATTGAAGAGAGTATTTAAATTCAAATAATCTTTAGTAGTATACAAAAGTGCAAATCATTTGTAAATGGATTAATGCATGCATCTTGAAGATATACTTATTTTTAGTTATTAAATCTAGTTTTGATTTATAATTAAAATAAGATATTTCTTAATATTCCTGAAAGCTAGTGGGAGTGATGTATTTATTTTCTTGTTTCATATATGTTGTATAACATATAGGAAGTAACATTCCATTAACATTTATATGTTAAGTTTTAGTTTGGAATGAAACTTCATATAGAAAATAAAACCTTGAAATATATGTTTATTTGATTATAAACATAAGCGGTAAATAATTGATTCTAAAAGAACATGATATTCTATTAGAAGATCTAGATAGAAACATATCTTTGAGAAGATATGACATGAATAAATCTAAGGTTGACAAAAGGATTTTTCATGTACATCATGTTGCTTGTTGTATCATGCTTGGATGCAAGATGATTGACAACATTAGTATCTAATTGGAAATTATTAGATAGCTAAGTGTAATGAATATGGTTTAGAATTTACATCCTTAGCCTGGATATGCTCCAAAATTCTAAATAAGAACCATATGGCAGATGTTGATATAGATGACAAATCTTATAAGATTTGTAGATGTCAAACATTACACGATATTAGAGTTTACGGAACTTTAAAGAGCATATTGTTTGTATACAATGATGCTAGTAAGATTGAGATGACACTCAATACTAGTCATGGTGGGAGCTCATCCTTATTAGGAGACCATATATACTAGTTATGCTCATTATGAGCATAGTTGCATTATACATAAAGAATTAGAATACTTTAACTACAAGGTTTGGTAGTTTAGTTGTCATAAATTCGTGCATGAGGATGTCACGCATTTTATGAAGTATGTGGCAATATCTAGATAGATGAATGCACACATACGAGAATTTCATTATATTAAAATAAGTATTCTCAAAATTCCGATAGATCAACATTAGTTGATTTATGCCTTGTCAACAAGTATGTGGAACATGACTTGTGGCATAATTCATTAATGAGAATTATCATGCATTGATCTAGTTAGTATTTGGATAAGGGATGTTAAGCAATATTATTTTAATGAAATAAAGTGCGGATAACGTTTATTATCATTTATAATATTGTATCCTATATTTGCATGTTTAAATCCATGAATAAAATTATTATTTTATTCTAAATAGTCCGTTGTCGATTAATAATATGGGAATATTATTGAATTAAGACAAATGTGAGGATTGGTAGAATGTACTGTAAGGTTGAGATACCAATATCACATGATATTCAATATTGGATAAATTGAATATAGGACTTATCCCAACCACATGATTATACTTTATGGATCGTCGTCATCAAGTATATCATGAATATTTATCCTCAGACTTGAGATGACAGATAATTGCCGAGGATGTAGCTTATTTTCTGTAAGGTGGTCTAACGCTAACCGTAAAAGGTAGTTATAAGGGCTATTTTCGGAAATGATGCGAAGTTCGAGGGTTATGCTCGCAGTCAATAAAGGATTTGTTCCTTCAACTTTGTGTTGAAGTTTAATACTGCTTGGCCACTCGTAGGATTGACAAGATGTTTGTAAGGCCTTACCCAAAGTCTATCTGGAAGACGTTCAGATGTTTTGGTAATCTTGTTCAATTAAGTATAAACGAGAAACTATTGTTAATTATGGAATGACCAAGATCCATATCCATATTAACGCGGTATTAGTAACAAAAGGATAAGTATGATGATTAAATCATCACGCGGTTTTTCCAGGAAAACCATACTCGGTTCAGGCTGGGGGCATTGGGAAGGTAAAGCTAGGCTGACCCATGTCATTACGATATTAATGAATATCCAAGTGGGAGCTGTTAGAGTTTATGGATTATTTATTAATATTTGTATGTCCTGTTTCGAACCCGAGACTTCGGGATTGCACACATTACGTATGAGTCTCAATGTATTAATAATTAATATAATGATTTATGATTAATTATTAAATCATAAAATATTTATATGATCGAACAAGAAAAGTAGAAGGGGTTAAGTGTCAATTTATGAAACATGAGGAGGTGGAAAATAAAACTTGGAGGACAAGTTTTATTTCTATAAAAGCTTGCCTTTTGTTTTATGGGATCGAAGGACAACTGATATCCCTAAACCGATTGACACAAAATTATCCCCAACCGATTCTTTAATTGGTTCTTCTTTTCCACTGACACATACATGACAGTGAAGAAGTCAACAATATATACCATGCACATGCATGGTTATTAATGTGTAAACGTTGCATGCATATTTATATGTATGACAATTAGTTTACTTCTTTTATGTTCGTGTTAATGGGATTCGATCATGTATTATCTAGAACATCAAACCTTAGGTGTTGTGATGTTTTATTTGTGATACATGAATCTAGCTTTTCACTTTGAGACGCTAGTAATACGTGTGTACAGGAACGAGTGACAAGCTTACTTTAGCTTGTGATCTTGGAAGTGTTACTTACCCTTGTCGATCCATCTTAAAACCCTATTAGGGTTTATATTGTTCTTGGAGCACGTGATTCCTTGTTCTTGCTAGGAATCAAAAAGGTACGCGTCTATTTAAATTTATGTTAATTAATTATATGTTATGTAGATCCATTCCGCTGCGTGATCTTTGTGTTTATGTGTTTATAGAATTATTATGATTCACATATTCCAACAGGTGGTGTCGGCGTATCTTTAAATTCGGTTAGTAAGAGGCCGTGTAAGGCTACGCCTGCTACCGGTCGTCTTTTTAAACTTGGTTGTGTTTTAAAAAGCCTTACTCTTACTGTGTTTCAGATGAATGCAATGTGCAAGAAGGGCTGGACAGGAGCACTTCTAACTTAGATGGACCTACAACTTCTATAGATAAAGGAAAGCGGAAAATGTATGAGCTTTCTAATGAAGTTCAATTTATTTCAGAAAGACCCCATCTTGCACCGCCTTCAGAAATTAACGAGACAGAATTGCTATGTAATTTTCATTTCTTTTTATGTTTCATTTGCTATTCTAGATGTTATTCTGTGGTTTGATAGCCAGATCATTTATATTTGTTGCAGGTACTGAAGGCATTTTTATGATCAATGACAACCACGGCAGAATTATACCTGAATACGTTACACACACCTCCAGTTAAATGTTATACTTTACCTATGCAACAACAAAAAAAAGAAGCGAAAAGCAAACACTAAAAAAACATTTACCATAAGTCAATTCGGGTGTCGAAGGATTGTTGCTTCACAGGAGCAGATAGTTTCTCACGAACGTGGACAAGGGAAAAAGACCTTTGCTTTTGATGGGGATTATATGAAGGTCAGTTTTATATATAAGAATATTATAGAATATAAGCATCAACATGGTTCTATTTTGTGGATATTAAGCTTGCGAATAATAGAGTTTCGGGTAATGTTTTATTATGAATGGGTCAGTTGGGTTTAATCAAAGTATCGCTTAAATTAAAACGGGTCAATTGGGTCAAAAGTCATCCAAAGTGTAATTTTCCTGCTTTACATCCTAAACTGTTATCTCCATAGAGATATTATTGTAAT
Source organism: Artemisia tridentata subsp. tridentata (assembly GCA_021014915.2). Taxonomy (NCBI): domain Eukaryota; kingdom Viridiplantae; phylum Streptophyta; class Magnoliopsida; order Asterales; family Asteraceae; genus Artemisia; species Artemisia tridentata. The sequence continues at coordinate 130,748,862 of CP139505.1, read as the reverse complement.
AATATAGTTTTAGTAGCCCCTTTAAAACACAGATTATAAATTTATTAAATAAAGTTGGACCTAAAGTGTTTCGGGTTACCCGAGACCCCACAAAACTTTACTTGAACCCATTTTTTTCGTTACTCAACCAGCCCATTTTAAACAGCTCTGACTGTTACTATGTTATATTACAGTGGAAGAAGGTTATGTGGCGCAGAAGCTTCAGTGCCTTGGTTGCAAACTTGCAACTATCGTTTGGGCTATTTCAATTGGGCTGGTATGTACTCTGATTATTGTTGGAGTTTCTTGATTCTTTTATGTTGATTATTGATATGATTTGTGGGGTTTTGATGATTTGTGAAAAAAAGATGAAACTAAGTGTGTAGTTATGATTTTGGGACTCACTTTTGTTATTAATATCTTTGGTGGATTTGGTGCCTACCATGTGTTTGATGAATTGCTTGAGAAGACTGCGTTTGTGGTAAATTTTCCTAAATGTTATTTAAACTTTGAGATTGAGTAGTAGTTTATCGAGAAGGTATATAGGTGTTTATGGTTGTATTTGTTTGTTTTGATTTGGTCGTTATGAGTGTTTGGATTGTTTATTTTTTATGCACATATGTTTCAGGATGATGAATCTCTGTGTTTATATGTTTTGTGGGTACAATATACCAACGACGGTACTTTGGTGGAGTAACCTGACTGGGATTATTGTTGCAGCCAAAAATGTCGCTGTCTTGGCGAGGTAACTTGATACAGGTTACGGTTGCAGCCAAGAATTGTGTTTCGTTTTGCTTCTGTATTTGCAAACCTGAAGCTTATAGGTATGGACGAGATTGTGTGAATTGTGGTAAACATATGACTATCTGTTATGGCTCAGTCCAATATTTTTTTAATACCAGCATATGTAACGAAAACCATAGCTTATAAATTGTGATCCAAGGTATTTATAGGTTGTGATCGTAGTTGGCATCAGCTATAATAGATATAGATTATTCAGTAGTCGTTTGCGCGTTTCGCTTGGCTGTGATGATCCTTTACCTATGTTGTCTTGCAGCAGAAGTTGGAAGGATGGTAGTGTGCGACAAATGGTCGCCACAGCAACCTCCACGTGCCCAGCCAAGGCATCCACTGATTTGAGCTAAGTTTTCGTTTACCCATATCTATTATAGGCGATGCTAAACGATGGTGTTTTGTTTGCCCGTTTCACCTAACTGAGAACGGTTTTGCTGGTCTTGACAATCAGTCTACCAAGTATACATGTAAGTACACATTTGCTTCATTATTCGGTCTTATGTATGTTTTCAACACTTTTAATTCTTATTGCTTTCTTTGTGTTGTATCCTTTAGCTAAGCTATCTCACTTTTTTTTGCTGTTTGTAGGTTATTGGACACAACTGTGATCAATTTAAATTTATAAATCTTGGTTGGTTCGAGGGAACTGGTGATCTTGGTGGTGGATTGTTATCAGATACATCGACCTCAAGGAAATATTGTTATAGATGGTTTAATACTGCGTCGTTTGGTTGGCGCCATTTTGCCCAGCCCGTTCGTTTAGCCCACAAAAAAAAACGTCGAGTCCATTAAAAAAAAATGATACAGGCTATTTATAGGTTGCGATCGTAGTTGGAATCATCTATAATAGATATCTTCCGGCTTTGATCTGCTGCATTTTTGCAGATTTGACCAACAAGCATAAACCCGTTTTGTTGCGTACATCAATATATACAAGGTAATGTACATATGATTAAGGCGATGATGATAATTTTGTACACTTACATTTTTTGGTGACATTACACAAGATCCCTGCGTTGGTTAACGTTGAAGACTTCCTTTCTAATGTAGCTACAGTCAGAGGTACTCAACTTCCAATAATTGGTTTACATATTTCTTTTGTTATTAAATTACTAGGTAGCTGCAACTTTTTGTAGAAGAAAGGTTTAGGGACAAAATAATTATCATTGTGTTTAGTTTGGGAACATCATTCTCATATAAGGATACAAAAAAAATCGGCCCTTTCGATCGTGGACATGACTTACACACACGCTGCCTTAAACAGTCGCTTACACATAATTCTGTGCTTTTGTTGGCGTAATAATGAATGTTATAGACACATCTGATTTAAATGCAATCAGCTTTAGTTACTCATTCTGTGCTTTTGTTCGCATAATATGAGGTAATAATAAATGTTATAGAAACATGAATGAAGTACCGTAACAGGGGGTCAATCATAATACGTAAATTGTTATTCACAAACTGCACATTCGCAGAACTATTTACGTATAATGCAGCTAACAAAGAGTACCAATGTTCTGTTTCAGCTAATTAAGAAGGATCTGGTGCTCAAGTAGGGACTACGGATCAGTATGGTCTATTTGAGAGAAGATTTAACAGTGGCATCGGTTCAGATGGCCAAAATAGGTGAGTCGTGATGAGTCGCTTTGTGGGTACGAATACTAAACATCATTTGGTCACTGACACTGCTCGGCATAGGCGAAAAGGTATAGATTTTAAGGAGATACTAAGACTGTCTGATTGTATGTTTGGCCTCTACTGGGAATTTGGGATTACGTGTTAATGTTATTTTATCATCTCGACTGTTCTTGAGTTCAATGAAATTTTTGGTTTGTGTTGTTGAAGCTGAGTGAAAAAAAGAAGATTTAAATGCAGTATTCACATCATATTTGATATGTTTTTAGTACATATATCATTAAAACTATTAGAAAATAGCATTGGAAATAAACCTAATAAAATTAAAATCTGTTTCCACAGCTTATTTCTGGTCTTATTTTGCCCAGTTATTCTTAATCATTATGCAGTGATTTTAGACAGCTATTCTTAAATGCAGTTTTTCTTATTTTGCCCAGTTATTCTTATTTTGCCCAATTGCCCATTTTTTCAAAACCCATATACAACGGAAAAAAAAACGGGCCCGCCCGCAACGCGGCGGCCGGCGCCATTCTCGTATTATTAAGAGTTAAGTACATTTTTGGTCCTTGTGGTTTACCGGGTATTTCATTTTCAGTCCAATTTTTTGAAATGTATCGGATCCACTCCAAAATCGTCGACCCGTTGCGGGTTTGGTCCAAATTTTCGTTACAGGTTTGCACCATTAGTCCCTGAGCTAACGGCCGTCAGTTCTGTTAGTTATCATGTGACAACGTTAGTCCATTTAGTTAGCGATTATTAGCAACGTTAGTCCTTTAGACATTTTTGTCCGTTTTTCTTATGTTTTCATACGGTTTTGTCCGTTTTTATACGTTTTCGTCCGTTTTTAGTCGTTTTCATCCGTTTTTCTTACGTTTTAATACGGTGTTGTCCGTTTTTTTCGTTTTTGTCCGTTTTTCTTACGGTTTTGTCCGTTTTTATCCGTTTTCGTTCGTTTTTTTCGTTTTTGTCCATTTTTCTTACGGTTTTGTCCGTTTTCGTCCGTTTTTATCCGTTTTCGTTCGTTTTTTTTTTCGTTTTTGTCCGTTTTTCTTACGGTTTTGTCCGTTTTTATTTATTTTCGTCCGTTTTTATCCGTTTTCGTTCGTTTTTTTTCGTTTTTGTCCGTTTTTCTTACGGTTTTGTCCGTTTTTATTCGTTTTCGTTCGTTTTTTTTGTTTTTGTCCGTTTTTATTCGTTTTCGTCCGTTTTTCTCCGTTTTCGTTCGTTTTTTTTCGTTTTTGTCCGTTTTTCTTACGGTTTTTTCCGTTTTTATACGTTTTCGTCCGTTTTTATCCGTTTTCGTTCGTTTTTTTTCGTTTTTGTTCGTTTTTATTCGTTTTTTAATTTTTAAAAAAAAAAAATATTTTTTTAATTTGTTTGAAAAAATTTAAAAACAAATTAAAAAAATATTTTTTTTTTCAAAAAAAAAAATTTTCCGATTTTTTTTTTTTAAAAAATTTCCGAATATATTTTTTTTTCCGAAAATTATTTTTGAAAATATTAAAAAAAATTGAAAATTTTTTTCGCAAAATTATTTTTGAAATTATTTTTTTTATAACTTTTTTTTTCGCAAAATTTTTGAAAATATTATAAAAAAATTAAAAAATTATTTTTGAAAATATTAAAAAAAAAAAAAAAAAAATATTTTGCAAAATAAAAGTTATAAAAAAATTTTTGAAATTTTTTTTTCAATTTTTTAATATTTTCAAAAATAATTTTCGGAAAAAAATAATTTTCGGAAAAAAAAAATATTTTCAGAAATTTTTTTTTTATAAAAAAAATCGGGAAAAAAAATTTTTGAAAAAAAAAAGTATTTTTTTAATTTTTTTTAATTTTTTAATTTTTTAATTTTTTTTTTCGTAGTTAAGAAAAACGGACGAAAACGAATAAAAACGGACAAAACCGTAAGAAAACGGACAAAACGAAAAAAAATGAAGAAACGGAAAAAACGAAAAACGAAAAAAAAAATAAAAAAACGAAAAAGAAAAAAACGAAAAAACGAAAAACGGAAAAAGTAAAAACGGACAAAACGTAAAAAAACGGACAAAAACGAAAAAAAAACGAACGAAAACGGACAAAACCGTAAGAAAAAACGGACGAAAACGGATAAAAACGGACAAAACCGTAAGAAAACGGACAAAAACGAAAAAAAAAAAAAACGAAAAACGGACAAAACGTAAGAAAAACGAGAAAAAAACGACAAAAACAAAAACGAAAACGTATAAAAACGAGACAAAACGGATAAAGAGAAAAACAAAAGGACAAACTAAAAAAAGGACAAAAAACGAAAAAAAACGAACGAAAACTGAAATAAAAACGGACGAAAAACGTATAAAAACGGACAAAACCGTAAGAAAAACGGACAAAAACAAAAAAAGGGACAACACCGTATTAAAACGTAAGAAAAACGGATGAAAACGACTAAAAACGGACGAAAACGTATAAAAACGGACAAAACCGTAAGAAAAACGGACAAAAACGTAAGAAAAAACGGACAAAACTGCTAAAAACGGACGAAAACGTATAAAAACGGACAAAACCGTATGAAAACATAAGAAAAACGAAAAACGGACAAAAATGTCTAAAGGACTAACGTTGCTAATAATCGCTAACTAAATGGACTAACGTTGTCACATGATAACTAACAGAACTGACGGCCGTTAGCTCAGGGACTAATGGTGCAAACCTGTAACGAAAATTTGGACCAAACCCGCAACGGGTCGACGATTTTGGATTGGATCCGATACATTTCAAAAAATTGGACTGAAAATGAAATACCCGATAAACCACAAGGACCAAAAATGTACTTAACTCTATTATTAATTTCCGTTGTATGCGACGCCGTTTCACATGTGGGTTTCCCGCCAAAACTTTTGGGCTACCTGATCCATCACAAAAAGTCCAAAACTAGCCAGATCCGTTTATGGCTATGATACTACAGAAATCCAGAACATTCATATGCGGTGTTTCGTAGCTTTCTCACACACACAGATTACATACATCAGATAATCCAAACGCGAGGGTTTGGGTTTCAATTTTGGGGTTTTTGGTTGCCGGTATCACACAATCAAATCAGACAGTTTTGGGGTTTTTTGGTGCCGGTTATGCTCGATTCATGTTCGGTTGCAATTAATCAAAACACAAGAGCTAGGGTTTCAGTTTTTGGGGTTTTTCTTCTTCCACTTTCTATAACATTCTATGCCACACAAATTTGCCAGCATCTCAGTAAAGACTTGACCACCTTTTAGGTTATCAAAATCTGCAAAGACCATTGATCGACTCTTCGGAGAAGACGACAGGATCTTCAGTCCATAATCTTTGGTTGTGCTTTGAAGATCTTGCTGACAATTCTTTGATTCTTATCAGGTAATAAAACCCTCTTTACAATTACTGTTTAATTTGTGTTTGATTTTACTAATTATTGTTCAATTTTTTTTCTTTTTACAAAAATCCAGGTTTTTTTTTTAATTGTCATTGGTGATGTGGGTTCTTAATTTTGTTAAGAGGATAGTCAATTCGAGATTTGCCTATGAAAAGGCCAAAGGGGTTTTCCATCAGTTGGAGAAGAATGGGTTGTATAAAGATGTGTAAATAAAAGTTTGTAGGATTTGTTGTTTTAATTTTTTTTGCTGGCTATTAACTTTTGCGTTATTGTATATTATGTAAAATGGAACCCTAAATTTGTTTTTGGGTTTTTGCAGGAATCGACCGGCTCAACTGCGGAATTGGTAGGATGGATTATTAGCTGGGATTTTTTTATGTTAATTTTTTTTTTTTTTTTTTTTTTCTATATTTATGTTTTGTGTATCGTTTAAGTTATTTAATTTCCTGATGAAATGTATCTGAACATTTTGAAATGCTAATATGGTTATATGATTCTGTTTGCAGGGTCTTTGAGCTTGCTTTATTATCATTGTGATCCCACTGCACTATCTTCTTTATTAATCGAGTAAGGTTTTCTGATAGTTTTAATATAATTAGGATGGTACTTGCTTATAATTATGCAAATAAGCGCTTTAAGATCAGGTCCCAAATCCCAAACACCACCATAATACGGTTCATAATATTAGTTCGTCACCTGAAAAAGCTCGAGGTTCTTAATTTTATCGGAGAAAATGAGACCCTAGCTATAGCCCGATTCTTACTTGAACATGGAACTGCATTGGAGGAACTGATTTTTAGTTGGAATAACAAAGACAATTACTATATTTTATACACGATTAGTGCGTCGAGCATAATTACCAATATTTTTATATCTCATAGTGTTTTATACTTACTAAAATGATTTATGAGGTTTTATGTACTAAAAATGTACATTGGTATCTTCTTTTGACCCATTTAACCGTTTCTTTTGACCCATTTCTGAGGCTTTAACCCATTGATCCATTTTTAATGCTAAATTTGTATGATAGAAACTTTTTTTGCCCAAAATTGGTGTTGGTGGCTAAATTGCTATTGTGCATATTTAGTTGTTTTTATCGGTTGCTCATTAAAACTGTTTATGTACTGAATTAGCTATTAAAAAAAGAGTATGCACATCTTTTTTGATATTGATTATTTAGAGCTGATTAGTCTTATCACTTTCATAATAACATGAATGATTGTTATGTCGTTATCAGTATGATCCGAACTACATTAACTGTAGCAACTTCCACAAAGTTTTTTCATTAGGAAAAACCTCATTATACAAGAAATATATATTTTTACATGTAAAAAGTGTGGTTCCAAACTTCTATTTCACTTGGAGATGAAAGTTTTAGCAAAAAAAGCAATTGCAGTAACCAACTTTAGTGGTAGTATTGTTACCACTTTTCTACTTAAAGTGTGGATTTTCGGCCCCTTTTATTACATATCGTTATTTTTCATTTGAATATAGGTGTGGTGCAATAATGTTCGACATGCACAACATGGCTAATATTAAAACTAACCACCCACGAAGAGCGAGCGCTACCAGAATGGCAAACTACTTAAAAACAAAAAGGTTGGTTATGCAATTTCTTCTTTACTCTAATACGGTTTAAGTTTTTTATATAATTTTCTGATTAAATTGGTGTCATTGTTTTGGGCTGTATTAAACTCAGGTAACAAGCACAAATGTCCCTTGACAACATTCTTCTTGAATTGTACAAGGTACACTACCACATCATGTCTTTACATAGTTGTTCTGGAAATGTAGGACTCTGTACTTTGTTTGTAACGAATGCCCGTTGTTTGTTTGTAATGATTCACTTTTTGCAATGTGTTGTTATTACAGAAGAACGCATGGCGGTTATGTGGGACACGAAATGATAGAAATGGAAATGGATGTGACAGGTCTCCCTCCAACATTTGTAAGCTAGCAGTTATTATATGAAGAAAATTTATTTGGTTTATCAAAATTTTAACGAATTTAAGCTAATTTTATGATTATTCCATGACTAAAATGTGACATCCATTTCCATTTCTATCAAAATGATAACCCATGACTGATAATCATATAATTAAGCTAATTTTATTCGCTTAATCAAAAGATTATATATTTCTGGATTTTTTATTTGTTTGGTCAGCTTATGAGGATTAAAGAGGCCACAACTAACTTATTTCATGACTAAAATGTGACATTTCCTTCTCCTTTTAGTTATAAAATTAGCTTAATTATATGATTATCAGTTATCATATAACAATATTTTTAAGTGACCTAAGATTGCAAGTTAATTCACAAACGATTCAGTTAGCATTATTACAAGGACACTGCAACAAGTGGAGTATTTTTTATATTTTTATTCTTTTATGAATCTGCTCATGAAAACGGTTTTGATAACTTCGGATTGTGAAGATGACAACCATGTTGCAAAGATGCCGTGGTCATAACAAAAATGAAATCGAGCCCTTGGATCATGACAAGCTGGTACATACATACCTTACTGCAAGTCTAAGTTCCCAATTTGTATGTCATGTTTTATTAAATGACTTGAAATCTACTATGTATCGACACAAACACAGATCAAAGACCTTCGAACTGCTATTGGACCATTATATGGGCATGCCTCAAAGTTTTGTACTAATGCATGTCTACGGAGGTACTTGGAAGTTCGAAATTGGAATCTTGCGAAAGCCAATAAGATGTTGGAGGATACACTAGAATGGAGATCAAATTACAAGCCTGAGAAAATTTGTTGGGTTAGTAAATACTAATCAACTTATCAACTCATATTTGTAAGTGCAGTTTGGTTCTATTATGTAAATATATGATATTAGCTGGTATTTTATCATTTACAGGATGAAGTAGCACATGCAGGCGAAACCGGTTAAGTCTCTAGAGTTAACTTTGTCGATCGTTCTGGAAGGCCTGTCCTCATTATGAGGCATGTCCTCATTATGAGGCCTATAAATGCGGTACGTAAGAAGCGGCTTTTTGACAACTTTAATAAACTAAGTATTGGGCTTTATGCTAATTTAGTAAGATTCATGTCAAATAATTAGTATAAGTTCTTATTATAACTTGATCTTTTGATATTTATAACCATTTTACTGATGTATACTATTCATATTACAGGAGCACATATCCATCTCCTTCGGGTCATGATGTTACTGGTGAAAATAATGCGCCTGAGGTAGTTGCGAATCCCTTTGGTGTGGGTTTGTTTAGCGAAGATGTTGGGCGTGACGTTACTGACGTCGCTACACAGTCTGGATGTACTCTCCAACATCATAAGCAAAAGTTGGTATACGCGAGAGGTGTTGGCGAATTAGGTTCCCAAAAACGGTTGCGACATGATACAAGCTTGGAGGTTGCGCTTTCAGGTTTGTTATGAATCGTTGTCATCCCCGTTGTTCCGTCACCTGTATTATCAGCATTCATGATCATTGTTATGCAATACGTACTAGGTTCTGGCCATGATGAACGTTCTGAGGAAGCATCGCAACAGGTATGTCGCTCTCAACAGCCCATGTGGTTTATGAGTACCCTTTTTTTAACATTTGTAACGATACTTATTTCTGTACATTTAGCAGGTTCATGAGGTTGCAGATGTTGTTTCGCAGCCAATTGACACTGTTTCCTTGGCTGCTGAAACCCGTGTTGCGGAAACCTCTTTTACTCCATCCATGACTGGTGGCGCGCATACACGTACCTCAGTCAACGTCATTTCCAATGGTTGGTTTTTCGACTGCTTTCATCCGCCTTTACAATGTTATTGTCATACACATACTCCATTTTGTTTCTTTATAACAGTCTATGTAGACGCAGGTCGTGGTCCAATGTTATTGGATTTTGGGGCTAGCCTAATTAATACACCATGAGGCAATTAACGATGCCAATATGCTGGAATGCGACCTTCATTTGCTTACTTAATTAGGAGCTGATCCTTTGTACGACATTGGTAATGAAATTGTCATAGGGTGTTAATGATGTTCGTTCTATGTTATTGTCATCTTTTATGCTAACATGTATGCCACAACTACAGTAACCGACACACCCCCACATGGTGTTCACAAAAGGCTGAGAACAGAAATGCCCGAAGGTACATCCATTTACTCATATATATGGACCCATGCTATTTAAAGCCTCTTTGAGCTGATTGGTCATTCATATGTTGTTTCACAATATCAGGCCAGCGTCCTTCACAGCGACCCCGTCAACAGTGTGGTCGTGTGCCATTGTCAACAGCAGGCCGCACAGATACAACATCCACTTCGTCACAGCCAGGATACCAACAATTTGTGCCTGCAACTTTGGATACGGGTGGTGTCGTACAAGGTACATATATGCGGTTGATCATTGTCTATATGCATTACCAATTGTATTTAAAGGTCTGATAGCATGGTTGTCGCAGATGTGCCTGGAAGATCCAACACAAGCCCGCCTATTGTGCCTGCCCCACCAGTTAGCAGTTCACACACATCAGTCCCAGAAGCACAGGCGGGACCAACACCAGCGACATGCTGGCGTCGAGCAGGTTTGTAATACCATTTGTATCCCACTGACGCGTCTTTCTACAAATGCTTCTAGCAGGTTTGTAATACCATTCGTATCACACACAACGTGGATAATAATAATAGTAGTAGTAGTTGTTTATATAAAAAGTGTAAAGTATATCGGGGTTTGTAATACCATTCCTGACCAGGTTTTGCGCGAACACACCAAAGAAGCTGATTAATCCAGAGGCAGGGGAGATACTAAAGGCGAAGATAGTACTATGAATGCGATAATTATCAACCTACCTGATGCCATGGAAATGTTTTTATTATAGTCGTAAAACTTTATGTATCATTTCATGTACTAACGTTAATTACAGTAAATCTATGAATCGTTTTAGACTTGGGCTACCGAATCGCTATATTCTTTGATAAACAACATTATAAACCAAATACAACGGGAAAAAAAAACCCGTTAGGCTGCAACGCGGCCGGCCGCCGCCATACTTGTTTGTCTTAAAACTGAACCAAAAAAAGATGGAAACCAATTATTCACA
>CP139505.1:130541257-130737900 GCA_021014915.2 Artemisia tridentata subsp. tridentata | reverse complement strand
ATAAGAATGTAATGTTACAAACTGATCGAGAGCATATCATGAAGTAAAGAAGACACCAATAATATTCTGTGGGCTAATCTTAGTAAAACCATACCAGCCGAGACCAAAACTTTATACACAATAAACCCGAAAACATGATAGACATTAGACATAAACCGTCCGGTCCCAAACCAGACCATAAACCAAACACAGAACTAAGGATTAAGGTTGAGTAATATAAATCCAAAACGATGCCCACTTTAAGTTTCAGTTTTATTAGTTTAGAAAATAGAAAATCAATTCACTTTGGCTTCTGGACTGGATCGAACCAAGAATCATTTTTTCAAATTATCTTGAAACAAGAACAGGATCAAATATAGCCTGTACAGATATGATGGGTCCCATTTTGGTTCTTCGGTTATGTATTGCAGATACCAGGTAATCAATTTAGGACCTATAGTTACATAATCAGTTTTTGTCACAGCAAATGAAGATATGATAGTTGATTACCTTTTTAGTTCCAGATTCAGAAATAAATATATAATTCTTGGTCAGTTAATTAACTAGTGTTTTTCCAAATTGATGTGAATAGGTTATCATTTCAGAATGTTTTATTATTGTTGTATATTCTTACAGTTTAATGTCATAATCAAATCTCAGTCTTAAGCCAAAGTAATTTGTTGTAATACAGATGCTAAAACAGTTTTAAGGATAGTGGGAATAGCATGCATTTGGCTAATAACCAACTATAGAGTGAGGGTAAAGAAGTAAATGTACCAGTTCCTGTTGCAGCTGGGTTACTTCTTTCACAGCTGAATCCCTAGCAGCTTTTGCAGTCTGAACTGCCGGATTCTGCATTTAAAGGATGATCGTTACTATGTATTAAAGTATCGCCCATCTCCATTTTCCATTGTTGTAAATATCATTAAAGTGGGAGAATAATAGTCATTGAACTCACAGAGCTTGGATCAGAGGTTTGTTTGACATTATCATCTGATTTATCCTGGTCATTACGAGCAATATAGACGACCCTAAGTTTGCATTCCTCTAATTGCTTACCAGCTTCCTTGGTAAACTGAATACAACAAGATTATTAATCATTTCAATCAAGTGTTAATTGAACAGAACATAGTATTAGCAAAGTTATTATTCTTACAGTATTTTGTGGAAGCTCTTCAGAATTACTGTCTGCAGGCACAGGGGTACTTTGAAGAAGAAATTTATCTTTGCATTGCATATCTGGAGGGTACTCCAGTTGGGCTTGAAGGGTAACTAAATGGATATCAACAACTTGAAGTTAGAAGGTGTGGTTAATTATCAAAACATAAAGGGATATTCAACTTTTGATATATGAACACTTTAAACAATTACTTTCAGAGATTGATTGGTATATTCTACTGTATAGAAAGATACTGTTGGCATACCCTTTCATGGTTTATGGTGAGGAACAGCAAATTTACCATCTCAATTGTCGTTTTATTTATAATTGACTGATATAAGGTATACGGTGATGTCAATTAGCTCCACTTTTTACTTGCAAGTTAATTTACTCTAAAGTCTAAATGATAGCAGCATACTATAGTACCTCTTATGATACATGTATCAAAAGGCTGAATCACACCAGTATTTGGCCGTACAAAGTATTTCTTGGGAGAAGTAGTTTTGACCTAGCAAAAGATAACAACAATCAGACTCTATTGTATATAGTATACCCGAGTATGAAGAAAGAAAAAGAACAATACAAACAAAGGAATAAAAAACTAACAGGGCTTTATAATTAAGTAAGTTAGGTCAACGGGATACCTTAAAGGCAACATTCTTGTCAGTAGTATTAGAAACCTTTAAATCACAATGGCTTGGTTTCTCCAGTTCAACTGTGAATTAATGCATTATAAAACAGAACCAACATCAGATAGACAATTACTAAGCCATATATATGAAGCGCAGAAAGATGTGCAGCCAATAGCTTTTTCCAACTAAGGACATAACTTGTGTTTATAGTCATGAACATAAACAACAATGCTCCGTCCTAAGTCCTAACAACTAGCTAAACAGGTAATTGTTTATGTAGTTGGAGCATGTAATAAGAGATCCGAAATTGCAGATAAGTCGCTATAAACATTGAAAACTTCGCATTCGGACTGCGGTATCAGCCAGAATATGACCAGTTAAGCTATGTGCCAGCTTCAGACATGCACAACTTTGGTCCTAAATTCCTTTTACCACACATGACCATATTACCGTAACTACTTCGCCATATTGGATCAATCTTAAACCCCATATCTTATATGATCACACTTTCAGGAACCTAACTTCTTTTAGAATATAAGCCGGTGAACATAATATTGCCATCAGCTAATAATGCTTTGTAAGCAGATGTATCGTCACTAAACACTAAAATGAGCTTCAGATACATGTGATGTGGGGATCTTAAAAGCTGTGATCTGACACAAAACCAGTTACAAAGCTTTAATATCCTGGCCCATCCAGCTTGATAACCCGAAATCAACTTAGGCCATACGACACTACAGAAGTAAATTCAACAGGAAAAACTGCAAGCTACCTAAACGTATGAAAGTCGGATGAAATGTCATCCTTCAGCAGAATTTTTACCAACATACACATTAAAAACGTTATTTATGATTCTATGGGATTTCCACTCCACCTTGACATCACAATATCACCTTATAACTCTAGTACGCTAAGCCATTATACTACTCATGTGGCTGGTCTATCCCTAAGATAGTGGTCAAAGTTTGATTTAAACACACTACAAGTAGATCCACATGTTTTTTTTTTATAGTCCGTTTTCCCATTCATATTCCTCTACACGCATTTCACCACAAATTGTCCATTAAATTTAAAGTCATCCTTCTTCAACTCAGCTGACAACGAAATTTAACAGAGTTCCCAAACGTAAAGCAATGCACATCATACACATGAATAATCACCTGAGATTCTCATCTCCTTACCACATGTTCTAAATTACACATCCAACACGGTTAAATAAAAGCACTCACTATCGACACACTTTGAGCTCCTCAACACGTATCGAGGGCCGGAGCCAGAAAGTTATGGTCGATGGGACAAACTTCCATAAATTTTTAGAAACTACACTACAAATTGGTTCGTTAGGGTGGCAAATTACAAAAATAGCCACATACTTTAGAAAATTTAGGGGGGCACGTGCCCACCCTGCCCCCTCGTGTCTCCGCCACTGCACGTATCACCAAGTTACAAAAGGTCACCGCCAATGTACATCTCCACATGGATCATCATCAGAAGGCGGTTCCTCATCGCATATTCGCAAAATTCGACACCTACAAACAACTCGCCTAATCTTGACAATTATTCAAATCCTCTAACATTCACATCCGTCAATCGGTTGAATCTTATCTCCTATCATTTTCGCATTCTTGCGCGCTATCCGAACACGATTAAAATCAACACAAACACAATCTTTTACATTTCTAAACTACTTAACCAAAAATAAATAAAACATCTATTAAATCATCATATTAATAATATAATTTTAAAAAAAAAAAAAAAGAAAAAGAAAAAAAAAGAGATGCTTACATTGAAACCTAAGCTCTTCAGGATCAACAGAAACTAATTTGTTACCAGCAGCAGCCATTATTAGTATTAAACAAAATTCAAGATCAACAAAGAATTATTAATTATTATTTTTATAAAAGATATCTAAATGACGTCAGAACGTGTCATAGATTGACGGTCGCATGGAAAAACCGAACCCTAGATCCGTGAAAAAGAGTTAAATTGAATTGAAATGAATTTTTTCAATGCTTGTTTGAATTTGATGTTAGATTGAACGTGAATTGTGGATTAAATTTGGTACGGACACGTGGCGTGTTGGTTGAGAGTGATCGTCGGAATCGGAGGGTTTTATTTTTGTGTTTTGGTGTGTAGGAGTCTGGCAAATGTCTGTTGTACTGTCAGGGGTCTCACGGTGGCAGTCGGGGTCGGGTCGGGTTTGGCGGGTACCCATTTAAGTTTTCGGGTCTGCTATGTAAACCCAAACATGTTTACACATAACCCGAACTTGACCCATTTAACCCGTATATATACTTGGATTGGCGGGTTTAATAGGTTACACAGGTTGAATAGGTTAAACGAATTTCAGGTTGACTCATTTAACCCGTTTTATATAAAAAAGTTGGCAAATTACACTAGTTAAACAGGTTAAATGGGTTTGGGGGTCGACCCGTTTAACCCATAACCCGTATAATGAAATATAAATAATTTTTAATTAAAAAAAAAAATTAACGGGTTGGCGGGTCGACCCATTTAATTTATTCCCAACCCGAACCTAACCTGTTTAACAAACGGGTTAGATGAGTCGACCCAAACCCGACCCGAAATCTATTTAGACTCAACCCGAACCTGTTAACTTTCGTGTCGGTTTCAAGTCGGGTCAGAAATTGCCACACCTATCAGAAAGAAGCTACCAAAATTTAGACGAAGGGAATTTTTTTACATGAATGGTCCTTGATGTCTGGAGTTGGTGTCCATATATACTCTTCAACTTCCCAAATTATAAAACTGATAAAATTATCTGCGACACGTTAGCAAAAGTATGATAATGTGGTCGCCTCTTTTTTATCTTACTAATGGAGATTAGACCCTTTTTCTTATTAAATTTTTTAGATTTCTTAATATATATTTTAAGCAAATACAACTACTAAAGCATTATGTACAATTAACTTGTGCAAAACTACATACATAAATTGATCGGTCAACAAATACCATTAATGTAGTTTTTAAAACAACCCTCAAGTGAAAAATACAAATTATTAAGCCTATAACTATGTATCACACTAATATTTTTATATGAAATAATATGCTATTGCTTTCCGAGGCGATGGTTGTCGGTATAGCACCGCAAAAGCGTGAGTAGCGTATTATCAAAACTTGTTTGTTCTGAAAAAAACTACATGTATTTGAGTATAAGATAGCTAATTTATCATGCCCTATTAATAATAAAAAGTATAAAGTTAAGCATTGCACTTTTATACGCAAAACTTCATGCATATCAACAATATTCTTCCAATGCTCGAACCATAAGCTTTTGATTGATGGACTAGCATCAACGCAAAATATACCGTAACTCCAATTTTATTTTGATTCTATATTTATTTAAAGATGGAAGTTTATGCACATGGACGAACTCGACAACACGTCAAACAAGATAAATGGAAAACATTTATGGGTTGTGCTTCAGTACTCTCGTTTGGCTGCAACATTATAAAAATGTGCTCAAGATAATATATAACATGATTTTGATTTTGTTTATTTTCTTTAGTCTTATTGGCTATATTAGCAATCTTTGGCTCGTTAGTATCATCATTTTTCTTTTGAATGGGAAGTTTTTACAGTTTACAATATCTATCTCACGAATATAAACTCACATATGTCTTAAGTGAGACATAAACCTACAACTTTTTGGTTGATAGACCACTCATATACCGCTTGACAAAAAAAATCTTTGATGTTGGTATTCTTATATCTTGCTAGTAACCGAATACTTGTTGGTTCAGTTAGAAATAGATATTCGTGACACGTTGACACTACTTAGTTGGAGCACAAAAGACTAACAAAAAGTTGCATAACCAAAAGAGATGGTAAGTACATAGTATAGGGACTAAAAACAGATATTATAGAAAGCTACTTTCAGGTGCAGGCAGGGTAACGTGGCACCATGCGTCGCTTTAAAGGCATGATAAATGGGTTCGAATTTAATCATTCATATCTCCCATCCAGTCACCCATCTATTCTTGTAATTCTCTATTAATAATTCCTGTATATTCTCACAGGTAAATGGAATTTCCCCGAAGTATTACAAACCGATAATTTTAATTGACTATTATATTAGACCGTGATTTGAATATTTTATTTTTTAATTTGCAAACATGACTGTCCAAGCGGATAATGTAGGATGTGAGTGTGATACGACCATGTAAAGCATGAAAAAAAGTATCATAATAATAAAAAAAAAGGTGTGCAAATCAATTACCATTATATAACTAAATTATAATTACTTTATAGCAAAAGAGTGACATTAGTTTTGAATACTAACGACTAGAAGTAACCGTAATTAGTAGTTGTAAGTTGTTAGTAATAATTGTTTGTCTTACAAAAGTGTTTAGCAACGTATATGTAAAATTGTGGTTTTATGCATAAGATAGCATTTAAAAAATCTATAAACACTAAGTGTTTGTTGACAAACAAGCTTTTTATTCTAAATTCTAAATGTTAAACGCTCTAAAATACTACTCTATCTATCTCATATTAACTGTCCAGTTTGACTTTTTCAAATCTTTCTTTCTCGACTTTGTTTTTAAATATTTTTGTTTGTGTTATATAATACTTGATGCAAAATATATGAATGAATTTGGTTTTAAATGTATTTTCATTGGTATAATTTTTATCAAATATTATATAACACAAACAAAAATATTTAATGTCAAAGTTGAAAAAGTCAATATAAGACGGAAGTACAAAATTGTATACGCCAAACTAAATTGTGTGATTGTGACGAGGTATCCTACACTTTTAACATAGAGTACGACTTCTCAATTCTCATGTGAGGTGACATATGCTTCACAAGTCCACACATATACATGAACCAATGTTATAATATTTTTCTACCTATTGCATCTTTATTTACAAGCACACATTTCCTAGAAAGTTCTTATTCATCTTTGCCGATAGATAGTACATACGATACACATTTACTTGTATCTTCAAACATTTCCCGGTCAACTACAACTCAATTGTCAGAAGTTTTTCTTGATCAAATTGAGGTGTGTGTTTGACAAACATGACTAAGGTTGTATGTCACGAACTTATCTCTTTTGGGTGATCGTTATATGTTAGGTGCAGTGTTGAATAATAATATGATTGCCTTATTTATGTTCAAGTGCTTATTGTGTAATTAGCACTTTCAGGTTTTCTATTTCATTTGGAATAAAACAAAAGTTGAGGGGCTGCTATAGAGTTTCTCAAGTTTGTGTTAAGTTTAAAAGACACTTCAAAGATGAGGGACTAGATGTGTAAAGTTGAAGACTATATCCCCCCAGTCTAGTGTGTTCGTCGCACGTGTTCTTTTTGTAGCGTGCGGTGAATGTTACTAGACTTATAGGATCTGTAGTAGTTCCATTCCGTTGTATTTTGTTTACAGGATCGTGGAGGACGTGGTTCGTTTTAAACCTTTTATCTTCTGGTTGACTTGGTCTAGTTGACCGTTTTTGCTTTACTTTTTATCTTCCTCGTTAACATAACCGTTTTTGCCACGTATCATCATTCTGTTGTTCTTTGGACTAAGTGCCCCAAGTGTATAAATACTCAAATATGTGTTTACTATCTTCTTTTTTCTCTTCGCCTCATATCCATAGTTTTGTATCCTTTGCTTGTTGTTGTGTTTGGAGTTTATTTCGAAGTTTCAAGTCAGGTCTTAATACCTTGTCTTTTTAATTTCTTTCGTTGATGGATGTCTCTGTTGAAATTCCAGATCTCTTTGAAGTTACTCCTGCTAGGAAAGAGCAATTGGGAAGTTTGTTGGGACAAACAGAGGATATTGCTGGGCAAGTGGCCTCTCCATCGCCTATTATTGCTACGTTAAGATTGTGGATTCACATGACCCTACTGTTGTTGATAATGTTATAGAGTCATGTGGTCTTGGTACCGGTGGTGGTGATGACTCTTCTCTTTCGGCGATTTCTGTAAGTGAAGCCATTGAGCCGAGAGGATTGTAAGTGAAGCCATTGAGCCGAGAGGATTGTTTCTGTAGGTGAAGTTTCTGCGGATGATTTTCCCCTACCTGCTAAAAAGTTTAAAAAGGATGTCGGGATCTTTAGTGAACTTCCTTTTGTGAGGGAGTCCACTACTGGTGTCGAGCGGTTACTAGCCGACAATGTTGCCCATCCCGAGGTTGGCGCTTGGGGTTAGTGATTCGGGTTGACCCGGTCGGGTTCGGGTCAACTCGGGTCGGGTCAACTCGGGTCAAGGCCTCTAAAAAATTACCCGAACCCGACCCTGTTTGAACTCGGGTCAACTCGGGTCGGGTCAATTCGGGTCTCGGGTCAACTCGGGTCGGGTCAATTCGGGTCGGGTCAACTCGGGTTTGGGGTCAACCCGAGTTTTTGCCTTGTAATTTGTTAGTTTTCTCGGGTCAATCGGGTTCGGGTCGGGTTCGGGTCGGGTCAAGACTCCTAAAAACATACCCGAACCCGACCTTGTTTAGAACTCGGGTCAATTCGGGTTGACCCGATTGACCCGAATATAAATTCGGGTCAATTCGGGTTGACCCGAATTGACTCGGGTCGGCTCGGGTTCGGGTCGGGTTCGGGTCGGGTCGGCCCGAATGACACCCCTACAATGTTGCCCATCCCGAGGTTGGCGCTAGTGTTTCGAGGATCCATCCGTTAGTTTTTTCCGCTGTGTCTGTTGACCCAGTCAGCAAGATTCATTCTTTGAAGGTGGCTGTTTCTTCTTCATCGTGTACGCATCCTGTATCAGATACTTCTGCTTTCGACACAGAGGTAGGTTCCTTTATTAAATGTAGCACATTATCAGTAACGACGACTGCTGCCACCGCTTCTGTTGCGGTTACTGCTACTTCAAAAGGTAAGACGGTTGAGGAATCTCCATCTCTTGACCGAGGCTTGGTTACTTATGGTGCGAAAGCTATTTCCGGTAGTAACGTCCGTGCCTTGTTTGACGTCGATCCTGATTACCTGGGGAGTATCTACGTTACGGAGTGGGGTGTGACTAATGGTTCTTATCTTGCCGATCCGATGGAGTCGTGACATAATTGACGGGTTTGCCCCTCCGTGCCTTTTTAATGTTGTTCGTAGTCTAGACCATGATAAGTTATTTTCTGTGTTCAACACTAGCACTGCCCATCAGACGGTGCTGAGTGCTGAGTTGAGGATGCGTGCGGAGACCTTTCTCCGGGAGAAGGGTGATTTATCCGTTCTTTGTGATGAGCAGTCTCGTTTGTTAAAGGCTAAAGATGAGGAGATTGAGAAACTGAAGGCGAGGCTTTCCTTGGCTGATGCCGAGGCTAGGGAAGCAATTAATCTTCGTGTCCGGGGTTTCTGCGTTGGAATCTTCAGAGAGTTCCTTAATGGAACGGAATTCCGTGCTTCAGGAGGAACGGGACTCTCTTGATACGAAGGTTGCAGAACTTCGATCCTTAGTTCCACCTCTAGATCATGTATTGATCTCTCAGAATGACGCCCTTGCTATTCAGGTATTTAGCTTTGAGTTTGACTTTGTTACCTATTTCCCCGTTCTTTTTTTTAATCACTTTTTCCTCCTTTTTTTGTAGGTACGTGAGCTGGAGTGTGTATGCTTCGAGTTGCGCACTAAATTGTTAGCCTTCAACAATTTGGAGGAGAAATTTGAGAAGATCCAAGATGCTCAGGTTGGTGCGCTTGCCCATAGGATGGCTATATTGGAGAATAACTTTGAGGGGTTGACTTTACATCTTCATGAGACATTTTATCCTCGCTTTCTTACTGCTGTAGCCGATCGTCGTTGGTTGTTGACACATGTCATTAAGCTTGCTATCATCAAATGTCTAAATTCGTCGGACTATGTTGCGGCGTCCGGGAAGGTTGTAAGTTCCACTATGATTAAAGGAATACAAGATGGGTTAGCAGCCAGTTTTGCGCATAGTAAGTTGGGCGTGGATCTTTCAGGTATCCCTGCTCATTATCCTTCTGCGGAGGCAGACTATCAGTCCACTTTGCAAGCTCTTCGTGAGTTTGAGTTTCCTTTATGTGCTTCTTTATTAGCTCACAAGGATGCCAGTATCGTGAACGTTATGGATCTTCTTCGCCTTGAGGGCCCGCTGGCGGATGTTCCTGAGATGGCTGATTTGCAACCGAGTCCGGAACAGATTTTTGTTCCAATACATCAACCTGAGGATAATTTGGTTGTGGGCGCCGAGCCTTTATCGTATGCCTTGGAAAAGTGCCAGCGAAAGGTTGTTAAGATTAGGGAAAGCATTGCGGCTACTGAGGCTGCGCTTGCTCGCATTTGTGATCATTTGGTGGAGCCTTTATCTGTTAACGTTGTTATGGGTGCACCAGCCCTTTTAGGGGGTAGCTCCAATGTTCCTCAAGCTACGACCGCATTGCCTTCTTCGCCATCTGCTCCGGTGTTAACGAAGGCTTATGATGCAATGGACACGGATGCCCAAGCTGTTCATGGGGTTGATCCCCCTGTTGAAGATAGTGTTTCTGCTCCTGCTTCCTCTCCTGTTGAAGAGAAAACCATGGCTACTTCAGCACATGAGTCTCTTTAGTTTGTATTATAACTATTTGTAGTTATTTTTGTGTTTTGCGTACTTGTCAAACAATTTTCATATTTTTCTCTGTACGTCTTGTATTAATCGTAATGGCTTACGATCATTGTATCATGATTTTTGTCTTTTGCTATTTTCCTAATATCGTACTGGTACGCTTATTTAATAGTCTTTTTTGAATACTTGTGGGTTATTCTCCCGTACTGGGTTTGCAATACCTCTTTTGTACTTTGAGTTAATTGTTAGGTTACTCGTCCTTTGTTATACGGAATAACGTTTGTGGGGCATACCCGAGTGTGCGCGCGTCTTATTCACATATGTACATGACTTTGCATAGTAAAAAACATAAATGCTTAAAAAGTAAACTGGTGAAGGTAGCTAGTCTTCACCCTTTTTTTCATTTAAAATTTTAAAAAGAACAAAGTACAAATAGATAAGATAGTTGGTAAGTAACCACTGCGGTGTCCTCGTAAGTGGTTTGCCTACATTTGGTTTATATAGCACCTCTTAAGGTTACAAATATTCCATGTCCGTGGTAACGGAGTCCCATCTATGTCTTTTAGCTTGTATGCTCCTTTTCCTAATGCTTCCGTGACCACGTATGGCCCTTCCCATTTGGGTCCCAACTTCCCGCCTTCCTTGGCATGGCTTGCGTCATTGTTACGATACACCAAGTCTCCAAGCTTGAAGCTTGTGTTGCGGACCCTAGAGTTGTAATATTTTTCCATTTTTGATTTGCTTTTTGCTTCTCGGATTGCTACTTGCTCTCTTCTTTCTTCTAGCATGTCCAAGTTGATTTCCAAATCTTCATCATTTTATGTCGCATCCACTTCTGCCGTTCTCGATGTGGGTATTCCTATTTCAGCTGGGATAACAGCCTCTGTTCCGTATGTTACCACGAACGGTGTATCTCCGTTGCTGGTTTTGATCATTGTTCGGTGCGCCCACAGGACGTGTGACAGTTCTTCTATCCAGTTCTTGTTCTTTTCACCCAAACGTGCTTTGATTCCTTCTCCCAGGCTTCGATTTGCTCTCTCGACTTGTCCGTTGGCTTGTGGATTTTAACCGACGCAAAGCGTTGCTTGATGCGTAGTTTTTCACACCAATCCTTGAACGGGTTGTCTTGGAATTGCTTTCCATTATCAGATACGATTTCTCCTGGGAGTCCGAACCTGCATACTATGTTCTCCCACACGAATTTCTTTATTTGGTTACCCGTGATGGTTGCAACTGGCTTTGCCTCTATCCACTTAGTGAAGTAGTCGATGGCCACGATTTGGAATTTGACTTTTCCTGGTCCCTCCAAAAAGGGTCCAGCTATGTCAATACCCCATTTGTAAAATGGCTAAGGAGAAGTAATTGGGTTTAGCTTTTCCTGCGGGTTTTTCGGGACAGGTTTGTGCACCTGGCAGTCTTGACATGCCATTATTATCTTTCTTGCGTCCCTATGCATAGTGGGCCAATAGTATCCCGTTCTCAAAGCTTTCGCGACCACTGATCTTGTAACACCCCAACCCGACAAGGGTAGAAGTATCACATTATGGTGCCAAATCAGAACATACAACGCAAGCGAAAGACTTATAAACATAATAAATATAAAGGTACTCTAAGGAAACAAATGAAAGTCTAACTCTATACAATATGCAATACAATCCAAACTAAATCCAATCCAAGTCTAATCAAGATGCAAATGGGCTTCTAATCGTCAGGGTAGTCCACTAAGCTCCTATGCATTCTCCACTCAAACCCAGCTTCCAACCTAAAACCTGCCGCAGGAAAAGAAATGCGGCTGAGCTTAAAAAGCTCAGTGAACAGATATATATAACAAAACGGATAAACGGAACGTATAAAAGTATAGGGAAAGAAATAATAAGCTCCTGCTGAAATGAATGTCATCTGTCAAATGAATAAGGAATTAACGGTAAACCGAACAAGCATCATGAGTCAACTGAATAAAGAACATGAAGAATCAAAGATACAAAAATAAGAAATAGGAATATGATGCATTGGGGAATAACAGAAGGTATATCAAAGTGTATCAAAGGTGTAAAGAAAGTCAGAAATCTACCACGAGCCCAGAAACATATCATATCATAACATCATAATCATAATCTTCATAAGTATCATAAATAACATAATGGAGTAGCTAGCTCCCAGAGTTGTGAATGGCATGTATTGCACACAGTACCAATCACCATAATCATAACATATAACATAACAGATCAGATCTAGGATGCATCCATACGCCCCTGCAGAAATCATAGTGGCCAACCATATACTTGAGCTCATAACATATAACAGAAAGGGACGGGGTGGAACATCACTCAACCACCCTAGAGTCATGCCATTGGTGCATCAATGACACAGACATGGAACCCCCATGCCTAGTGAAATGGCTCGGGTATCAAACTGAGAGTCAGATATCAAATCATAATCAGAGTGTCATATCAAAAGGTTCACATCAATTGGTTCATATCAAATAGTTCATATCAAATGGTTCAGAAGAGCATATCAAAGGTTCATAATCAAAGTTTCATAGCAAAGATTCATATCAGAGACTCATAATAAAGGGATCATAGCAAAGGTTCATAACAAAGGGAATCAAAGCAAAGGTATCAAATCAGAAGCTAAACAGATCAAAGGTGTATAAGAGATCATGAGAAACCTTATAAGAAAGGTCAGAATATATGTACCTTATGCCAAACAACCATATACCAAAAGAAAGCAAACGGATATGGAAACTACTCCCTCTTCGACGGATCCACACGAATTAATAATCAAGTATTACTTATAAGCTCGTTTTAAATCAGATTACTCCTTTTAGTTCTTTTTCTATTTTTAGAAACTTTCCGTTTTTAGTAACCTTCCAAATATAGTAACTTTCCAAAAATAGTAACTTTCCATTTATAGTAAGTTTCCACTTTAAGTAACTTAGTCATTTTAAGTAACTTTCTATTTTTAGCAGGTTTCCTGAATTAGTAAGTTTAGGGTAAAACTCATAATTTATCACATTAGGGTTTCTAATAAGACCAAAGTATATTAAGTGGTTCATAGCTCATTAATGATTAAATTAAATGGTTAATTAATGTGTTTAGGGTTTAGGGTTATAAGTGTAATTTACCAAATTATAAGGTTTATATAAGTCAAATACTTAAACTTAGAGTTTGTATTGTAATATAATTTATAATGACCCAAATTGCACTTAGCCGATTTAACAAAGTATATTCAATGTATTTCCGACCTCATTTATCACGACTAAGTTACTACGTTATAAAACTCCTTCCGACCACGCCAAAACATACTCACACACGACACAAATTCAATCAAACAAAACTGATTTCCCATCTCATAAAACATACACACACACGTCCATATTCATTCCCATATACTTACGTACAAATACCTATGCCTCCACATCTTACTTTTAACAACTTCTTTATTTCAGATTTATCAGATTTATCATATGCTAATCACATTATACGACCCACACACAAGAACCCCCCATGCACGCATATCATCACACACGGCCCCAAATTCTTTTTCAAAAAAATATGTACGTCCCTTTTTAATTCTTTGGTTTCTTTGATCACACACTCATCGCACAACAATCAATTTAAAGAAGCATAGCATATTCCCATTCACACCTATACGCACCCTTTGACCCCAATATAACGAGACACACATGCACAAAACTCTACAACATACACGCCTCTATATGGCTTAGTACAGCATGCACACCCACAACTCTCATGCAAACACACCACGCCAAGGGCAAAAGACATGTTCCATCCCAGTTTAACATGCATGAACTCACATGTATAATCACAAATCAGTCTCTTTTAACTTCGTTAAAATGCATGCTTACCATTTATTTACCATTTGTTACCTCTACGTTTCCAGAATGAATAGAACCAAAACCCGAAACTAACTCGAAACACACACTCGAACACGAGTACAAGTACCACACCCATTTCGAATACAAATGACAGGGATAAATGGCCACTACATAACCCACATCTCACATGCATACAAGTCGATGGAAACAAAACTCAGCCCCTATCACGAACCAACGAACCAAGATCTTTAACCCGATCTATATATATGTTTTATCTCGACATCATAGAACATGCAAGACCATGACTTAATAGTTTTTAGTTTCATAAATTAATAATCTATTTACACTCCCTTCAATACAATCCACATCAGGTTCTTCTATTTTGATCATGCGTATACAGGTTTTATAACTCGACACCAATAAACATTAGCACCAACATACGAGTCATGACCTGTTGTTATAAATTTATAACAACATGACCTATCTCCAAACCAATGCATGCAACACCAACACATACCAAAACCTGTTTTAAACCACAGCCCATTCGTCCCACATTAAGATGATTCTCGATTGGGGTTTCTTTTATTCACGTATCATATGAACGTATACTTAATGATTGCCAAATCACTACAAGAAAACGTAGCTCGGGCGACGGACACGGTGCCGACGACCCAGTGTCGTCGGCATTATACGCTAAACGCCAAAAAAATGACTTGACCAAGCCAAGGTTGCGTTGAATTTTTAAGTCAGTATGATGCCGACGACTCGTCGTCGGTGAAATGATTCTAGTGTTTGATTTGGTGAAAACCTGGGCGGGAATTTGACCCGCCAAAACTATGTCGACGTCATGTCGTCGGCATAGTATAAACCAATAAATAATTGTGATTAGCGTGGGATTAGCGAATGATTAAGAATTGTTTTGCCGTTAGTTAAATGACACCGACGACATGACCTCGGCAAATATTTAAGTCTAATTTTTTGGCTTTTCCCGCGTGTGGATTATAGCCAATTTAATTGGGCGGGGTTTTTCCCGCCTTTATTATGCCGACGACAGGTCGTCGGTGATATTTCCCACCAAAATTTCCCTCCACCCCGCCAATTTTTTACTTATATATATATCATATAATAAAATTATCACAAAACACGTAAATTCTCACAAAAAACACACATAACAATGGATGGTTTAACGCCGCAACAGGAATGGTCGAAGGCTTTATCACACGAGCTCCTGTATAATGAAATTATACTTCATTGGGGCTGGGAAATTTTTGATGAATATGGTTCTTATGAGAACTGTACACCGTGGCAGAGGGACAAGATTCTGGAATGGTTGAGGAGAAAGCCGTACTATAGAGAGTATTTGGAAGAGCTAGATTGTAACACCCCCAAATTACCGCAGCGGAACAGTAGATGTCAAGGGGGTATTACTTCATAATACAGATCAAGGTATAGAAAACGACCTCTAAATGAGACGTTTTAAAATATTATCATTCGAATTATTAAAATCAGAGTTATGACAATAAGTTCCCATTAAAGATTACATGAAAGTTTTCAAAGTGTATCGAATGATAAAGATAGATATGAGTCTTCAAATATGCAAATGACTCTAGAATCCATGCATCCACTACCGCCTTATAACCTGAGATAAACATGCTAAAAAGTGTCAACCAACGGTTGGTGAGTTCATAGAGTTTAGTTTAAAAGTAAAGTATTTGAATGAATGTTTCCCAGCAAAGGCGTTATAAATCCACTCAGTTCCAAGCCCGTCCCATTCCAGGCTTGCAACCTGTGTGTTTACAATCCATTGCCAAATTAAGATATCAAGAACCCATAGAGTATCATAGAGTATCAATAGAGTATCGTAGAGTACCAATAGAATACTGGGTGCCATTTCCCAAAGATTACTGGGTGCCATTTCCCAAAGAATTACTGGGTGCCATTTCCCAAAGATTACTGGGTGCCATTTCCCAAAGAATAAGCATAGAAAAGTATAAATGTTTGAGTACTTGCATCACAATGCCAATCATGTATTTGATAAACAGGTAAAGTATTTCTACCAGTAAGTAAATAGAGTTTCCCCAGCAAAGGCGTTATAAATCCACTCAGTTCCAAGCCCGTCCCATTCCAGGCTTGCAACCTGTGTGTTTACAACCCAATGCTAACATAGTATCGAACAAGTATAAATGTGTATAGAAATACGTATTATAAAATGATTAGGACTAAGACTAGAACTAGAACAGATATAGATGTGTATAGAAATACGTATCAATGTCATAAATGCGTCAAGTAATTCAAAGGTCTCAACAATGCATAATGTATAAGCGAACAACTATGTATATAAATACGAATCACATAACAAGTATTTTGCAAAAGTAAATAAGTATAGTTTGAGCATGTATCTCCCCCAAAGATAATTCAAAACGTATAAAAGTAGGGGTTATGAACTCACCTTGAGTAACTGATAATGAGAATTATGAAATCAAGTAAGTTACAGCTTCAACACGCAACCTGAATTAATATAATTTGTTGAGATTATAATCGGCATTTTAGTTTCGATAGTGAAATGACGAGTGTGAAAATATTCGAGTGAGCTAAAGTCGGATTTGTTGTTTAGATGCTTAGTGGAGGAAGAATAACTTGTCAAAGTTATTTTAGTTCTAAAGTCAAGGGGCTTAAATAAATATGTTAGAAACTAGTTACAAGAATGTTACACTTCGACCCTTAAGTTTCTGTTTTGGCACAACCAGCCCCTGGGTTCATATGGGGTTCGATCCTAGGGTCTAAACATGGGACATCGCTGTGTTTCACATGAAATAATAGAAGTGTATTTTTCTAGTTATTACCTTAGCGAAATGGACAAAAGTTTAAGACCAGTTCTGTTCTCGCTACTAGATTATTTTAAGAGATTTTTGATCCTACGTTTAGCTTGCTGGGTCGACATTAAAATGGCCGAAATCTGGAATTTATGCTGGTCGAATAGAGTTCTAAAAATAGCCCCAAAGTTGGTTGTGTCGAGTGATGTAAAACAGTTTTCTGGTTCAGTTTTAGCGATATGGCAAAGGTTTAAAACCAGTTTGCCGATTCGTTATTAGATCATTTTACGAGATTCTTGATCCTATAGTTAGCTTGCTGGGTCGTTGTTAATATACCAAAAATATAGATTCTATGAGAGTCATTTTGAGGTCGTTTCATTGGCTCAAAGTTGGGTCGTGGGCTGCTGTTTCTCGGTAAACAGAAACAAAAGAAATAATGATGAACTGATTTGGGTTTAATATCTTAGGTTGTGTTTTGATCTCTTAAGCGTGTTTAAAAGTTTTCTAGTTCACCCCATGAGTCCAAGGCTCGATGATAAGTATATACGAATGATAAAAAGAAAAGAAAACGTGTGAAACCTTGTAAGTATCTTCGAATGAAAAGGAGAATGAAATGAGTAGAAACGAACAGAGGACTCGAAATATAATCCTTGGACTTCTTCTTGGCAGCAACCTTGATCATAATGAAGTCTCCATGGCTTGAAGAACTAGTGTACAACACTTGCTTTGTCCTTGTTTTGCTCTTCCTCTTCTCGGCAGTAACCAGAAACACAAGAGGGTGTTTGTTGTTTTGAGTTTTGTGAGATTTTTGAGTAAGTATAAGTCTAGATATTGAATGCTATTATGAAGGAACACGTATGGTCTTGTGTATAAGTCAAATACCAATGAGGCGTGGGAAAGTGTGGTCAAATAGAAGAACAGAAGTGTAGCATGCTTGCCTTGGTTTTGAGTTTCAGTCAAAGTAAGAATAAGATAAGTATGGAGATATAAAATTCTCAGTTTTTAAGAAGTATTGCATGGTATTTAATGTTACACGTACATATGTATTTAGTTTGTTGAAATTCATGGTATAAAGTGTAACACGTTTATATGTTTCAATATTAGATTTTGCATGCATGGTTACTAACTATACACGTTATATGGTTATTGGTTAGTTGTGTTTTATGGAACAGATCTTATACACGTTCCTATGCAGATATATGTTACACGTACGCCTTACATGGTATCCATATGACACATTCTTTTATCATAGCGTGTATTTGGAGAATAATGGGACACTTCCCTATGAGTTTTGTTGTTGCGTTTTATGGTTAAACAATCATACACGATCAAATATCTATACTTGTTACACGTATGCTTTATGTGGTAAATTTTAAGACAAGTTATTAGCTTCATAACATGACACGTCTACAAGTTTTTGGATGGCAGTGATATTGAATGAATTAGAATAAAATTAATTCATCAACACGTATGCGCTTTAAAATTCTAATTGTCTACTTCGAATGCCATCTAAATTTCAACCCACGTGCATCACTTTGTTACCTCAAATATATCTAAAAATAGTCTATTTTATCTTGTTTGTTAAATAGTATTAGTTTTATATGATATAATTTGATCCCAGTAATTATTAATGTTAAATCTTTAAGTCATAAAACTTAAAACTGAATAACGTAAAAATATAACGTTTATAAAAATATCAAAGTTTATTAATATATTCTAACTAATTATATTAGACGTGTGATAAATTTAACGGAGAGCGTATACGTTAATAAAAATCTAATAGGTTTGAGTATCCGTATTACGTAAAGAATATAATGTGACAATAGTTCATATAAAATATATAGACTTATTTTAATCTTGTGTTGGTCGTGAGTATAGTATATTAAAGAAAAATTTAAATTTCCCCGTAAAAATAGTGATTAAAATAATGATGGAGATTACTATATAATTAAACGTCGTTAATTATAGTAAATTTTTGCAGTTTGCTACATAGATGCTGCTGAAGCTCAACGTGCTGCTGAAGCACAAGCTGCTGCTGCTGAAGCACAAGCTGCTGCTGTTGGAGGTGACGATGAAGCTGAAAGCAGGTTGGACCTCGAAGCTACGTTTGGTAATCTGGAAAATAGAGTAACAAATGTCGAAGCTACGTTTGCACGTATCAAGGAGATGAGAGCAAGGAAGGGAAAAGATGGTGCGAGTTCCAGCAAAGCGGGAAGTAGCCGCAAAAAAAATAAACGAGTCGTTTCGTTTGATCTGTTTCGTTTGGTTGTCGAGTTGTTTAGTTTGAGTTGTTTCGTTTTGTTGTCGAGTTGTTTAGTTTGAGTTGTTTCGTTTGGTTGTCGAGTTGTTTAGTTTGAGTTGTTTTGTTTGGTTGTCGAGTTTTTCGTTTGAGAACTCTTGCGTGTTTTAAATAAAATGTGTGCATTCGTGTTTGTTAATTGTGATGTTGTTTCTTCAAATAAGGTCATAAACCCAAACACCCATGTTTGGACAGCATAAACCAAACGGTTCTTGTGGGCTGTTGTTAAGAAAACAACATAAACCAAACGGCCCTGTTTGGACAGCATAAACCAAACGACCCCCTATGGTTGAATCGTGATGGATACTTAAGTTTTCACAACGCCTCCAACATTAAAGCGTACAAATTAAAAATATAAAGCACGTTCGACATCAGTTTTCACAACAACAACAACATTTTATTAAACAACAACAATAACACAACAAACAACAACAACGACAATAACAGCAACAACAACAACAATAAAGCAACAACAACAACCTACATACGAAGATTTCCCATATCACCTACCATGTCATTATAAAGGTCGTGAAATAAGGCAGCTGAATCAATTGTGTGTTTGTTTGGATGCATATACACTTCTAGCATTTTATTGAGTACCATTATCTGGTGATTTAGTTTGATGCAGTTTGAGCACTCTGTATTTGCAGGACTTGATGTTGAAGGTCCTGCAGTGTAACGAGTTGGAGTTATGGATGGTCTTGCGGAATGAGTTGGAGGCGTTGAAGCTCCAACAGAAGCGGTCATTTTGGCTAGTCGTTCCTCCTTCCATAAAAAAAAATCGCATCCATACTCCTTTGTCCCACCCTGTTAAAGAGTAAAAACTATTATTTTTAACAACTAACCAAATATTTAAATAACACACAAAAAAGTATGTAATTGTTCACCTTGGATAAAGGACACGCATAGTATTGTTTACCACGGGAGTGAGGTTTATGCGATTCTCGCAGAATTACGTCTCCTCGTTTACAAGGACAAGCAAAAGCTTCAAATTCCGCCATCTTCACCATGATAACAGTGTGTGTTTGTGGTTGTGAGGTTAAGTGGTTTTGAGTATAAGAGGTTGTGAAGTTGTGTGGATAAGATGTTAGTATATAAGAGCAGATCTTGGTGAGAAATTTTTGGTGGGAGATTTTGGTGGGAAATTTTTGGTGGGAGATTTTGGTGGGAAATTTTTGGTCGGATCATTCGTTTAACATCTCGGGTACAACAATATCATCTCGGATCATTCGTTTAACATCTCGTGTACAACAATATCATCTCGGATAATTCGTTTAACATCTCGTGTAGAACCTTACCATCTCGGATCATTCGTTTAACATCTCGTGTACAACAATATCATCTCGGATCATTCGTTTAACATCTCGCGTACAACCATATCATCCCGGATCATTCGTTTAACATCTCGTGTACAACCTTACCATCTCGGATCATTCGTTTAACATCTCGTGTACAACAATATCATCTCGGATCATTCGTTTAACATCTCGTGTACAAGTCGACAAGCAAATGAAACAACTCGGCTCATTAGTTAGGAATTGCATCTTTCAAACTAGAACAAGATAAGCTGGAACTTTGTTGTTGAGCACGAGTTCCATAATTGATCGGATCATTCGTTTAACATCTCGCGTACGACCATATCATCTCGGATCATTCGTTTAACATCTCGTGTACAACCTTACCATCTCGGATCATTCGTTTAACATCTCGTGTACAACAATATAATCTCGGATCATTCGTTTAACATCTCGTGTAGAACCTTACCATCTCGGATCATTCGTTTAACATCTCGTGTACAACAATATCATCTCGGATCATTCGTTTAACATCTCGCGTACAACCATATCATCCCGGATCATTCGTTTAACATCTCGTGTACAACCTTACCATCTCGGATCATTCGTTTAACATCTCGTGTACAACAATATCATCTCGGATCATTCGTTTAACATCTCGTGTACAAGTCGACAAGCAAATGAAACAACTCGGCTCATTAGTTAGGAATTGCATCTTTCAAACTAGAACAAGATAAGCTGGAACTTTGTTGTTGAGCACGAGTTCCATAATTGATCGGATCATTCGTTTAACATCTCGCGTACGACCATATCATCTCGGATCATTCGTTTAACATCTCGTGTAGAACCTTACCATCTCGGATCATTCGTTTAACATCTCGTGTACAACAATATCATCTCGGATCATTCGTTTAACATCTCGTGTACAACAATATCATATCGGATCATTCGTTTAACATCTCGCGTACGACCATATCATCTCGGATCATTCGTTTAACATCTCGTGTACAACCTTACCATCTCGGATCATTTTTTTTAATTTTATAAAACTATTTCTTATAATTTTATAAAAGTATTTATACCATTACCGTCGACGTGTCGTCGGTAATATAACCGCCAAAATTTTCACCAAAATTTTATACGTCCCGCCAAACCATAAACGACAAAACTTATAATTTTTATTCTTCTACCTCCTTCATCTCGCCGGCGATTAACGAGCACCACTACCACTACTCCAGCTCCACCACAGCTCCACCATCACTACACCCCACCACCTACGACACCACAGCTCCACCTCCTACACCACCGCAGCTCCACCACAGCTCCACCACAACTACACGAGCACCACTGTGCACCTCCTCCTCCTTTGTTTAATTCACTCCTCAACCCCTCCTTTGTTTAATTCTTCTTCTTCCCCACTTCTTCTTCTTCTACAAAACAGCCGAGACACCACAGCAGGTAATTTTGATTTTTATTAGTTTTGTTTTTTGTTAATTTTGTTTAATCTTAGAGGTAATTTTGATTTTTATTAATTTTGTTTTTTGTTAATTTTGTTGTCCCTTTTTTATTTTTTTAAACTTTTGGTATCCCGACGACATGTCACCGACAACAGTTTTTTAATAACTTTTTATATATTAATATGCTCTCTTTTAATATAGCCCGAGCCCGAGCCCGAGACCGCAACCCGAGACTGCAGCCCGAGACCACAACCAAGAGCCCAAGACTGCAGCCCGAGACCACAGCCAAGAGCCCGAGACTGCCGAGACAGTATGTTGTTATATATGTTTGTGAAATGTTGCGTGAAATGTTTGTGAAATGTTGTGTTTAAAAATCAGTTGGTGTAGGATAGAAGTAGGGCGCGTTAGCTGCTAAATGTTTGTGAAATGTTGCGTGAAATGTTGCGTGAAATGTTGCGTGAAATGTTGCGTGAAATGTTGCGTTTAAAAATCAGTTGGTGTAGGATATAGAAACATAAATATGTTGATTAGGTAATAGAAACATAAATATACATTCTATTTAGAATGTCCTATTGCAATAGAGTCTGACTGTGATTTGGACTTTATCATAACGTTTGGACTTTATCATATGGACTGTGATTTGGACTTTATCATAACGTTTTGTTTAACTTTATCATATTGTTAGACTTTTGTGAATGTTTTATGATTTTAGTGATTAATTTCGGAAATTCCCCGTCCAAAGTTAATCATCCTATAGAAAACCCGTCCGGAATTAATTTATTAGAAATTAATTTCGGAAAGTCCCCTGTTTGGGACTGCTTTTTGAATGTTTTGTCTCATTTAGGATATGGATGCGTATAACTGATTTACTATTTGAGATTATTTCGACAGTGTTTCTCCTTTACTCCTACGAATATGTCCTTAATGCACATATTTGGGGAGTTGAGGGGAAATGCTGCCGAAATTTTCTCAAATAGTAAATCAGTTATACGCATTCATATATGGGACGAATCATTCAAAGAGTGGGTTAGGATTGCCTTCCATAGTTGTGCTAGGTGAACAAAACAACTCGTAATCATTAATTAAGTGCATATAATAACCGATTGCATCATAAAAATGCAGTTATGATAATTGATAAGAGTTGGACCCGTATACAACATCGTGGTTCAAAAGAATTTCTTGATGGTCTTGCCGCCTTCCTCGATCATTGCAAACCGTTATTGAATAGTTCCGGAAACATAAAATGTCCATGTCGTCGTTGTTGTAATGTTCCATGGGTATCTCTCGAAGGTCTTAAATACCACATAGGTCAAAATGGGTGGGACCCAACTTATACACAATGGAAGGATCACGGTGAACCGGATCCTCCGAATAATGATCAATATGATATTCTTGATAACACAACACAACGTGAGATGAGTGACATGGGTGCGTGCCTTAATGATATTCTTGATATTCCTCCGAATAATGATCAAAATGCTATTCTTGATATTCCTTCGAATAATGAGGCGACTCATGGAAATATTGGCGAGACAAGTAACGAGCCTACTCAAGCAGCGACACCTCCTCTGCGTAACGAGTATGAAGAGTTACTTGCAAGTTCCAACCAGCATCTGTACCCGGGTTGTGACTTTATGACAACATTGGATTTTATGGCAAAGTTTACACATCTCAAGGTCAGCGGTAAATGGAGTGATACTTCATTTAACAAAACGCTACAATTTCTCCAGGAGGTATTTCCGCCCAGGTTAGGTTACAATCTCCCACCGTCATACTATCATATAAAGAAGACATTTAAAAAGGTCGGGTTAGGGTACAAATCGATACATGCTTGTGAAAATGATTGCTTTCTATATCGGGGGGATGATGGCGAAGATTTGGAGTATTGTCCGGTTTGCAAAACGAGTAGATGGAAAGACAATAAAACAACGGGGAAGAAAGTTCCTAACAAGGTGTTGCGTTACTTTCCTATCATTCCTAGACTACAACGTTTCTACAAGTCTATTCACACTGCAAAACATATGACTTGGCATGCTACTGGAAAGTCTACGGACGGTAAGATGCAACACCCGGTTGATGGTAAAGCATGGCAGAAGTTTGACAATATATATTCGGATTTTGCTATAGAACCAAGAAACGTTCGATTAGGGTTGGCTGCTGATGGTTTCAATCCGTTCGGCAACCTTAGTCAGACTTACAGCATGTGGCCGGTTATATTAACAACATACAACTTGCCTCCGTGGTTATGCATGAAAGAGACTTCTTTGATGTTGACGTTGTTGATTCCTGGCCCTAAATCACCGGCGAAGGACATCGATGTTTACTTGAAGCCCTTGATTGATGACCTTGTGGAATTATGGAAAAAACCAGGTATCTTGACTATGGACGCTGCTACAGGCACTCAATTCCACATGAGAGCGATGCTTTTATGGACCATCAATGATTTTCCTGCTCGAAGTAGTTTGTCTGGTTGGCAAGGGCAAGGTTACTACGCTTGCCCTACATGCAAAGTAGACACTCCGGCTACGCGTGTGATAGCAAAACAGCTTATGTTGGTCATAGAAGATTCTTAAAAAAAAACCATAAATGGAGGAGGGAGTATACTACATTCAATGGTGAAACCGATTTCAGAGATCCTCCTAGAAAAGATACCAGGGCTGATATCTTGACTCAACTTGCGACATTGCCCATACGTGTGCCGGGGAAACATCCGGATTATGGGGGTGGGAAGATAAAACGTAATCATACAGTCGAGCTGAACTGGACTAAACGGTCTATCTTCTACGATCTTGAATATTGGTCTTTTCTTTCTCTACCACACAATTTAGATGTCATGCATATCGAAAAAAATGTGTTGGAGAGTATCTTGAACACCTTGTTAATGAATGACAAATCTAAAGACACCGCAAAGGCAAGACAAGATTTGGAAGCTCTGGGCATTCGACAGGAGTTGTGGCTCGGAAACAAACAAAACGGGAAGTGCTCGAAGCCTCATGCAAAGTACTCCTTCACACCCGATAAAAGAAAACTCTTCTGTCAATACATCAAAACAGTTAAGCTACCAGATGGGTTCGGATCCAAGTTCAAGTCAAAAGTAACCAAAGATGATAACAATATAACGGGCATGAAGTCTCATGACTGTCATATAATGATGCAACGGTTACTTCCTTATGGACTTCAGCAATACTTGGACGCACAGACTTATACACCATTGATCGAGCTTTGTTTCTTCTTTAAGCAAATTTGCGCCCGAACTTTGATGGTGAAAGACATGGTGAAAGCTAAAGACCAGTTGATCAGTATTTTGTGCAGTCTCGAGCAAATATATCCTCCTGCTTTTTTTGACATTATGATTCACTTGGTTATGCATTTACCTGAAGAGGCTATTGAAGGCGGGCC
The DNA here is from genome assembly GCA_021014915.2 of Artemisia tridentata subsp. tridentata. Lineage (NCBI taxonomy): Eukaryota > Viridiplantae > Streptophyta > Magnoliopsida > Asterales > Asteraceae > Artemisia > Artemisia tridentata. The sequence goes on along the minus strand of CP139505.1, from coordinate 130,712,493 downwards.
TGTTTCATTCCGGTGGATGTATCCATTTGAAAGATACATGAAGAAGCTTAAAAACTATGTCCGAAATAAAGCTAAGCCGGAGGGTTCAATAGCGGAGGGTTATGTTGCAGATGAAGCATTAACTTTCTGTTCTCGTTATTTTCGTGGTGTTGGGACAAAATTTAATCATCCCGCTACATCTCAGGACCGTCCTCGCCCAACAAGTGATTTCCAGGTGTTCCGATCACTATGTACCAATTCTGGTAAAGAGACATTGATTAAGTTAGGTCTCCCAGAAATGAAGAGAGTGATATGGTATGTACTTCACAACAGTCCTGAGATCGACAAGTACATGGACGAGTTCGAGAGGTATGCGTTTATATTTTGAAATTTCTGTTTCCCAAGTTATCTTTTCGATTTATTCTAATATCATGAACATTTTCAGGGAATTTCCTGATATCGACATGCAACAAGCATTTCCGAGCTGGTTTGAGACGAAGGTAAACTTATTGTATGTATTTCCATGTATAAATAACGACTATTACTCATCTCCGTCTATTCTTATCTTTTTTCATAGATCCGTAAACTTTACATAGCCGATGACCCAAGCTGTACTCCCGACTTATTCGCTTTGGCTTGTGGACCATCACCGACCCCAATCTCACTCAACTCTTGCGTAGTCAACGGTGTGAGGTTTGTCGTACACAGCCGCGATATAAAACGTACAACTCAGAACAGCGGAATTTGTTCACCTGGTGAGAAGGAGGGAGAAATGTATTATGGTCAACTAGAAGAAATTCTGGAGTTCGCATATTCCCAGTTCAAAGTTGTGTTGTTTCGAGTTAAGTGGTTCGACTTAAGCAACAAAAACCGTAGAGTCCAACGTTTTACCACTAGAAACAACATGACACAAATTTTGGCATGTAGCTATGCGTTCGAAGATCAACCTTACATTCTCGCAACACAAGCAAAACAAGTCTTCTACCTTGAAGATCCTGCCAGACGACCACTCCATTGGAAGGTCGTCCAAGAAGTAAATCACAACACAATCTGGGATGTCATCGTGGTAGAAGACGATGATGATGTGATACATGGCAACAACTCATCCATCTCCAACTGTCTGCTAATTTGAATGATTTGGAACCTGAAACCTTAAATATCGATGGTGAATCAACGTTAGTTGAGGCACCACCACCAATCATTCCTGTTGATGACGACGATGATTTTATTGATGATGAAGACGACGATCCTTATGATTTAGCAGATTCTGATAATGAAGTCGCAAACAATTCTGATGATGAAGTTGAAGTTGCGACTAATGTTGTTTATGATAGTGATTGTGATTGTGCAGATTGATCTTAAAATGTAACTTGTAAAACGACACTTATTTTAATGAAATTGTTATGGATTGTTTAAAAGTGTATATTTCTTTTGAATGTGTATGTATTTTGAATGTGTGCATGCTTATGTTAATTTGTTCCCGAATTTCTATATGTTATTCAACTTGTACTTTTGCAGATGGCAGCAGCAGTTGCACGCAGTCATGGTGGTGACGGTGCCGGTGATCCACCTTCCCCTACCCGTCAGATTGAGGGCGGGCACCGTGATGGTGGTAAGAATTTCTAGATTACATATATAAGTATATATATACACATATTATGTATATATATAGATATATGTGTATATATATATACATATATCTATATAAGTTACTTTATGACATTTTCACTCACTCCAATTGCAGGATCAGGGCGACCCCGTCGAGGAGGTCGGGCCAGGGGGGGAGGCAGGGGAGGCAGGGGGAGGCAGGGTCAGAATGGCGGTAGGCAGCGACCACGCCAAGAAAATAAGAATGTGAAGCTCAAGGCTGCCGTGAGAAATAGTGGCCCACAGTCTATTGACTTTGAGATTGGTGATAAAGGGACTTACTGTCATGTGGGCCCGAACCAAGCATGGTTTAGCAATTACGTCGGCGAGCTCATTCGACAGCTGCCGCTACACTATGACTCCTGGTACGATATAGAACCGGAGCTGACGGCTAACTTCCTTCCAAGCGTCGGGGTCAGTTATTTCATTTTCCTTTTATATATATTGTTATGTTACCGTGTTTATTTATTTAAATGTGCATATTTATTTAAATTTGTTTATTTATTTATATTTCTATATTTAATTATTTGAATGTGTACATTTATTAACATTTGTTTATTTATTTATATCTTTATATTAATTTTAACTATATTTGATTGCAGCGTATGTTCAATTTGGAGCGCCACAGGAGCAGACCGGAGTGGGAGATCATTCGGTCGGCGCTCACAGCGTATTTCGCTACACGATACCGTGACAATAAACATGATATGAAACGCGATTACTTTACGAGAAAGGGTGGGGCTCCGAGAGTGGACGAGATCAGAAGAAATCCTCCTCCGAACTTGGAGCTGGCTGAGTGGAACAAGTATGTCGACGGGTACATGACGGAGAAGGCCCAGAAACGATCGGCTGTGAACAAAGAGAATAGAAAGAAGAACAAGATTCTCAGCCGCCACGGTTCGAAATCATTTGCCGCATCTCGACACGAATATGTAAGACACATTTTATTTTTATAAGATTATTTAATTTTAATAATATATTAATTAAAAGTATTTATACTAAATAAAATATATATGGTGTTTGATTTGTCATTTTAATTTGTTTCATCCTATATGCATGTGTATATATTTATACAGTTCGAGAACAGCGAGGACCACCGGTATCCGTCCCTGTTCGATACCTATCTTGACACCCACTTCAAGAATGGTGTTTGGTTGCAGGATGAGGCTCGTGCTCGGTTTGTAAGTATCGTTATTTATTTATTTATTTATTTTTTTTTCCAAACACGCACTTAGTGATTTATTGAAACATAATCTAGTAATTAACCCGACTAATATATTAATTTTCTCATTTTTTTTCAACTACACAGGAAGAGATGGTCCGACTACGGGAGCCTAGATCCGATATGCCGGCAGACGAGCCGTGCCTCACGGAGGAGGAGATATTTGCTCGGGTAATCGGGGGCAAGCAGCGTGGCCATATACCCGGCGTCGGCAAGGTGGTACCCTTCTTGAAGAGGCCACGGGTAGACTTGCCGCCTCCAGCTCCACCAGGTATTTACAGTTGGATAATCTAATGTATTGAAATGACCGTTTTTAAATTTTGATTATTTCGTTTATAGGTACGTCCGAGCTTGACAGGAAGCTTGCTGAAGCTCAGGAGAAGATTGATGAATTTAAAACGATAGTGGCTGAAGCTAAGAAAGAGAAGGAAAAAGAAAGAAAGAAAGCTAAGAAAACTGAGAAGCAGCTTGAGTTGTTGACACGTTTTGTCTCGACCAACCCAACATGGGAGGCGTTTATTAGCCAGCGTGGTTCTCGTCATGAAGCTGGAGGCGGCAGTGGGAGCGGCGCGGGAGGGAGCGGCGCAGGCGCTCCCGCGAGTGGCTCAGGCGGCGAGAGTGCTCTGGCAGCGAGATGGCTCTCGCAGCGGGAGTTCTGATGATGATCAGGATGACGACGAGGGGCTGTATGACGACGATGGGCTGTAGAGGTATTATTTTGTGTTGTTTTGTCTTTGGAACTATATTTTGACGACCCCAATCTTATTATCTTTGAACACTTAGGATATTGCAACATTTGTAGATATAGTAGCTACGTTTAGCGATTATAACACCCGTTTTGTAAATTTATGATGTATTTTGAGGGTGTTATAAAGTTTATGGCCGTTTTGTAAAATTTATGGCCGTTTTGTAAAGTTTATTAAGTGTTTAGTGGTTATATATAACCGTTTTAGCCGTTATAAACTTTATAGCCGTTGTTTGTGTTGGAATGTGTTGTTATGAGAGCAGTTTATGAAACTGGAATTGGTAGATTTTTGCTGCACAATTTTGCGGCAAAAATCTGGGCAGGGCAGCTGCAATATAACTTCATTACCGACGACCGGGCGTCGGCAACATATGCGCATTCACATTATACCGACGGCATATCGTCGGCAGCATAATGTACATGGTGACTATTTTCAAACGGTTCCGGCAATATGTCGTCGGTACCATTTTTGCAATTTTATTGACTTTTCGTTGACTATTGTGAATGGTACCGACGAACGTTCGTCGGCACCATTTTTGCAATTTTGTTGACTTTTCGTTGACTATTGTGAATGGTACCGACGAACGTTCGTCGGCACCATTTTTGCAATTTTGTTGACTTTTCGTTGACTATTGTGAATGGTACCGACGAACGTTCGTCGGCACCATTTTGCATTTTGTTGACTTTTCGTTGACTGTTGGGAATAGTACCGACTAAATATCGTCGGCGTAATTTAACTTTAATTAGTTAAACTAATTAAACCGTTAAATATTTATTATTTTACCGACGACGAGTCGTCGGTAGTATATTGTCGAACAAAAACAAACGTTTGACCAGAAAACATGTGGGTCCCACTCTGTCGTCGGCGTCATTCGTCGGTATGGACGTTGCCGACGTGGCTCTGTCGACTAGTTCGTGCCGACGACATGACGTCGAGAAGGTATGTTGCCGACGTCATGACGTCGGCATGGTTAAAAAAAGGTCGTCGGCGGAGCTCCTGAATGTACTAGTGAATACAGGTTAATGATGAACAACTTGGGACTGAACCAAAGAGGATCGACAAGAACAGAAACACCATACTCGACATTGTTTGTTTACCAGGATTCTTATTGTATTTTACGTATTATAGCCTTCTATATATAGGTGTTCGAATGATAGCATGTTATAATACCGGATGTAACAACAGTAAGACAAAAATTGGATTGAGGTTCGTATTGTATTTATCTTGTAATTGGTTAATGTATATTATTCGTGACAAGAGGTTAACGATTCGGTACCTTAAAGGTGCACTAGGACTGATCGAAAAAAACAAGAATGAAACTCTTGAATCAACTTTGATCACCACAACAGCTACAAATACTTTAACACGAAGACACGATCACCAACCTGACTAACCTTCATCTCTTGTTTCTGGTAGGGAGAATGTAAAATGTTTTGGAACCTTGTTTAGTTTTGATTCGGTATGGAGAGGTGGAAGAACTCAGAATGTTATAATTTGTTTATGAGGAGGCGTGTGAATATTTGCAAAAGAGGGAATGCCGTGTTTTGTAATTAAAGAAATAAAGGTGTCTGTATCTTCTAATTTGATATCACATATTCGGTCTTATGCATATCTCCAACAAACATATAAGGCAACAAAATAAAATCGGATCAAATCACTTATAACGTGTGAAGAGTATTAAGATAAAATGTGAGAAAGTAATACAAGAGTGTACCGTTTAAATGTGTAAGTTTAGTATAGGATTTATATTAACTTGTATTTTATCTTTTAACATAAAGTTTTTTTTTACACTCTTAATTTATTTATTAAACTAAGGTTATAATCATAATTAATGTTTTAGATTATTAATCGCCTTTACATAAGTTTGAAATTAGAGGGGTATTTTGGGTATTTAACATGTTTCAAAATTTCGGGTTTTACAACTCTTCCCCTCTAAAAAGAAAATTTCCGTCCTCGAAAATTGGAGTCGCAAAAGTTAGACGTAGATGTAGCAAATCACAAAAGAACGCCACGATTAACCTCACGCTCGGGGACAGTCTTCGAACAAAATAGTTTCTCATGACTCGATCCTGACAACAAGGATACAACAAATGCGAAACAAGAAAAATTGAATACGAATGCGAAACAAATGCGTAGCAGATGACAGATGACAATGATAGTTGAATTCCTACAAGGAGATATATGAAACACATAAACCTACGAAGCAAGCATAGAGGTAATGCTAATCGATAAAACTTAATCAACTCCTACTAAAACCTGAACTAACAACGGAACGCGCCAAAGTCAAAGAAGCACAATTCGAATCATCAAACGTACCAGAAGGCATAACAGAATAGGTTGAATAATCGCACGAATAAGAATGAATCCAAGAATCAACGTGTCGCGAACCAAAGCTTCCTCTTCTGTGAAGAATAATCATACGGAACACACAACTCCCAGTCTGAGTTTTAAATTCCTCTTCCAAAATAATAACTAATCCATTAGTTGTTGTAATCGATTCTGAACCTTTAGTAAGTTATTCTCCGACCTTATTCTAACCAAAAGGTATTCCGCACCTTCATTCATACAAAATCCTAGAAGAACCCCTTGTCAATCGTATGTCATCTTCCTTAGTGAAAAAAACACAATCATGCTAAACACTTGTCAAATTTCCTGCTCAACACATCTCCCAAGTTCAATTTGTTATTCTGTCTGTCCATCCGTCTGTATATGAGAAGCCGTACCAACATCCCGAGTAAAATCCTCATAGTCTTCTGTACTACTTCTGAAAGTATGCAGCAAAACGCGATTCTCTGCCACGATCACTGCAGGTGCGCTATGTAGCTTAAATGATCTTCTGTCGAAAGAAATCTTTGCCGCTCTTCCAAATGAGCTGCCCTAGCCACACGATCCACTGCAACTCAATTCGCGTTGTTCTTCCTCCTGTGCGTGGAAATCACCAATACAGTCACCACCGTCTTCGTACCATTCCGTCCAGCTCCTGCTTCAAGTCTCTATTAGTACAACTAAGATGAATAGAGTTGATAGAGTTATGTGCTTCAATCAAACTGCTTTCTTCAAGTCTTCCAACATAGGTAATCTTCCACCGTCTTGTTCTTGAGCTTCTTTAGGGTTGCCACTATCTATGCGTCAAATTGTTCACTCCTACGGTTCTTAGATGTATAGATGCATAACTAGAATCATTCCATGTTGCATAAAAACATAGCTATGTCTCCTTCTAAAGTAGAAACAAGTCTCTTTCCAGCTCTTCCAAATTCTTCCCTCGTTCTTCATCCCACAAAAGTTACTTTTAGAGCTTCTTCTGACGTAAAAAAAATGTTAACACAGAATACGAAGTTGATTCTCGTGTTTCTCTTCCGTCTCTGAACATACCAATATGCCATACTATGACAATGGTTATAGTATTCATGAAAGACACGATTCTTCAAATTTATAGGAATAGTCGAAGCAGTAGCCAATACAATTAGCATCTCAACGCTCATAGAGATCATAACGAATACGAAAGGAATTCTAGGAACATCTCGCTCCTCTACATGAAATATGATGTGATTTAGCTTCCAGAAATCCATCCACAACCTCATGCTATTATCATTCTTCTCCCCGAATACAACAGAATCACATCAAAGATACACACTCGTACAGCTGAAATCACTTCCTAGAACTGGTCCTTAAATTCTTTCCCTTCGTCTTATGTCGTTTCAATATGGAGTTTTCAGAATTGGGCAAAGCGTCATTCTTATACGAACAAGGTTTCCAGGTCAACCAACTTACTGACCTCCAGCACTTCTCAAAATATCCTATGACCACAATAAGTTCAAGTTATATGATGTAACTATTATCACGTTGGCCAGGCGTCATAATACTTGCATCATATACACATGCCTTCATTGCAATCACATTCCATCTTGAGTTGTGACAAAACAATTTCTCTTAACCAGATCAAAACAACTTCATACTCAAATGGTAATTTTGGTAGTTCATTAAGGAATACGTCGCGAGCAGCTTCAGACGACCGAAGAACTCTCAAGGCGAGTTTCATCAAACGAAGTATCTTCACAACTGCGAGGGATTACCGCACGAGTTTTCAAAATAAAGGTGATCATAATCGATTATTAGGTTGGGAACCATGATACAGAATTTCGAGTTTCTTCAATCGCCAAAGACGACAAATCTAATATGACTGGTGTCAGCATCTCGATGCTCAGTCAACAAATCCATATCCAGAATAATATCAAACATTCTCAAAGGAAAACAGATTAGCAGAACAAACTCCTCTTCAAATATCTTCAAAATGCATCAAACAATTCGGATACTCGTGATGGATAATCACAAGATTTCTCATAGGGATTGAATAGGTAAGGTAAAAATCAATAATGCAGAGGGAGTCTCAATATGCTTATCAAAAGCAAGAGAAACCACAGAAGGTGTCGAACACATCGAATTCATACATACGCAAATTCTCTGAATAGACGAAAGGCATCTAAACGAATGACGACGAATCAAGGATTGAAGTTCAAGAGAAAATGATAATCCTCAGAAATGAAACCTATAAGGCAATACTACAGAGTCTCAAAGAATTCTAAACTTATGTTGCGTATCCAGATAAATCTTCTAAGTCTCCGGAACGAGTGATCTTATAAAGGCTTAACTAAAAGCAGAGGCACAAATCAGAGTGATGCGGAAGCAAGATATCTAACAGATGACTTATCATATATCTACCCAATCCTCACTGGTCATAAAGTTCCTAAGGGGAGAAACCTAAAGCAAATCCTTCCAAGGTTATTCCATAAGCTCCTAAAGTGCAAATCTAAGGGTCCAAATCTTCACAGGCCATAACTTATGTACTACAAGTCGCAACCTGTCTCTGATACCATAATTGCAACACCCCAACCCGACAAGGGTAGAAGTATCACATTATGGTGCCAAATCAGAACATACAACGCAAGCGGAAGACTTATAAGCATAATAAATATAAAGGTACTCTAAGAAAACAAATGAAAGTCTAACTCTATACAATATGCAATACAATCCAAACTAAATCCAAACCAAGTCTAATCAAAATGCAAATGGGCTTCTAATCGTCAGGGTAGTCCACTAAGCTCCTATGCATTCTCCACTCAAACCCAGCTTCCAACCTAAAACCTGCCGCAGGAAAAGAAATGCGGCTGAGCTTAAAAAGCTCAGTGAACAGATATATATAACAAAACGGATAAACGGAACGTATAAAAGTATAGGGAAAGAAATAATAAGCTCCTGCTGAAATGAATATCATCTGTCAAATGAATAAGGAATTAACGGTAAACCGAACAAGCATCATGAGTCAACTGAATAAAGAACATGAAGAATCAAAGATACAGAAATAGGAATATGGTGCATTGGGGAATAACAGAAGGTATATCAAAGTGTATCAAAGGTGTAAAGAAAGTCAGAAATCTACCACGAGCCTAGAAACATATCATATCATAACATCATAATCATAATCTTCATAAGTATCATAAATAACATAATGGAGTAGCTAGCTCCTAGAGTTGTGAAGGGCATTTATTGCACACAGTACCAATCACCAGAATCATAACATATAACATAACATATCAGATCTAGGATGCATCCATACGCCCCTGCAGAAATCATAGTGGCCAACCATATACTTGAGCTCATAACATATAACAGAAAGGGACGGGGTGGATCATCACTCAACCACCCTAGAGTCATGCCATTGTGCATCAATGACACGGACATTGAACCCCCATGCCTAGTGAAATGGCTCGGGTATCAAACTGAGAGTCAGATATAAAATCATAATCAGAGTGTCATATTAAAAGGTTCACATCAAATGGTTCATATCAAATAGTTCATATCAAATGGTTCAGAAGAGCATATCAAAGGTTCATAATCAAAGTTTCATAGCAAAGATTCATATCAGAGACTCATAATAAAGAGATCATAGCAAATGTTCATAACAAAGGGAATCAAAGCAAAGGTATCAAATCAGAAGCTAAACAGATCAAAGGTGTATAAAAGATCATGAGAAACCTTATAAGAAATGTCAGAATATATGTACCTTATGCCAAGCAACCAAATACCAAAAGAAAGCAAACGGATACGGAAACTACTCCCTCTTCGACGGATCTACACGAATTAATAATCAAGTATTACTTATAAGCTCGTTTTAAATCAGATTACTCCTTTTAGGTCTCTTTCTATTTTTAAACTTTCCGTTTTTAGTAACCTGCCAAATATAGCAACTTTCCAAAAACAGTAACTTTCCATTTATAGTAAGTTTCCACTTTAAGTAACTTAGTCATTTTAAGTAACTTTCTATTTTTAGCAGGTTTTCCGAATTAGTAAGTTTAGGGTAAAACTCATAATTTATCACATTAGGGTTTCTAATAAGACCAAAGTATATTAAATGGTTCATAGCTCATTAATGATTAAAGTTAAATGGTTAATTAATGTGTTTAGGGTTTAGGGTTATAAGTGTAATTTACCAAATTATAAGGTTTATATAAGTCAAATACTTAAACTTAGAGTTTGTATTGTAATATAATTTATAATGACCCAAATTGCACTTAGCCGATTTAACAAATTATATTCAATGTATTTCCGACCTCATTTATCACGACTAAGTTACTACGTTATAAAACTCCTTCCGACCACGCCAAAACATACTCACACACGACACAAATTCAATCAAACAAAACTGATTTCCCATCTCATAAAACATACACACACACGTCCATATTCATTCCCATATACTTACGTACAAATACCCATGCTTCCACATCTTACTTTTAACCACTTCTTTATTTCAGATTTATCAGATTTATCATATGCTAATCACATTATACGACCCACACACAAGAACCCCCCATGCACGCATATCATCACACACGGCCCCAAATTCTTTTTCAAAAAAATATGTACGTCCCTTTTTAATTCTTTGGTTTCTTTGATCACACACTCATGCACAACAATCAATTTAAAGAAGCATAGCATATTCCCATTCACACCTATACGCACCCTTTGACCCCAATATAACGAGACACACATGCACAAAACTTATCACATCCCGTGATTTTCCCTATAATTAAAAACGTTTAATTATATATTAATCTCTGTCATTACTCCTAATCACTATTTTTACAGGAAAATTTAAAATTTTTCTTATTATATTAAATGGTCATGGTTACGATATCACAAAATTCACCAAATAACGAAACAAGTTCTCGACACGTTTAACGAAATATTAAACTTCACTAATCCAAATTAAATCCTTTAATCCCAAATTAATACTAAACGGGCCCTTAATAATTTCAGCCCAACCAAACGACCCAACTAATTTCGGCCCAAAAACCTTAAAGCCAAATTTTAATTTAACTAAATTTCATAAAAATCGCTTAGTAGCATCCTCCAAAACGCTCCTCGTTCTCTCAAATCTTAAACACGACACGTCTATATTTTTATATCATCTCATTACTCACTTAGCCAACTCTTAACGTGCCAAGTTTCGTATCCTAATGTCACATTTTACTTAATATTTGAAAGCAAATCCATTCTACCCAATTCAAACTCACTCGACACAAACTATTATTTCAAAACTTAACCGTTTTGACTCTCGTTTATTCCTACGTGATTCTAAAATTATTTCAATCATAGTTCCATAAATAAAGTCGAGTTTCATTACCATATTCCATGTATTGTACGATTTTTACAAATCGTATATATGAATAAATGTTGGTCGACATATATAGTTGACTCACAAGGACATATTCCTCATTTTAAGCTCACACACATTTATATAATAATCTTAGGAAGCAAATGAACTCATTCATTCACTGACATGAGCTAAGAGCTAGTTTGGTGAATCATAGAAATCAATACGTGAACTATAGACGTCTTTATATATACACTTCACTTACCACCTTTTCTTTCACCTCAAGAACTATCAATATCACCTTTATTACACCATAAATAATCCTTGCAAACTCCAGAATATTTCATTCGAACATTTAGAAGCTATCGAGAAGGTTTTGAACAAAGTATAATTCGTATACTTGATTTAAAAATCGAACGTGGCCAATTCCTTGTGTTTCACTCATCTCATTCGATCTTCTAACTTCATTAGAAGTGTTGTAAGTATTTTAGAACCCTTCAATTCATCTCGTTCATATTTTCATTTGTCCATGCATCGTTTTTAAATTATGTTCGAACGTATATATATATTACATATTTCTTTTACGTATACATAAACATGTAGAACCACAAACGCGATACGCCTCCATTCTTGGAAGGCATAGAAGTCTCGTACACACTCCTTTCACGTTTACTTTCACGTTACATGCATCGTTGGATTTATTTTTGATCATGTTTCATTCGAATAACAAAACTACTAAACACTTAGAATTATTTTCTAAGGTTTCTAGATATACAAACATTCCCAGTCGACTAGAAAACAACTATATATCTCGAAATTTAACTTAACAAGAGTACTATATTTTTACACCACTTGTTAGGCCACCTAGCTAGCTAACACTTTCGTTTAGATTACTCGTAAAAATAAACTCATTTCGACACTCTAAAAATACCAAAGCATATCGCAGAAACTGCCTATCTAAAACAACTCAAAATAGCGAGTTGGGCTTTTCAGCCCAATAAGCTAATTTTAAGCTCTACGAATAAGCTGGCTTATAAAAGCTTTTTGATATGAATTTAGAACATGAAAAATGATATTTTTGATGAGCTCAACTCGTCTCACGATATACGGATTTTAAAACGTTAACGGGCCATTAAACGGATCGTTAAAAGCCCATTAATTGAAAAATAAGCTCTTTTTACAAATAAGCAGTTAAAATAAGCTTTAATAATCTTTAATAAGCTCCAGAAAAATTCGGAATATTTTTCCTATAACTTTTGTGTAAAAAAGACTAAACTTGTAACGCATTTTCACGTTAAAGGACCAAAACTGTCAACTACTGGAAATAGGGACTGAAACTGTAAAAACAGAATCATTAAGGTAGAAATTGACATATTATTAACTTCCAAGCTCAGAACGCTATATTGGACAAGTAGTGGACTATAATTGTAAATTATATATATAATAAGGACTAACGGTGCAACGCTAACGCCGTTAGGATAAAAAGTGTAAAAACTGGAAATGGACAAGGACCAACATCTTATATTTGACATTCTTATTTTATTTTTCCCTTTTACGATTTCTCTTCACGTCATTTGCATTTTTATATAATTCATTTATTTATTTATAACTTTACGTTAATTATATATATATAACTGGATTTTTAAACGATTTAATTATACGTTTCGAGGAAATGATATTTTGGAATATATAACACAAAAATAGGATAATATTATGAATAATATTATTTTTGAACTTCAAGCATTTTAAGCATATCATATTCTCATTCTAACGATCAGATCGTTATTCGTTCTCATTATCATTTCCACCATTCGTATTAAGTCAGAATCTCAGACCTTCCTTATATTCAGGTTCTGTATTGAAGAAGTTTCCGTAATCGTCCCCATAATCTTACTTGATTTCGTAATTCCATCTTGTCAGATACGTTCAAGGTGAGTCGTATCCCCTATTTTAATACTTGTTTTAAACTCTTTTGGGGGAGATACATGCTCAACTACTTGCTTTTACTTTCATAAGTGTTTTAAACTATTTTACATATAACTGTGGGACCATAGCCCACCATTTTATACATTTTATATCTCATGAAAAGATAACTGCTATAAACATGATTACAAGTGACTTATCAACTGTATGCTATACCTGATTTCTATTACCTGAGTTGCTATTGCTAAAAGTCCCTCAATCATGAACCTTAATCACTTGAAGGGTGAACGTAAATAGCTGTGGATAGATCTATTAGGGACTGACAATCCCCGTTTGTGTCTGCCAGGATAGGCCACCAAACGCACTTTATTTAAACCTATAGGTTACTAGCAAAAACCTACCAGAGGGCCATTGTTACTTTACATCATATTTGATGACCTGTTAATCGTTGAGTGTCATGAGACTTAGGGTAATAGAATAGTAGTGGTGTGGTCATGACACAGAACTACATCGACTAATGTTATCAAACGACGAATTTGTGTTCACTATATAGCAGAAAATCACTACTACTTGGAAAACAAACTATTTTTGGTGTTGACCCAGTTAGGGCAAACCAACAAACTATTTTGGTGTTGACTCAGTTATGGCAAACCAACGAACTACTTTATGTTAACTTTGATTTTGATAAATCAACTATTTTTGACTATAAATACTATGGATTTACTCACACTTTGATTTTGATAATAAATTGTTTATTATGACTACTATGGACTCACAAACTCTTTTGATTCTTGGAAATCAACTACTCTACTTATAAACTCTATGAACTCACCAACCTTTGTGTTGACACTTTTAGCATGTGTTTATCTCAGGTCCATAATGAGCAAGGATGGTACGGAGAAGCACGGATTCTTACAAAGGCTATAAATTTTACTATCATTCGAAAACTTATTTAACAAACTTTGAAACCACTGGGACCTCATTTTGAAAACTCTGATATTTATAAAATTCGAATGGTAAACCTTTTAACGACTAAAATAATGATCGTTTTCTACTATTAAACTGCTGTTCCATGAAGTAACACCTAATCTAAATTCCGCTGCACATATTTTAAAATTGGGGGTGTTACAGATTGGTATCAGAGCCTCGGTTATAGAGAAACGGGTCTAATGGACATCCGAACTATAACCACTTTTACAAACAAAACATTTTATAGCCTTACGCTCTCCGTGCTGTCCATCCGCCAGACGATTATGTGACTTCTAGATAGTTTTGCTACACCAACACTCTAACTTATTATCATATATACGCACCAACTATTTCGAGTACTGTACCAATCATCCTTACTTATCTTACCCCCCATCTTTATGGATGCGTGTGAAATACTCTTTCCGTATTTCCAGAAAATCCGCGCATTAAATTACTTTGTCGATTTAGTATGAGTGTTGAGACAGAAATTCTTAAGTAGGATGGTTTACAATGTCTTTATTTGAATGATTGGGATGCCTTTTATTTAAATAAAGAAATTGTAAAGCGCCGAACCATAAAGTTATATTTCCTTATTTACATTGTTTGGGACGCCTCTCTATGTAAATAACGAATTATAAACAAGTGGGCTTATTTGTATCTGAAATAACATGAGTATGGAATGGATAATCACGAAAATTCATCAAGCACACAACATAACTTTCATTAGAAACCATAAATATTGATACATAATGATATGATTAGCATTGGTAATGCTATCGTTACAAATATCACTAAGAAAGGCATAACCTCACCAATCGGTTGACCCGCTATGCCAATGAAAAACACCACCACACCAGCAAGAGCAAGAATCACGACTGGATGTAGTACATCAAATACCCTGTACGATAAAATCACACAAATGAAACGTTAGTACATGGTGCCATAATACGGTTTCAAAACAACGTTTCCATTGTACCACTATCTCTTACCCCCATATTTCATCCACGCTAACAACCAAAACCACAATTAGCACGAGAAGTGCTATAATCCAATCCAAAGACTCCAAATCTTCCTTTGGGATATAAGCCAAGAAGATGTCTGCAACAACATACAAAATTATGAGAACAGTATAGGTGTATGACATTTTAAAATCTTTGGATGAAAGAAATGTGAGTAGTGAAGAGGAAAAAGTGGGATATGTAAGGCGGTAGCCGTAGACTACTATTCTACCCACATACGTTCACTATTCACCACACAAAGACAAAATGACTTTCATCATTCCCAAAGACTAATAATCCGGCAATTTTTCTCTACATCCTTATCCAAAATTCTCTTTGTAAAAATCTGTATCAACAAAACTCTTTGTTTAACGGGTAGGTTACCCGCACAGATTTTTGTAATTATAATTCATGAGAAATATCTAAACGTGACAGAGTAATGAGTTCTCTTCTCAGTTGTGTTCACAACGAAAACGTTCAAACGCCATATTATTAAAAACATACTTGAGCATTACAAACGATACTGGATTAAAACGTCTAGTAAACATAAACCTAGACTTCAAAGGTAGTCTGGGTGATCCCAAGTCTGAGAGTTGTTGGAGTCATAACCATCATCATAAGGATCAAAGCTCGCCAACTTCTCTTCTTCCCACTGAGTCTCCAACCTGCTCAGCTCCCGCTCCATGTCAGAAGTCCAACCACCATCATCAACAGCCACGTTTTCCTCAAAGCTTGGCTGGAAGTGATCCAGATGAGGCAACTGTTGTTGTTGCACAACAACTCTCGGTGCGGATGAACTTGATGCACCATGTTGAGGTTGTTGTGGTTGTTGTTGTTGTTGTTGTTCAACCCTAGCAGCTTCAACATTTTCTTCAAAACTCCAACGAATTTTATTGGAGATTTGGGCCTGTATCTGACCGACACAAGCCCACAACGATTCAATAACAGCGGCGTCCTTACGATATTCATCATGCAAGAACCTGTCGATCACATGTTTTCTATCCTTTGATATGTCTGTGCATCTTGCGTAGCGTTCTCTATCTTCTCGTTTCAATTATTTTGCAATCTCAAATTTCTTGATGACCTCCACAATAGCATTTTGGCGATCCATGTCGCTATTCTCAGCTTCTGCCTTGATAAACAATTGAAATTGTTCAGGGGTATGTGGAAGTTTACAAGCCATTGGTTTGTTTTGTGTGTATGTGTGTGTGTGGATAACCCAAGCATGCCAGTGGTATTTATAAAGGTTTAAAAATATTTTTCCTTTATTTTATTTTGATAGACATGACCGTTTGTATTCAAACGGTAAAATTCTCAAAAAAATTCGTGTCTATTAAAACTAACTACTAGCTTTGGAATACTTGGTAAAAATCCCACTTTGGCCTTCACATTGCAAGTTGCAAGAAACAAATCGCGTTAAAAACGCAACACCACGACTTAAATTACTGATGTTACTTAATTTTATCACACAAGCTACTAATGATTAACCCACAAATGAGATCTAGATCTAGAGAGAGAAAGTTAGAGAGAGAAAGAGATGGGAGGATTGATTAGCATAATATGAAATGTTTAACACACAATCAACCAACCCCTCTCCCTAGAATGGGAGGGGGTATTTATAGTTGTTTACAAGATGTTGGGCTTATGCCCTTATTACATAATAAACTAAGATAAAAGACATAGCTCATGGGCCTTCTACATGAGCTAAGTCTAAATACAAACCTAAAGGCCTAAGCAACCTATTACATAATGATCAATACTTGAATTAATACAAAACGTGTTCCCAACAATCTCCCCCTAAGTATTGTTCATCAAGGTTGCTCGACGTCGTCTTTGCTTCTTTGGCTTTGACGTCTTGGTAATCTTTGTTCTTTGTTCTTGATTGTGATGTAATATGATAAGGTAGTGATCTGCCGTTCTCCAATAGTCATCGTTTCCACCATGCTCATATGTCTTTTGACTTTTGTTGTTCAACTGGTTCTCACTTCTCCAATCTTTGACTTGTGAAAGGTTGTAGCGTTTGAACTTTGACTTTTCTTTATGATCTTTGAACTTTTGTTATCTCTAAGTCTTTGTGAGAGCGTTTCTTTAGGATATGAGCATGATGGAGATGTGGTGGAACTCCAGTTCTCCATGATTCGTCTCTGCATGAAAACAATTAGCAATAATGAACCGGTGCTTACAGGTTCAGAATTAGAGATTGTTAACAGCATAGTGTGAAAACTCTCTCTAACCCTAGCCAAGACCGTTCCTGAACCAGATACCCCCGAAAGGGCTTACAAGATCTACTAAGTAAATCAATGATTCAGGTGAGTCGCTGGAGATCACCCCACGACTGTAGACCGTTTTGGAGCAAACACTAAGCGTAACCCACAAGAAGTTACCGAAGTGACCTGCTGTCAGGGCTGTTTGATGTTAACCCTGGCAGGATTTCCATTCTATCACTGAGAAACACAATTGTGATTTCTCTCAAGAATGTTCTAGGCAGATTGCTAAGATCTGCCAAGGACACTTTCTTAATTTTTACAACTGTTGCCCATGATGTAGAACAACAGTGTAACACTAAGTGTACCTAAGAGATCTTTGATGTATCTCACGGCTCTAGACTCAATTCAAGTGCACATTTGTTTGGTAGTCGGAGGCATGGAGCAGATTGCCTCCTTTTTCAATATCAACACATCTCGTAGTGAGAGGTCGATAGATAATGAAAGGTTCTCCGTGTGAAATGAAATAAATGCCTTTTGAGAGGCACCTGAGTGGCTTAGAAGGTTAGTGCAGTGCGTCACTGGGTCCATGACGACTTTGTTCTTCAATACCGGTGATGCTAAATCAACCAATAGATTATGGATTGAACCCGGTGTCTGCCCTAAGGTTGAACAATATGGAGGGCTATTTGTTTTCACCCTTTTTCTTTACTTTTCTTTTTAATTCTTCAACCCCTTCTTTCTCCTTTCATTTCTTTTTCCTTTTTCAATTATACCTAGGACTTTCTAGTACTAGACTATTGGGATTGTCCTTGGGTAGATCCCTCCGGCTCTGGCGGATCATAGGACAGTTTCCTAAACATTAGTCACCTTATAACTCCATGACTATCCTATTGTTGCCATAAACCAAATTTTGAAAATCTCTCAAAAGTGTTTATGATTGTGAAAACATATTTTGTTAACACTTTGAGAGTTTTGTGATTTTCATAAATGCTCCCCCTTAACATGTGCTCATAAGTGTTAGAATTAAATTTGCACATGTCGGGTAGAGTTGGCACTTTTGAAATTGATTGATTTTCAATGAACATGATCATCGCGAGACCCGCTTACATCACTAGTAAAACTAGCTTGAAATTATTACCCGTCCAGATCATATTCAAGGAAGATCGCTCGAAATCGGTACTTTCTACTCAGACACATCCTTTGCGAGACACGCTTACATCACCAGATTAACTGGCTTGAAATTATTACCCGTCCAGGACATGTCTTTTCGATTACTGACTTATGTTATCGTCAATTCGAGGGTTAAATCTTGAGTTGAGCATTCGTGAGATAACAACATTCTTAAACCATATTTTAATCATCACTTATTCTCCCCCTCAAAAATAGCATATAAAATGTTGTTTTTGTGAAACGTTGGATTAAAATATGCTTTTTGAGTCTTATGGGGAGAATCCAATAAGAACTTTGGTTTTTAAGAACAAAGATTTTCAAGTGCTCCCCCTCAACAAGTGAATACTTGTGGAGGTGAAATACTTGTCTTTTGAGCAGAATTTTAAGAAAACTTAAAATTTGATTAATTCTACTCAAAAGTAAGAAGCTTTCGCTCCTTATATCAGGATTGAGGCACTGAAGCGTACCTCAGGGTCCTTTCTTTACAAGTTCGGGTTGTACACTGTTATGTGTGCACAAGCCGTTGATAATGATGAAATTGATGAAATTGAATGAATAATGATGAATGAATACAAGTTATACCAAGATTTATTGTTCAGGGCGACGGAACGTGAGGATGTTCGGAACTCTGGCACGTCCTCCCACGTAGCTTTCCATGCGTCGCATTTGAACCCGAAACTTGATCCTGCTGTCGATCCGTTTGATGAACTTTGCAGCTTGTTTGGCGTCATTCCGATTCCATTTCATAAACCGTAAGAACCCCGTATTCAACCCTTTGCTTCGGTTATCCAAGATCTTCTCCAGTTCTGATTTGACAGTCAATAAAGTTTCATCGCTGAACTTGTGAATTTCTTCATAGCCCATAAACCGTGGAGAAGTCTTGTCCCTTACATAATACAACCCAAACGGTCGATCCCCAAACGTGTATGGTATTCTGTCATTGATTCCTGGAGGCTTGATGTTTGGAGCGACGAGATTCAACTTAGTCTGATAGCTTTCCACCCCAAGATGTACATCTTCAACTCGAGTTCTGATGACAATGTTGCGAATATAAATGAGAACTGAGTTGATGATATCGTACTGAAGACGTCCAGGAAGATGTTCCAGTTTTCCATGGATCTTAAGCAGGTACATGTCTTCGATATCGTGGATGTGTAAATAGGGATAGTCAGCTTCACTGAAAGAGTATACTTTATCGTCCGATCTTCTGACAGTAATCTTTTCCAGGAAATTGTACCCGAACATCGATCTGGTTTCAGCAGTGACGATAGATAGAATCTTGTTGGAGTTCCACACCGCATCTTTTGATTTCCTGGTGATCATGTATTTGTAGAACAATTTGCGAAGATTCGGCCAGTGAAATATTCCCAGAGCAGCATCTTCATTATACTCACGAAGTTTGTGGACAAATAGATCACCCATGTGCTCTTCAAATCCAGCGAGTGCGTACGAAGCAGCAGGGTACTTAGTGAGTGAAGTTGCATATCGACGTTCAGGGTTAGTGTTGCCATACTCAAGATACGCCAAATCTTTGTTGAAGAAGTACGCTTTCGGTATCTTTGGGTTATGGGGTTGACCAATGAGGGGTAAGGGTTGGGTGTAATCACGGATGGTAAGTTGTTCTTTTGGGTTAGATGCACGTGCGTGATCCCAGTAGATGTTCTCAGATAAAGCCCGAGCCACTTGTTCAATGTTGTATTCAAATTCCAGCTCAGTAGTTGTGACCGTTTTGAACTCCGTGAAGCCTCCCTTGCGAACTCGAATGATGTCAGAGAGGCCCAGTTTCTGGGTCTTCATAACTTTCTTTAAACGCTTCGTGAAGTCCACAGTAGAGCCTTCCACTGGTGTGTCATTTTCAGCATCGGGATGTGCATCGACAATGGAATCAAACCAATCGAACCGTGGAGCAGAAGGATCAAGCCATTCAGGCATTGGTTTGTCAGTACCATTAACTGGAGGAGCGTTGACCTTTTGAATCCGTGTTGGTGCGATAGGAACCTCATCGTCAGAACTTGCAGCATCAAACGGTTCGGATGAGTCAAATACTCCACCTTCAAGAGGAACGAACATGGGCTGGTCAGATTGTTTAGTGGTTCCTGAAGAATGACCAGCGATTGATGGATCAGTAGATTTGGAAGATTTACGTCTTTTCTTTCCTTGATCATCTTTGTCATCACGTCTACGCTTAGCTGGTTTATCTAACTTGCAACCCTCAGCTTCCTTCTTCTTCTTTTCAGCCTTTTTGATGGAGTTGAGCAGAGCAGTTTGAAGTTCTTCCTCCTCTGGGTCATCTATAATCTCTTCCAGCAGTTGCCCTTTAAGGGTTGATCTTGACTGTTTAGACGGCATGGTTTGTACGGTGATGGGTGTGGTTTGCATAACGTTTGCCACCGCTTGATCAAGCTTGCTCTTTACATATTTGCTGAGAAGTGCAGGAAGATGTTGTTGAAGATACTGATCGACCGCTTGAGGAATGTGATCTTGAACTTCTTGAGGAACACGTGTTTGAAGAAGTTCTGCAGTTTGTTTTTCAAGATCGAATTGATCGTATTTGAATAAGTGAACATCGATCTTCTTTTCAACTTCACTGATTTGTTGTTTTAGTCCCTCATGCTCTGTGTCATTATCACCATGCTTTCTCAGAACAAGTTCTTGAAGGGCGGAGAGTTTCAGTTTGAGGTCGTTTATATCACTAGTGGATTGTCCCACAGATGATTGTGGTGGAGATGGAGGAATGTGTGTGTCATCTCTATCATCTTGGGATTTGACCTCTTCGTCATCGTTATCATCATCATCACTTTCATCTTCATCATCTTTTGCTTTATCATCATCACTATCTTCATAATCAACTTTTTCTTCATCATCATCCCTTTTTCTTCTTTTCCTCTTTGTTCACTTCACTATGATCAGATTTTTCAGACTCGGATTCTTCAGATTCAGAGCCTGAATGTGTGTGAACATGTTCATCTGACTCTTCTTCATCATTGTTAGAACTTTCAGCTGAAGTAGACTTGTCACCTTTAGAATCCTCCTTTTCTTGCTCAGCATAAGAGGCCGATCCTTCACCTCTTCTGATCTTAGCACGCTTCTCTTCATCTTCTTGTTGTTGCTTTAAACTTTCTTTAGCGGCTTTCTGCATTTGCTTTTGTTCTTCTTTTTCAGTCAGAGGTGGATCAATGGGTTTAAATGGTGTATCAGTGATCTTTAGTGACTTTCCTCTTCCTCTGACCAGGCTTTTATCTGCTTCGACCATGACAGTTTTCAGAATTTCCAAATCTTTCTTCTTATCAGCTTTGGTGACCTTTTTGGATCGAGAAGTAGTCGCACGAGGTGGAACTGACTTTGTGGATGCTGTGCTTTTGTCTGGTTTGGAGGTTTCTGCAACAAGTCCCACATTTCCAGCCTTTTGAGCCATATCATATAGCTTGTATGCGATAGTTTCCTTAACAGCGTCGCTCAATAAGATTGCTGGAATTCTGACTCCCTGTTTGTCTGTATTTGATTTTTGAATCCTAACTTGAGTGAGAATGTGATCCATGTCGGCAGAGTGCATTGATTCATTCTCACACTTGTTGATCTCAGGGTGTCGTCCCATGAAGAGTGAGATTAGGAGTTTGGTGAAGCGAGGGAAAGGAACTTTGTATTCTTTGCTTTGATGGAATTTCTGACTCAGGAAGATCATGTCATTCCATATGTAAGTAGCAAAGTCTACGTGTTTCAGGTTAATAACTCCCCAGAAGAACTGAAGTTGTTCTAGACGTGGGTGTTCAAGTCCTGTGGTTTTGCCCGTTATGCAGTGAATGATGATGGTGTACAGAGTGAGCCATGGTTGAGGAATGAATTTACGATCAACAGTAGAAGGGACGGTGAGTTCTTTTTGATCTTCATCATAACCAATCAGTCTGAGTGTGGCAACCATGTCTTCAAAGGTAGGATCATTGAGAAACTTGCCAGAAGCACTAGAAGATTCGGAAGGAAGTCCCAACACTTTGCGAAGTGTGTCAACTCCGAATTGGATCTCTGTGTTGTCAATAGTGACTGTCAAGTTCTTGTTATTCTTTCCCACTTTCAACGATTCCCAGAACTGAATGAGGTACTTGACGGGAACATCAGCTGTGTTGGTAAGAGTGGGACTGATGAAATGTCTCTGTAGAATTTCCACGATGATCTGACAAGACTTGTGGCACTTAAGATTCGTGAAGTCTACTCTCGAGTTGGAGTGGCTGATCTGTCGTTCAGTTCCTTCAGTAGTCATTTGCTTGCGAGTAACTGACGATTGAGACATGGTAAGCCTGAACAAACAAGTTCCAAGAACAAGTATACAATGGATATTTGATGTTAGAGTTAGACATGTTGAAATCATCCTAGATATCCATAAGGTGACCAATCAAGTTAACATGCATCTAACGATCAAGTTCTTATATGTATGTATGCTCATTGTTTTATTTCTAACTTTTTCGAAGTTTGGAACATATATAGCAAGTTTGAATAAACTTGAAATAAATGTGACATACTTTGAAAAAAGTTAGAAACTAGATGATGAGATGCAATCTTTATAGGAACTTAAAAGTTATACATCATAAGCTATTAGAATCATGCTTTAAGAAGAACATCAGTACATATCAGCTCATATCAGCAAACAATTCAGCATATCTCAGAAAATCAGATTAGCAGACTTGTCAAATTTGAGAGTTGACTGATCTACCATACTCGATAAATTCATTTCTAAGTCGGAAGATATTCATACTCGATAAATGTTTATACTCGATAACCATCCATACTTGATAGATTACCATACTCGATAAACATCCTTACTCGACAAAGATTCATACTTGACAATTTCATACTCGACAGAGTCCTAACTTGACAATTTCATACTCGACAGAGTCATACTTGATAAATCCATACTCGACAAGTTCTTACTCGACAAGTGTTACTCGACAAGTCCATACTTGACAAGTTCCATACTCGACAAGTTTCTTACTCGACAGAGTTCAAACTCGACAAGTTCTCACTCGTCAAAGTCCATACTCGACAAGTTCCTTACTCGACAAGTTTCTTACTCGATAGAGTTCTAACTCGATAAGTTCTTACTCGATAAGTTCCATACTCGACAAGTTTCTTACTCGACAGAGTTCTAACTCGATAAGGTTCTAACTCGATAGAGTTCTTACTCGACAAGTTTCATCCTCGACAAGGTTCTAACTCGATAAGTCTCATATTCGACAAGTTTCATACTCGACAAGTTTCATACTCGACAAGTTTCAAACTCGACAAGTTTTAAACTCGACAAGAGAAACTTGATAAGAGTAGTAACTCGAGAGACCTTGCCACTTACTTTCTAACTCGAAAGTAGTGACTTACTCGATAAAACACAATCAAAGTCGATAAATCATATAGTAACTCGAAAGATGAACACTAAGTCGACAGATGAACACACATCATCAAAAACTTATACTAATCATTAAGCCTAGTAACCATGATTCATATTCCTGGAATCACAAACACTTTAATCCTATATCACCATTATTTAACACGCACAACACATTACATTCAACCATACTAATAAACTACGCATGATACTAACTCATTCAATCTATCATTCAAGAGGTTATCAAATCTAAGTATATGTGTGAAAAACACTCATAAACAAGTTGTGAATCCATCCCACTAACACAATCAGAGTTATTCGTATCTAATAAAATACGCCTAATTCAATCGATTATGCCCTAGTTAGTGAGATTAACCAATAACATGCATGAGAAGCATTTGATAACAATAAAATTACACACTTACAGATTATGGATGAAACAATTAATCAAAGATATGATGCTTGAATGTAATCAGAGTATACAGCGAATGATAATGGGAGGGAAATGGAGTAAATGCAAATACTGTGTGTGTGAGTTTGACTAGGTCAGCCGAATGGTTATATCAAATAAGGTTTGTGCAATTGACAACAATGGTCCTCTAACATGCTAACTAAGTGATGTGAAGTCCAAGGTTTGATAGATTACACATTATAGCAATTTCAGTCCCTTGACTTGAGAGTTATTCACTTTAATGGTCCACATGACAATATTTTTCAAACTTTGACGGTTTTAGGACCTCGATGATGATAAAGAAAAAGATTCGTGATGATAGATGTGCAAAAATTTCTCCCCCTCAAAAAATGATCGATGTTTGAAACTTATGGAAAAATTTGAAAGATCGAGATCATGTTTTGATTAGGATTTACTTTTGCAAACCTAAAGAGTTTTTTTTTTTTTTTTTTTTTTTTTTTTTTTTTTTTTTTTTTTTTTTTTTTTTTTTTTACAAAGAGAGGTTTTGGATGTATGACTCATTGTTTGAGAAAAGTGTCTAAATCATTTGGAGTCAAACATCTCATACCAATTTGGTGAACGAGTTCAACAAATCTTGCATGAGGCAAGGCTTTGGTAAACAAATCCGCCAATTGGTGTTCAGTTCCCACAAAATATAGTTCAACGGTACCCATTTCCACATGCTCCTTGATGAAGTGATATCTAAGAGAAATATGCTTTGATTTGGAGTGCTGGACGGTGTTGCATGAAATGGCAATGGCACTCTTGGAGTCGCAGTACATCGGAATCTTGTTGAACACATAACCATAGTCCATCAGCTGAGATCGCATCCAAATGATTTGAGCACAACAGGCAGACATGGCGACGTATTCAGATTCTGTAGATGACAGTGATGTGCAGTCCTGCTTCTTTGACTGCCAAGAGACAAGCTTGTCACCTAGAAATTGAACTCCTCCTGATGTACTTTTCCGTGTGTCTAAGCACCCTGCATGGTCAGCATCTGAAAATGCAACAAGTTCAAATCCAGAATCCTTCGGATACCAGATCCCCAAATGGATGGTTCCTTTTATGTATCGAAGGATTCTTTTAACGGCTGACAAATGCCGTTCAGTGGGTCTTGACTGATATCGGGAGCATAGATAAGTGGCAAATACAACATCCGGTCTGCTAGCTGTGAGATACATGATTGACCCAATGATACTACGATACATTGTAGGATCAATGGGTGTCCCAGGTAGATCAGCATCTAGCTTCGGGGATGAGGAAGACATCGGGGTGTTATAGGTGTCACAGCTGGTCATACCATGCTTTTTCAGGATTTCCTGAGCATATTTGGACTGACTTAGAAATATACCACGGGGTGATTGGTGAACTTGGAGTCCTAAGAAGAACTTTAATTCACCCATCATGGACATCTCAAAGTTTGTTTTCATTAACTTTGCAAAAGCGTTTGAATATTTTTTATGGGTTGAACCAAAAATAATATCGTCCACATATATTTGAACAATGAGAATGTCCTCCCCGTGTTTTTGTATAAATAAAGTTGGATCAATGGAACCTTTAGTGAAATGATTAGCAAGCAGAAATGCAGAGAGTTTATCGTACCATGCCCTCGGGGCTTGTTTAAGGCCGTAGAGGGCTTTCTTAAGCCGATATACGTGATTCGGATGTTTTGGGTCCACGAAGCCTTCTGGTTGTGAGACGTACACTTCCTCCCAGAGTTGAACATTGAGAAATGCCGTCTTTACATCCATTTGGTAGACAGTGATATTCCTGTGAGCCGCGTATGCCAGAAACATTCGAACAGCCTCAAGCCTTGCAACTGGAGCAAACGATTCCTCAAAGTCTATTCCTTCCTGTTGACTGAATCCTTTTGCAACCAACCGGGACTTGTTACGAATAACAGTACCATCAGCATCTAACTTGTTTTTCCAGATCCATTTCAGTCCGACGACGTAAACCCCATCTGGTTTTTCTACCAATTCCCATACCTCCAACCTATTGAACTGATCCAATTCCTCTTGCATAGATTCAATCCAGTTGTCTTTGGTAAGGGCTTCTTTAATGTTTTTGGGTTCGGAGTGACAAACGGTGAGAACATACATGCAGGCTTCACCGTCTGTTTGGAGGCGTTGTCGTGTCATGATTGGATTATCAGGGTTACCAATGACGTTGATTAAAGGATGTTCCTTTGTCCATTTGTGTGTGGATGGGTAATGTTGATAGTAGTTGTGCTGGTTTGACGGTTCCAAATTGCGTGAAGAAGATTCTGCAATATCAGGAATGGTTGGTGCAGGTGCAAATGGATTAAAGAAAGAGTCTTCGTCATAATCTGCAGGTGGGGGAACGTCAGAAGAAATTAGAGGTGGATCCTCAGCTGTTGTCTCAGAAGTAGAAGCTGTTTGATTAACTGATGATGATGTGACAGGTTGAGGTGCATCTTCAGCAACTGTTGTAGTGGTGTGTGTAACAGGATTTTCCGGTACTTGAGTATCGACGAGTGATTATGCAGCGGAATTAGGAGTTGTATTAGATTCATCAAAGAGTGGACCAAACAAATCTTCTAAGTCTTTGCGATTAAGAGTGAAGGGTGCAGCTGAAGGATCAGGGAAGTTAAGACGGTTAACTGCGGGTTCTAAGCTGTTTTGCTCAGAAGCCATATCTGTTAGCTCATCAAAATTAGCATGAATGGTTTCCTGAATTTCTCTGGTTCGACGGTTCCAAATTCTGAATCCTTTGGAATTATCACAATACCCGACAAAGATTCCAATATCCGCTTTGGCTTTGAGTTTTCCAAGGTCATCACGATCATTCTTTGGGTAACAAAGTGATCCAAAGACATGAAAGTAATTTATGTTCGGTTTTCTGCGGTGAACAATCTCATATGGTGTTTGTGTGTGCCTTTTGGTGATCATACATCTGTTTTGGGTGTAGCAGGCAGTTGATACGGCTTCAGCCCAAAGATAGTCCGGTAATTGAGCATTGATCAACATTGTCCGTGCGGCTTCCACTAAAGTCCGGTTTCGTCTTTCGACCACGCCGTTCTGTTCAGGGCTGCGAGGAATGGATGTTTGATGTTCAATGCCCACTTTCTCATAGAATTCCCGAAGGGTTTGATTCTTGAATTCTGTTCCATTATCTGTACGAATTTTGCGAACGGTGTTTCGGAGCTGAACTTGAATCTTTGTGAGAAAGGTGATGAGCATCTGAGGAGCTTGATCTTTACTGCGAAGAAAGTAAACCCAAGTCCATCTGGAGAAGTCATCTACAATTACCAAAATATACCGCTTCGCGTTGATGGTTTGAACACGCATAGGGCCACAAAGATCCATCTGAAGAAGTTGAAGAACATGATCGGTACTGTGCTCAACTTTTGGAGGAAAGTGAGCACGATGACTCTTCCCTTGTTCACAAGCGGGACATAAATGATCTTTGGCGTATCTGAATTTTGGAAGACCATCGACCAACTTTTTACGAGCAAGCTCGGTCATAGTTTTGAAATTCAAGTGAGACATACGTTTGTGCCATAGCCAGGCTTTTGTGGGATGCGCCTTGGAAAGTAAACATATTGGAGAGGATGCTGTCAAGCCTTCGAAGGAGATGGTGTAAAGACTGGTGCCACGCTTTCCTTTCATCAGGTCATTCCCTTGAAGATCTCTTATGAAACAAGTTTCTCTCTAAATGCCACTTCCAAGTCACCATCACAAAACTGTCCTACTGAGAAAAGATTGTGACCAAGGCCTTCAACGTAGTATACTCTGCTAATTTCAATGTTCCCGTTGACGTAATCACCATAACCCATGATAGCAGCGAAATGATCATTCCCGAATCTGACCGTTCCAATGAACTTTGATACAAAGTTTACAAGAAGTTTTAAGTTGCCGGTCATATGTCGAGAACATCCGCTATCAACAATCCAGAGAACAATTTGAATCACCTGCATCACAAGAAATTGACACAGATGGAAGAGTGGTAACGGTGAATTCCACTGGGTTAGTAACACATGATTTTATTACTTTTGGTACCCATTTAAAACTAGGTGTGTGTTGTAACCAACGCTGCCACGTCCAACTATTCTGTGCTTTATTCCTAGTGAATGGGCTTGGTGATCGGATTGCCCTAGGTGCGACTATGGTGTGGTCAACATTTGATTCAGAAACTACTGCTGGCGGTTTTCCTAAAATGGACTTAGCAGCGGTCGTGGGCCGTAAGAAAATGCCATTAGTACGTTTCTTTCGTTTGGATAACAAGGTTTTTGCAACACAATTAGCATGATTACCAGATAAAATACTAGCATGACAAAACACACATGAAGCATCAACGATAACATCATTCAAAACATTTAAAGATTCAGCATTCATTACATCTTTTCTAGAATTGCACTTAGACAAGTTGGATTCTACATTAGACATAACATGCGTCTTATTCAAACTCTTAGCATTAACTTCTACTTCTTTAAGTTTAGATGATCCACTCTTAGGTTGCCAGACTCTATTCTTCTGTTGACTCTTGTTGGTCTTTGAGCTGCTAGCCTTAGAGGTCTTTCCTAATCCTGCGGAAGTTGAAGTACTTGCATTAGTGGTTTGAGATGATGCTTTCTTATGTGCCTTATCAACTTTGTACATTCCTGGTGCAATCACATTTGTTTGTACATTTTTTCTTTTTTTCCAAACCGTTGATTTTGTGTTTCAAATCGACAATTCGTGAATCCAAAATTCTGTTTAACCGAACGGTGTCATTTCTGTTTTGAGAAAGTTCATCTATTTCTTTTTCATATTCAAATATTTGATGTCTTAAAACAGCAATTTCATTATCATTTTGACTTTCATTAGCATGACTGTTTTGAAATGACAAAGACGT
Source organism: Artemisia tridentata subsp. tridentata (assembly GCA_021014915.2). NCBI lineage: Eukaryota > Viridiplantae > Streptophyta > Magnoliopsida > Asterales > Asteraceae > Artemisia > Artemisia tridentata. The sequence goes on along the minus strand of CP139505.1, from coordinate 130,683,296 downwards.
TTGAAGATTTTGAAACTTTAACTCAGATTCAGCACTTTGAGACTGACACCATTCCAACCTTTTGTTAAGCTTGAAAATTTCATTTGCACATTTTGTTTCCACATCACTGTTGATTTGTCTAAGACGCTGATTCTCTCTTAACAACTTATCAATCTCTTTTTGTAATATCTCAACATCATCATTGTGATCATCAACAAGCATTTCATTACATGATTCATAGATAGCATTCATAATCACAGAAATCACATCATCACTTAAAACACGTTCCAAGAGTCGATCGACCTCTTTTTCCAAACATTTCTTTTGACACTTTTGTTTTGCAATTTTGGCATCTTTTGCTTTGAAAATTCTCATCATTGATGCAACTTCTGTTTGCAGTTCCTGTTCCCACTGTGTAGCACAACGTCGTAGGTGTTGGACATGTGGCAAAAATTGCTTTTGAAAAATTTCTCTCTGTTCTTTCTTAAGTGGGGAGAAAAAATGAGAGACGGTTATTTGTGAGTGATGTTCAATTGCATTTTCCAAAAACGTAATGTCTTCTGAGAAGGTTTTAAAATATTTTAGAATACGACATTGTTTTGGCATTTTTGCATTTTCATCTTGATTGGGTAATTGACCATTGACTTGTGCGACAGTGGTTATAGGAGCATCGACAGAAGAATCATTTATTTCAGTTAAAAACAATGACTGAACTGGTTTAGCATTATGAGGTACAAAAGATTCACTTAGGGGAGGTCTTAATGAATAATCATAACGTTTGTTATATAAAACAGTGCTCATTTTAGATCGACTCTCATCCTCGTGTTCCAATTCTTCCGAAACATCATATACAACAACACGCTTAAAGGTATCATCAAACAAATGTTCTGCACTGTACAACTTAGGCATTTCACTGAGTGCTTTATGTAAAAAACGTGGTTGATCATTTCCAATTGCAAAGCCAAATCCTTTAGGATTAGGTTTCACCGTTAGTTTTTGAATTGTAGCTACAGATTCACCCGTTTTATACACAACATTTTGAAAGTCTTTGAGTTTGGATTCCAACGTTACAATCTCCTCTAGATATGAATTAACACGTTTCCTAGTGGTTTGTTTTTCTTGAAGAAGATCATTTTGACATGTTGACAACTCTGTTTTAGTGTTTGAAAGCTCAGTATTTAAAATGTGAATTTGTTTTCGATGTTCAAAATTCTCTTGTTCTTTTTGAGAAAACAACTCATGTTTAGAAACTGCTAACTCACGAAGTTGAATTTCTAACTCTTGTACTCGCACATGTGACTTTTGAAATGCAGACTCAAATTCTTTCTCATGTTTTTCTTGATTTATGTAGTGTGAAAGTTGTATTTTGTAACACTCAATGTCCCTTGTTAACAATGCATTTTTGGCTTTTAAGTTTTGATTAATCTCATTGCATTTATCAATCTTAGATTTATGAGCATCTAATTGTGTTTGGGTGGTCAACAGCAAGGTCATAAGCTCCGGATCTTGATCATGCTTAAGATCATCTTGTTCAACTTGATCATGATTGTCATCATCAAGCTGATCATCAAATGAAACAACAGTGTTATCATCATCAATTGTAACAACGGTGTTTATTTGATCATCATTTTGAGATGGTAATGATGAATCATGTTGAACACTATCTTCTTGAGCAAATGAAGATGCAGATGGTGTAGCAATTTCATGAATAAGAGATGCACATGCAAGTACCTGAGATAAGCCGTCTGTGTCATAGACTGGGCCTGTCTCACTGATATTCATCTCCTGCATGTTGGCCATTAACATGACTGCTGCATTAGCTTCCAGATCCTCCATGTCATCATCTGAGTATGCATTAGCCATAAAACTTTGCTCCTTCTCTGTCGAATTTCCAGCTTTTTCATCTTTCAGTGCCATGAGAAGAGCTTCCTTATGATATGCACTACCCATTGTACGAGGCTTGGGGCATGCATTAGCCATGTGTCCAGTCCCACCACAATTGTAGCAAGTGATTGACGTGTTTGCAATTCCTCTTGTTTCATTTCCAGCAGTCTGAGTTCTTCTTTGTGTAGTTCCCAGATTGTTCTGATTACCCCCTGTAGTGCTAAACCTCTGTCCTCCAGAATTAAACCTTTGACCACTCGAGTTTCCCATGTATTGTCCTGTTCCCATTCTCCCAGAAGACCGATTCTGAATTTCAACCCTTCCATCAGTAACCACTGCTTGATTCCGTGTGTTGGATGAAGATCGTAAACGGTTGTTGGATTTGTTTGAAAACTTGCTAAAGGCACGAGCTATCAAAGCAAATCATTCGTTCAAAGAGTTAAAGGCATCATCTTCATCGTCATCAACATTAGAATACATGCCATAATCAGTGTTGTTGTAGGAGGAGAGTTGTTGGTCAGAGTAATGAGAAGGTGCTTCGTATGGGACAAGTTGGTTTGAAGGTTGAGGTGCAAAACCCGAATTAGTTGGTGTTGGTTGAACAAAATCGTGAGTTGGTGGAGCAAAGTGAGACTGAGCCATGAGAGCAAGTGGGTTGGAAGTAGGTGCTGGTGAGAAAACGCCATTTGCAGCTCTGTCTTTGTCAACTTCAGATTGGTGCTGTTTGAGGTAATCATACAGTAACCCATAAGAAACGTCGTTGATCTTTTTAGCTTGACGGACAAACGTGACGTACTTTTGCCAATCCGGTCCAAGACATCCCAAGAACTTTGAGTTCACAGCAATCTTTGGTAACTTGATATCGTGACGATCCAGATCGTTGATGATGTTGGTAAACCGATGGTAGTATGATTCTAAAGTTTCCCCTGGTTCGATCATGAAATGTGTATACTCCATATACAACTTTGATTCCAAATCCTCTTGGTTGAGTTCAGTGCCTTCCATAAGCAGATGTACATGTTGCCACATATCTTTGGCTGTCTTTTGAGCATCAATACTCCTGAAGATAGGATTGGGAATCCCTTGGAGTATATAAGCCATGGCTAGCTCATTTGCTTCTTGTTGAAGAACTTGTTCTGTTGTAAGCTGAGCAAGAGGAATGGCTGTTGTTCTAGATGCATCAGCATTAGTCTCACCTTGAACTGTGACAGACGGAAGTGGATATGGTCCTTGGAGGATAACTTCCCTTAGATACTTGCCATGAGGTTTCTTTAGCTCAACGAATCGGAGAAAACGACTGGACCATTGCACATAGTTTGTAAGTCCCGGAAATTTGAACATCTATAATACCCAAAATACCCCTCATTTTCAACCTTTTGAGAATACGGATTATAATTATAACCTAATGATCTATGAGTTAATACTTGAATATTTCGCGACATTTGGAACTTTAAAACCTTATGATAAAATAAAAACTACAAACTTATGTATACATAATACATGTATACGTTTAATTAAACTATTATGGGCCGATTACTTAAAGTTGGATGCAAGTAAACATAAACATAAACTAACCCAAGCCCAAGCCCAAATAGAAATGATAAACCCATAAAAAAAAATGAAAATCGGTTCCCCCTCCCACAACCGAATTCCAGGAAAAAAAAAAAGAGATAAAAACCCTAGCCACCATTTTTATTTATTCGTTCTCAAGGAAGGTCAAGCAAGGAAGAAGAAAGTTTGGTATCGGTTTTGATCGTGTATTCGTTGAGTATGTTTGTGTTTGAATCCGTGGGTTGTACTTGTTCCTCCTCTTTGTCTCGTTAACAGCCCCATAAGGTACTCATGATAATCCTCTTGTTTTCTATATACACGTCACATGTTCATCATAATAATAAGTTTTGATCAAAAGATGATGGAAGAATTAACACATGATATCATAATGAATAACCATGAAATAGTTATGAATTGTATGAATGTTTTTGTTATTGGTCTTGTTGGATTCATATGAGAATTAGTTTGATGTGTTTTTTATGTTTATTTTCTGAATATATGATGTGCTATGGTCATATGATTAAATGGATTAAAAAGGATTGGATGAATTAGGGTTTATGTTATTGTTTGATTTGGGACAACATTGATAGTCGAATATGTATGCATCACAAAACGAATTTTATAAATGTTTAATTCAGTATTTTTGTTTGTAAACTCAGTTTAGGGTCCTAATTAAGTTTTCCAATTGGTTTGGAGTGAATTGGAGTCGTATTGGTCATGTTTTTTATTTTTATGTGATTAGGTGTCAAAGCTGAGTAATCGAGTCTGAAAATCAGTAGGTGTTTTTGATTTTTCATTTTCAAACCGTAAGGAGTTAGGATCTCTCCTTTTATAGGAGTGATATTTGGGTTATGTGTGACTTCTTGGAATTTTTGTAGATTTTTCTGAAGTGTGTAACTAAGTAAACCAATTGCAAACTTTCTGCATGTCTGTGCAGCTAATTTTCTGAGTAAGTCTGGAAACATGATTTTTGGAAGGACAACTATACTTAATAATAAATTCTATAAAAATTCAAGTAGACTCCTAAGACCTTATAGCTTCTGTGTGAATTTTTGTGAATTTTTATGTTTACCTCTGGTGTGGTTTGAAAATTGGTAAAGTGAAGGTAAAAGTATACTAAAATCAGGAAATTGTTTTGAGACTTAAGTCTTTGTGCATTTATGCTAATTAATGTATTTTGAACCCTAAGTTGTGTTTAAATGCTATATATGTTACTTAAATGTCTTGTTGAGTCATTGGTGTGTGTAAACCCTAAACCCTAAACTTCGAGCCCTAAATCTAATTAATGCGGGATAAAAACCTGAAATGTGATTAATTATGAATTTTACCCTAAACTTACTAATTTGGGAAACTTACTAATTCAGGAAACCTGCTAAAAATAGAAAGTAACTTGAAACGGTTAAAGATACTTGAAGTAGAAACTTACTTAAAAGGGAAAATTACTATTTTTGGAAAGCTGCTATAAATGGAAAGTTACTAAAAATGGAAAGCCGACTAAAATGAGAAATCTGATTTAAAACAAGTTAATAATCATTAGCCGATCATTAATTCGTGTAGATTCGCTGAAGAAGGATTGACTTCCTATACCTATGTCATGGTTTTATTGGCGGTTTAAGGTACAGATATTCTATCCCTTTTCAGTAGGGGTTCTCTCATGACTTGATCTTATCTTTTGATTCGTTATAGGATTCCCTAAACCATTGCTATGTTTCCCTCATTTCGTTGATATGATATGATTCGTTTGATATGATTCGTGACATGATTTGACATGATATTCTACTGCTACCTATTTGATTCGATATGATTCGTTAATATGCTATGATGATATGATTTGTTTCGTTTCGTTCCTATGCCCGAGTTTACTAACTACTCATGGAGGTACCATGGGCGTGTCATCGAGGCACCGATGGCATGACACTTTCTGTGGAGGTGTGATTGATCCACGGCGTCCCCATTTCGATATGATATGATATGTGATCACTTGGCCACTTTGACGTATGTGTAGCCCTGTCATGCGAGCATGATGCATATATATGATTTTGTTTTGCAGGGGGCGTATGGATGCATCCTAGGCTTTGTTTCGTTTCGTTTCGTAGTGTGATGGTGGTACGTGCTCTGTACCCATACACTTTTGGGAGCTAGCTACTCCATGCGTTACCGAGAGGTCTCCCCTCTCCGTATCCTTTGATGTGACAGATATGTGATATGTGATTATGTGATTATGTGATTCGAGATCTATCGAGTACCTCGGTAGGTCGGCTCGTGGCTTTCCTATGATTCGTTTGTCTATTCAAGTACCTTGTTTAGACGCTTCTTTGTTGATACGTGTTCATTACCTTTCCCTTATGATTATGCTTATGTGATATATCTTTGATACTTCGTTTCCCTTTGACTTATGATATTCGTTCAGTTGTACGTTAATCTCTTATACATTTGACAGATGACATTCCTTTCAACAGAAACTTAGGATTTCCTTTCCTTATACTCATATACGTTTCGTTTATCCGTTTGCTTTGTTATATATCTGTTCACTGGGCTTTTTAAGCTCAGCCGCATTTCTTTCCCTGCGGCAGGTTTTAGTAGGAAGCTGGGTTGTAAGTGGAGAGTACTTTGGACTAGAAGACTATACCTTGATAGCTATTCCGGATTTAGAGATGACTAGAAGAGATGCTCATTATCAGACTTAGCATTTATTATTATTCTCATTTGTAACTTTGTAATTCAGTTTTTCCTTTGTAACCTTTGAGATTCCTTTGTATTACTAAAGATGTATGCTTGTGTTTGCTTTGATATGTCACCATAATGTGGCACTTCTACCCTTGTCGGGTTGGGGTGTTACATAGTTTCCTGGTGTTAACATTGGTGGAGTGTCCAAAGATCCTGCTTCATGTCTGGATTGTTGACTACTGATTGCTTCACACATTTTGTTAAACCAGTGAGGTTCTCTTGAAGAAGACTGATAGGCTTGCATTGGTTGTGGAGAAACTTGTTGTTGTTGAGGAAGAAACTGATGTTGTTGCATGAGTATTTGATGTTGTTGGTGCTGTGGATGATATTGTGGTTGTTGATGATATTGTGGTTGTGGATTCTGTTGTTGAAATGATTGTTGTTGATGATAAAAATAGGGATTGTATGGTGGTTGAGACATTGTTGCGTAACTTGTGTTGGTTAAGGATCTTTAAAGGATAATAACGGCTGTTGATGAAGATTAGATTGAAGAAATACTGAGAATTTTACTCTAGAAACTCAAAGAATTCAATAGATGAACCTCGGAGGATTTTACACTAGAAACTCGGTAATTAAAAGTGAAAGTCGATAAGTCTGTGAGAAAGTCGATAAATCCAAACTCGAGAAAACCTTACTCGATAAAACCTTAGTCGATAAGAGCTTACTCGATAGATTCAAAATCAATAGTTCCTTACTCGAGAGATTCAAAGTCAATAGAACGTTACTCGATAACTCCTTACTCGATAAATCCTAAGTCGATAAATCCTTGCTCGATAAATGCTTACTCGATAAATCCTAAGTCGATAAATCCTTGCTCGATAAATCCTTACTCGATAAACCTTACTCGAAAGATTCTAAGTCGATAGATCCTTACTCGATAGAATTATCTAACTCGATAATTTATCAAGAAAGTCGATAAGAATTGTGATACTCGATAAGACCAAATTCGATAGATTTATCTAACTCGATAAAAATATCAGTAAGTCGAAAGAACTTTGATACTCGATAACAAACTTAGAAACTGGATAAGATCCAAAGTTGATAGATTTATCTAACTCAATAAATTATCAGTAACTCGAAAGAATTATGATACTCGATAACAAACTTTGATACTCGACAGAAACTATAGAAACTCGATAAATGAACAGTAGAACCTCGGATGAACAGTAACTTCTCGGATTTGTCTAGTTTTCTTAAAATCTAATCTTTAACAACCTAAATTACCCCTAGGCGAATGATACCACTTGATGTTACTTAATTTTATCACACAAGCTACTAATGATTAACCCACAAATGAGATCTAGATCTAGAGAGAGAAAGTTAGAGAGAGAAAGAGATGGGAGGATTGATTAGCATAATATGAAATGTTTAACACACAATCAACCAACCCCTCTCCCTAGGATGGGAGGGGGTATTTATAGTTGTTTACAAGATGTTGGGCTTATGCCCTTATTACATAATAAACTAAGATAAAAGACATAGCTCATGGGCCTTCTACATGAACTAAGTCTAAATACAAACCTAAAGGCCTAAGCAACCTATTACATAATGATCAATACTTGAATTAATACAAAACGTGTTCCCAACAATTACGAACATACCACATAAAAAACAAAAAAAACCTCTCATGCGTTTTGACTCTTCAGTCTCTAAGAGATTGTGAACTTCCTAGCAATCTCTCAAAACTCTCAGGCATTATACGAGATTTCGATGATCTCGAGACTACCTCGTAACCGTATATATTATGGAACGTGCATTCAACATTTCATACTCGCCAAACCGAACCCACCCTTTTAAACTTTGGGCTTTGGCCACTACTCCCGAATGCCAAATGACATTGGGCCCTGGCCCATTCCTCACGATAAACCAGCGCACCATGTTTGGTGATTGGGCCTTTGGTCATAAATTAAGCCCGACATTATTCAAGCCCGAAGCTTAAACTTTATATCGAATTCAACCGGTTCAGACTTGTCTACTTTGAGTCGTTTCCTGTAATATTTTCTAAACAACCTATCTATTTCATTTCACGACTCGTTTGTCTACACAACCAAGAATCATAAATGATAATTTTCATCCATTTTTCGCGTACACTGCTACCTAAAAATCGAGCAAAGCTCAGCCTACTCATACGTTTTCCAAACTCACACACTAACAATGTTCTCCACTCCAAAACAATTCATAGGAATCCGAAAACCATATTTTGAGTTACTTGACTACTTGAATACTTCAACCAATAAGCACAAACTAATAATAAATGTGAGTCAAGATTTCATAAAACGGAATAAACTTTATTACTCATACATTAATGATTACATAAAAACACAACAAAGGTTTATTACAACATTTTTACACTATCCATCAGTTCCAAAACTTATCAATGGCAACCGCTAAGATCACGAGGGGTACGAGAAACGCCAAAATACCAACCAAAAATGCACGATCTCCTTTCGGAATATATGCCACGTAAATAGAGGCAACAACAACATACACGATCGCAATCATGGTAATAATGTTCGGCATTTTGGAAGGTTATTGAGAGAAATGTAATTGAAAAGTAAAAATTTTGAATGGTAAGATGGGGATATTTAAAAAGAGTAAAGTAACCGTTGGGTTACTGTTTGGCACTGTTCACGCAAAAAAAAAAAATTTTATATATTTTTACAAAAACCGAAGTTTTCGCAAACTCTCTCTAAAAAGTTTTTCATTCAAACCTCCTGATAACAATAATCTTAGATCGGAATCCCGGGACGGGATTCAGTTTAACAGGTAGGTACTATCACATCCCGTGATTTTCCCTATAATTAAAAACGTTTAATTATATATTAATCTCTGTCATTACTCCTAATCACTATTTTTACAGGAAAATTTAAAATTTTTCTTATTATATTAAATGGTCATGGTTACGATATCACAAAATTCACCAAATAACGAAACAAGTTCTCGACACGTTTAACGAAATATTAAACTTCACTAATCCAAATTAAATCCTTTAATCCTAAATTAATACTAAACGGGCCCTTAATAATTTCAGCCCAACCAAACGACCCTACTAATTTCGGCCCAAAAACCTTAAAGCCAAATTTTAATTTAACTAAATTTCATAAAAATCGCTTAGTAGCATCCTCCAAAACGCTCCTCGTTCTCTCAAATCTTAAACACGACACGTCTATATTTTTATATCATCTCATTACTCACCTAGCCAACTCTTAACATGCCAAGTTTCGTATCCTAATGTCACATTTTACTTAATATTTGAAAGCAAATCCATTCTACCCAATTCAAACTCACTCGACACAAACTATTATTTCAAAACTTAACCGTTTTGACTCTCGTTTATTCCTACGTGATTCTAAAATTATTTCAATCATAGTTCCATAAATAAAGTCGAGTTTCATTACCATATTCCATGTATTGTACGATTTTTACAAATCGTATATATGAATAAATGTTGGTCGACATATATAGTTGACTCACAAGGACATATTCCTCATTTTAAGCTCACACACATTTATATAATAATCTTAGGAAGAAAATGAATTCATTCATTCACTTACATGAGCTAAGAGCTAGTTTGGTGAATCATAGAAATCAATACGTGAACTATAGACGTCTTTATATATACACTTCACTTACCACCTTTTCTTTCACCTCAAGAACTATCAATATCACCTTTATTACACCATAAAATAATCCTTGCAAACTACAGAATATTTCATTCGAACATTTAGAAGCTATCGAGAAGGTTTTGAACAAAGTATAATTCGTATACTTGATTTAAAAATCGAACGTGGCCAATTCCTTGTGTTTCACTCATCTCATTCGATCTTCTAACTTCATTAGAAGTGTTGTAAGTATTTTAGAACCCTTCAATTCATCTCGTTCATATTTTCATTTGTCCATGCATCGTTTTTAAAATATGTTCGAACGTATATATATATTACATATTTCTTTTACGTATACATAAACATGTAGAACCACAAACGCGACACGCCTCCATTCTTGGAAGGCTTATAAGTCTCGTACACACTCCTTTCACGTTTACTTTCACGTTACATGCATCGTTGGATTTATTTTTGATCATGTTTCATTCGAATAACAAAACTGCTAAACACTTAGAATTATTTTCTAAGTTTTCTAGATATACAAACATTCCCAGTCGACTAGAAAACAACTATATATCTCGAAATTTAACTTAACAAGAGTACTATATTTTTACACCACTTGTTAGGCCACCTAGCTAGCTAACACTTTCGTTTAGATTACTCGTAAAAATAAACTCATTTCGACACTCTAAAAATACCAAAGCATATCGCAGAAACTGCCTATCTAAAACAACTCAAAATAGCGAGTTGGGCTTTTCAGCCCAATAAGCTAATTTTAAGCTCTACGAATAAGCTGGCTTATCAAAGCTTTTTGATATGAATTTAGAACATGAAAAATGATATTTTTGATGAGCTCAACTCGTCTCACGATATACGGATTTTAAAACGTTAACGGGCCATTAAACGGATCGTTAAAAGCCCATTAATTGAAAAATAAGCTCTTTTTACAAATAAGCAGTTAAAATAAGCTTTAATAATCTTTAATAAGCTCCAGAAAAATTCGGAATATTTTTCCTATAACTTTTGTGTAAAAAGGACTAAACTTGTAACGCATTTTCACGTTAAAGGACCAAAACTGTCAACTATTGGAAATAGGGACTGAAACTGTAAAAACAGAATCATTAAGGTAGAAATTGACATATTATTAACTTCCAAGCTCAGAACGCTATATTGGACAAGTAGTGGACTATAATTGTAAATTATATATATAATAAGGACTAACGGTGCAACGCTAACGCCGTTAGGATAAAAAGTGTAAAAACTGGAAATGGACAAAGACCAACATCTTATATTTGACATTCTTATTTTATTTTTCCCTTTTACGATTTCTCTTCACGTCATTTGCATTTTTATATAATTCATTTATTTATTTATAACTTTACGTTAATTATATATATAACTGGATTTTTAAACGATTTAATTATACGTTTCGAGGAAATGATATTTTGGAATATATAACACAAAAATAGGATAATATTATGAATAATATTATTTTTGAACTTCAAGCATTTTAAGCATATCATATTCTCATTCTAACGATCAGATCGTTATTCGTTCTCATTATCATTTCCACCATTCGTATTAAGTCAGAATCTCAGACCTTCCTTATATTCAGGTTCTGTATTGAAGACGTTTCCGTAATCGTCCCCATAATCTTACTTGATTTCGTAATTCCATCTTGTCAGATACGTTCAAGGTGAGTCGTAGCCCCTATTTTAATACTTGTTTTAAACTCTTTTGGGGGAGATACATGCTCAACTACTTGCTTTTACTTTCATAAGTGTTTTAAACTATTTTACATATAACTGTGGGACCATAGCCCACCATTTTATACATTTTATATCTCATGAAGAGATAACTGCTATAAACATGATTACAAGTGACTTATCAACTGTATGCTATACCTGATTTCTATTACCTGAGTTGCTATTGCTAAAAGTCCCTCAATCATGAACCTTAATCACTTGAAGGGTGAACATAAATAATTGTGGATAGATCTATTAGGGACTGACAATCCCCGTTTGTGTCTGCCAGGATAGGCCACCAAACGCACTTTATTTAAACCTATAGGTTACTAGCAAAAACCTACCAGAGGGCCATTGTTACTTTACATCATATTTGATGACCTGTTAATCGTTGAGTGTCATGAGACTTAGGGTAATAGAATAGTAGTGCTGTGGTCATGACACAGAACTACATCGACTAATGTTATCAAACGACGAATTTGTGTTCACTATATAGCAGAAAATCACTACTACTTGGAAAACAAACTATTTTTGGTGTTGACCCAGTTAGGGCAAACCAACAAACTATTTTGGTGTTGACCCAGTTATGGCAAACCAACGAACTACTTTATGTTAACTTTGATTTTGATAAATCAACTATTTTTGACTATAAATACTATGGATTTACTCACACTTTGATTTTGATAATAAATCATTTATTATGACTACTATGGACTCACAAACTCTTTTGATTCTTGGAAATCAACTACTCTACTTATAAACTCTATGAACTCACCAACCTTTGTGTTGACACTTTTAGCATGTGTTTATCTCAGGTCCATAATGAGCAAGGATGGTACGGAGAAGCACGGATTCTTACAAAGGCTATAAATTTTACTATCATTCGAAAACTTATTTAACAAACTTTGAAACCACTGGGACCTCATTTTGAAAACTCTGATATTTATAAAATTCGAATGGTAAACCTTTTAACGACTAAAATAATGATCGTTTTCTACTATTAAACTGCTGTTCCATGAAGTAACACCCAATCTAAATTCCGCTGCACATATTTTGAAATTGGAGGTGTTACAGATTGGTATCAGAGCCTCGGTTATAGAGAAACGGGTCTAATGGACATCCAAACTATAACCACTTTTACAAACAAAACATTTTATAGCCTTACGCTCTCCGTGCTGTCCATCCGCCAGACGATTATGTGACTTCTAGATAGTTTTGCTACACCAACACTCTAACTTATTATCTATACTCACCAACTATTTCGAGTACTGTACCAATCATCCTTACTTATCTTACCCCCCATCTTTATGGATGCGTGTGAAATACTCTTTCCGTATTTCCAGAAAATCCGCGCATTAAATTACTTTGTCGATTTAGTATGAGTGTTGAGATAGAAATTCTTAAGTAGGATGGTTTACAATGTCTTTATTTGAATGATTGGGATGCCTTTTATTTAAATAAAGAAATTGTAAAGCGCCGAACCATAAAGTTATATTTCCTTATTTACATTGTTTGGGACGCCTCTCTATGTAAATAACGAATTATAAACAAGTGGGCTTATTTGTATCTGAAATAACATGAGTATGGAATGGATAATCACGAAAATTCATCAAGCACACAACATAACTTTCATTAGAAACCATAAATATTGATACATAATGATATGATTAGCATTGGTAATGCTATCGTTACAAATATCACTAAGAAAGGCATAGCCTCACCAATCGGTTGACCCGCTATGCCAATGAAAAACACCACCACACCAGCAAGAGCAAGAATAACGACTGGATGTAGTACATCAAATACCCTGTACGATAAAATCACACAAATGAAACGTTAGTACATGGTGCCATAATACGGTTTCAAAACAACGTTTCCATTGTACCACTATCTCTTACCCCCATATTTCATCCACGCTAACAGCCAAAACCACAATTAGCACGAGAAGTGCTATAATCCAATCCAAAGACTCCAAATCTTCCTTTGGGATATAAGCCAAGAAGATGTCTGCAACAACATACAAAATTATGAGAACAGTATAGGTGTATGACATTTTAAAATCTTTGGATGAAAGAAATGTGAGTAGTGAAGAGGAAAAAGTGGGATATGTAAGGCGGTAGCCGTAGACTACTATTCTACCCACATACGTTCACTATTCACCACACAAAGACAAAATGACTTTCATCATTCCCAAAGACTGATAATCCGGCAATTTTTCTCTACATCCTTATCCAAAATTCTCTTTGTAAAAATCTGTATCAACAAAACTCTTTGTTTAACGGGTAGGTTACCCGCACAGATTTTTGTAATTATAATTCATGAGAAATATCTAAACGTGACAGAGTAATGAGTTCTCTTCTCAGTTGTGTTCACAACGAAAACGTTCAAACACCATATTATTAAAAACATACTTGAGCATTACAAACGATACTGGATTAAAACATCTAGTAAACATAAACCTAGACTTCAAAGGTAGTCTGGGTGATCCCAAGTCTGAGAGTTGTTGGAGTCATAACCATCATCATAAGGATCAAAGCTCGCCAACTTCTCTTCTTCCCACTGAGTCTCCAACCTGCTCAGCTCCCGCTCCATGTCAGAAGTCCAACCACCATCATCAACAACCACGTTTTCCTCAAAGCTTGGCTGGAAGTGATCCAGATGAGGCAACTGTTGTTGTTGCACAACAACTCTCGGTGCGGATGAACTTGATGCACCATGTTGAGGTTGTTGTGGTTGTGTGGTTGTTGTGGTTGTTGTTGTTGTTGTTCAACCCTAGCAGCTTCAACATTTTCTTCAAAACTCCAACGAATTTTATTGGTGATTTGGGCCTGTATCTGACCGACACAAGCCCACAACGATTCAATAACAGCGGCGTCCTTACGATATTCATCATGCAAGAACCTATCGATCACATGTTTTCTATCCTCTGATATGTCTGTGCATCTTGCGTAGCGTTCTCTATCTTCTCGTTTCAATTGTTTTGCGATCTCAAATTTCTTGATGACCTCCACAATAGCATTTTGGCGATCCATGTCGCTATTCTCAGCTTCTGCCTTGATAAACAATTGAAATTGTTCAGGGGTATGTGGAAGTTTACAAGCCATTGGTTTGTTTTGTGTGTATGTGTGTGTGTGGATAACCCAAGCATGCCAGTGGTATTTATAAAGGTTTAAAAATATTTTTCCTTTATTTTATTTTGATAGACATGATCGTTTGTATTCAAACGGTAAAATTCTCAAAAAAATTCGTGTCTATTAAAACTAACTACTATCTTTGGAATACTTGGTAAAAATCCCACTTTGGCCTTCACATTGCAAGTTGCAAGAAACAAATCGCGTTAAAAACGCAACACCACGACTTAAATTACGAACATACCACATAAAAAAAAAAAAAAAAAAAAAAAAAAAAAAAAACCTCTCGTGCGTTTTGACTCTTCAGTCTCTAAGAGATTGTGAACTTCCTAGCAATCTCTCAAAACTCTCAGGCATTATACGAGATTTCGATGATCTCGAGACTACCTCGTAACCGTATATATTATGGAACGTGCATTCAACATTTCATACTCGCCAAACCGAACCCACCCTTTTAAACTTTGGGCTTTGGCCACTACTCCCGAATGCCAAATGACATTGGGCCCTGGCCCATTCCTCACGATAAACCAGCGCACCATGTTTGGTGATTGGGCCTTTGGTCATAAATTAAGCCCGACATTATTCAATCCCGAAGCTTAAACTTTATATCGAATTCAACCGGTTCAGACTTGTCTACTTTGAGTCGTTTCCTGTAATATTTTCTAAACAACCTATCTATTTCATTTCACGACTCGTTTGTCTACACAACCAAGAATCATAAATGATAATTGTCATCCATTTTTCGCGTACACTGCTACCTAAAAATCGAGCAAAGCTCAGCCTACTCATACGTTTTCCAAACTCACACACTAACAATGTTCTCCACTCCAAAACAATTCATAGGTATCCGAAAACCATATTTTGAGTTACTTGACTACTTGAATACTTCAACCAATAAGCACAAACTAATAATAAATGTGAGTCAAGATTTCATAAAACGGAATAAACTTTATTACTCATACATTAATGATTACATAAAAACACAACAAAGGTTTATTACAACATTTCTACACTATCCATCACTTCTAAAACTTATCAATGGCAACCGCTAAGATCACGAGGGGTACGAGAAACGCCAAAATACCAACAAAAAATGCACGATCTCCTTTCGGAATATATGCCACGTAAATAGAGGCAACAACAACATACACGATCGCAATCATGGTAATAACGTGCGGCATTTTGGAAGGTTATTGAGAGAAATGTAATTGAAAAGTAAAGATCTTTAACCCCTATCACGAACCTCAGCCCCTCTCACATGCATACAAGTCGATGGAAACAAAACTCAGCCCCTATCACGAACCAACGAACCAAGATCTTTAACCCGATCTATATATATGTTTTACCTCGACATCATAGAACATGCAAGACCATGACTTAATAGTTTTTAGTTTCATAAATTAATAATCTGTTTACACTCCCTTCAATACAATCCACATCAGGTTCTTCTATTATGATCATGCGTATACAGGTTTTATAACTCGACACCAATAAACATTAGCACCAACATACGAGTCATGACCTATCTCCAAACCAATGCATGCAACACCAACACATACCAAAACCTGTTTTAAACCACAGCCCATATCCCCACATTAAGATGATTCTCGATTGGGGTTTCTTTTATTCACGTATCATATGAACGTATACTTAATGATTGCCAAATACAGGTTAATGATGAACAACTTGGGACTGAACCAAAGAGGGTCGAAAAGAACAGAAACACCATACTCGACATTGTTTGTTTACCAGGATTCTTATTGTATTTTACGTATTATAGCCTTCTATATATAGGTGTTCGAATGATAGCATGTTATAATACCGGATGTAACAACAGTAAGACAAAAATTGGATTGAGGTTCGTATTGTATTTATCTTGTAATTGGTTAATGTATATTATTCGTGACAAGAGGTTAACGATTCGGTACCTTAAAGCTGCACTAGGACTGATCGAACAGAACAAGAATGAAACTCTTGAATCAACTTTGATCACCACAACAGCTACGAATACTTTAACACGAAGACACGATCACCAACCTTACTAACCTTCATCTCTTGTTTCTGGTAGTGAGAATGTAAAATGTTTGGAACCTTGTTTAGTTTTGATTCGGTATAGAGAGGTGGAAGAACTCAGAATGTTATAATTTGTTTATGAGGAGGCGTGTGAATATTTGCAAAATAGGGAATGCCGTGTTTTGTAATTAAAGAAATAAAGGTGTCTGTATCTTCTAATTTGATATCACATATTCGGTCTTATGCATATCTCCAACAAATAAGGCAATAAAATAAAATCGGATCAAATCACTTATAACGTGTGAAGAGTATTAAGATAAAATGTGAGAAAGTAATACAAGAGTGTACCGTTTAAATGTGTAAGTTTAGTATAGGATTTATATTAACTTGTATTTTATCTTTTAATATAAAGTTTTTTTTTACACTCTTAATTTATTTATTAAACTTAGGTTATAATCATAATTAATGTTTTAGATTATTAATCGCCTTTACATAAGTTTGAAATTAGAGGGGTATTTTGGGTATTTAACATGTTTCAGAATTTCAGGTTTTACAGATCTTGTGCCAGCATGCATACTGCAAGCCCCTTCATGAATCTCTCTTAACACGTAGTCCGCTTGGAGTGGTTCGACACAACGTAACCATGGTCCGAGGAAGGACTTTTTGTAAAGGGTTCCGTTTATAACAGCGAACCTTTGTGCCTTCCTTTTGACCGCATTTGCTTTCTTCTGTTCCGCAGGTATCAAGTCCTGTGTTAAGTATTCATAAATTGGAGTCATCCAGGTATCTCCTTCTTCCTCGATTATGGTTAACACCTATGTCTCCTCTATTGATTTTTGCTTCAACTCCTCCACTAGTACTTGTTTGCTTAAGTGTGCAAAGGTAGTGGATGCCATTTTACTTAAGGCCTCAGCTTTCTTGTTTTCACTCCGGGGTACCTGTTTTATTGAGAACATTTTGAAGCTGCTCACAAGTTCTTTTACCTTTTCTAGGTATTGGATCATTTCAGTTTCCTTTGCTACTTAGGATCCGTTGACTTGGTTTGCTACAAGTCGTGAATCTACGTTTGCTTGGAGATTTTTAACGCCCATTTGTTCCGCAATCTTTATTCCTGCTATTAGGGCTTCATATTTTGCCTCGTTATTTGTCGCCTTGAAGGTGAATCTCAAGGCATAAGTGAACTCTGTTCCTTCTGGGCTAGAAAGTACCAGTCCGGCTCCGGAGCCATCCACAGACGATGATCCATCAGTGAATAATGTCCACGGTTCCGATAGTTTTTCTTCTATTTCCATTGTTGTATCCGTAGACTCATCCTTCGGACGTTCCACTATGAAGTCTGCCAGAATTTGCCCTTTTACTGACATTCTCGGTCGGTAGTTTATGTCGTACTCTCCCAATTCTATACTCCATTTCTGTAGCCTACCTGCCACTTCTGGTTTTGACAGTATTTGCTTTATTGGTTGGTCCGTAATCACTACGACTGTATGTGCTTGGAAGTATCTCTTTAAACGCTTGGTGGCATGCACCAGAGCGAGTACTAGTTTTTCCATGGGAGTGTAGTTAATTTCCAGGCCTCTTAAGGCGCGGCTTACAAAGTATATTGGCATTTGCTTAGCATCTCTCTCGGTCATTAACACCACACTTACTGCTTCTTTTGCATCCGCAAGGTAAAGAATGAGTTCTTCCCCTTCCATTGGCGCTGTTAGCGTCGGGAGGTTTGCTATTACCTTTTTCATTTGCTGGAAAGCTTCTTCCGCCTCCTTGGTCCAACGAATATCGCTCTTTTTCGTGCATTTTTTAAGTGTTTTGAAGAAAGGCAATGATTTCTCTGCTGACTTTGCAACAAACCTGTTTATGCTGGCTAGCTTTCCATTTAGTTTTTGCACTTCCTTTAGACATTTGGGGGACGGGATGTTTATGACTACTTCCGCTTTGTTTGGGCAAGCTTTTATGCCTTTGGTGTTGATAGTGTAACCTAAAAACGTTCCTTCTTCCATCTCGAAGGTACATTTCTTAGGGTTTAGTTTCATGTTTATTTTCTTCAACATTCAGAATGTTTCCTCCACATCCCTTATGATTTTGTCTTTTGTCCGGCTTTTTACTACTAAGTCATCCACATATACCTCCAGGTTTCTGCCAATCTGTTTGTAGAAGGCTTTATCTACCCGTCGTTGGTATGTTGCCCCAACATTCTTTAGTCCAAATGGCATTTTGGTGTAACAAAATATGCCTTCGTTTGTTATGAACGTTGTTTTCTCTTCGTCATCCTCTGCCATTTGTATTTGATGGTAGCCTTTGTACGCGTCTAAAAAACCCTTGAAGTGATACCCACAAAGAGATTCCACTTTCCAGTCTATTTCTGGAAGCGGGTAGCAGTCTTGCGGGCATGCTTTATTTAGATCTTTGAAGTCGACGCACATTCTCTAGCTGTCATCATGCTTTTTTACCATTACCGGATTGGCCAGCCAACTGTGGTAGTGTACTTCTTTCATGATACCGGCTTCGACGAGCTTTTCAACTTCTTCACGTATTGCTTTGTTCCTTTCTGGAGCCTGGCCTCGTTTCTTTTGTCTTACAGGGGTGTAACCTTCACGGACATTTAGGCGATGCTCCGCTATATGCCGCGGGACACCTGTCAAATCTGCTGGGCACCAGGCGAACACATCCAGGTTGTTTCGAAGTAGGTTGCACAATCTATTTCGGCCTTCCTCCGTGAGTGTTGAGCCTATGGCCACCGCTTGCTCCGGGTATTCTGGGTGGATTGCGACTTTGATTCGTTCTTCTGCTGGTGGACTGGTCACGGGGGTCTCTTCAGCTGGTTCGAAAACCATTGTGCATTCAAGCGGGATTATTTTACTGCTCCGTAGTGTGAGTACTCCCCCTTCAACTGGGAATTTCAGCATACCGTGTGCCGTTGATGGTACCGCTTGTATTTTTCAAACTCCCGGTCGTCCTATGATTCTGTTATAAGGTGACTGTGACCTTACTATAAGGAATTTCATCCATGCGGAAGTGGCATGCTCTTCGTCACCTATTTTTACCTGGAGTGTGATCTGCCCTATTGGCCATATGACCTCACCGCTGAATCCGATAAGAGGTGCTGTGGCCGGGACCATCAGGCATCTTACCTCAGGCCTAAGCCTTTTAAAGCAGTGTTCATATAATATTTCAGAAGCTGAACCTCCATCCACATACATACGATGTATACAGTGTCCTCCGATTTCCGCTTCTATTATCATTGGGCCTTCGTCTCCTTCATTATCTCCTAGAGGTGGGAACGATATCTCCGGGTCAGGAGAGAAACTTTGTGTGATTCTTTGCCTAGCTGAGTTTTGCCATGCTTGTATCATTAGTATTGCGGGTACTTTATCCTTTGTCAATGTTTCCCCTTTTTTAACTGCTTTTGATTGATCCTTTCCGCTACTCTGTTTTAGCTCTTTGATCAAATGCGACAGCTTCCCATTTCTTAGCAGCTCCGCTATCTGTTTTCTTAGGTGATTTCACTCGTCCGTGTTATGCCCTATTTCCCCATGGAACTCACAAAACTTGTTGACATTCATTTTCTCTGTTGGAGTTGTCATCGGAGGTGGGGGTTTGAATTTTGCCTTTTTCTAGAGCTAAAATTTCTTTTGGGGATTTAGAGAGAAGAGTAAATCTGTCTTGCTTTCTTTCCATTTTATGTTGACTCTTAAACCCTCCTTTCTGAAAATTTTGCTTCTGGACTCCGTCTTGCTGTCTCCAAGGCGAGAATGATTTCTTCCGTTCTTGATTTCCAGCTGCCACTTCTCCTCTAAGGAAGGACATGGTCGCCTTCATCATTTCATCGACAGACTTAGGGATGTTATCATGCAGACGTTTAATTAACTCTGGGTTAGTTATTCCGTGCATGAATCCCAATATTTTTAGCACTTCCGGTGCCCCTTGATGTGCGTGCTTGTATCGTTGTAGGTATAGATTATTCTTATCAAGTTTTACATTTATATTTAGACGAGTTAACCTATAACACACACTAACGAGCAGTGTACCCGATCAATGTAGCTAGTTGGTAAGTAGAGTGTCGATCACTAAGAGTGGAACGTTAACACCTAGAATTGTCTATCAGTATTTTAATTCCTGAGTTAGCTTTACAGTCTAATCTAACGCAAGGGGGTTCAGCCTGTGAGACTGACACGATTTGGTTTGATTAAAACAAGTAAATAAAACTAATGAGATAGAATACAAGAATGGCGAACACGTACACAGATAGATAACAATCACAGATAAGAGGCCTGACCGATGATTAAGTAGCTTGTCACTTGTGTATTGCTAGTTTTATATGATGAGTATCGTAAACTATTATCTCTCGTTGGTATCTAAATTATAGGCGAGTAAACTCTTAATGATTACTTATGTCTATATTATTTAACCTTTCGGGCTTACACTAACTTATAAATGTTAGTGAAGTAATAATGGGAGGGGTATGGCAGCCCAAGCAAGCCACAGCTAGACACAGAGGTTATCAATGCACATATAAAAAGAACCAATAAAACATTCATATAAACAATTAACTGATGGGAAAGCGAAATAAAGGGGAGCGATATGGCTGTCGACACGCCAGCAATCCTGATGAGTTAATGCTCACTATTACAATAAACAAAACTACTTAATGAATTAAAACACAAGCAGGACCTTCTTATTGCTCTTGAGATCTGTTTTTGGGTGTGTCTTGTGTTGCCATTTCGTCTGTATTCTTCTCCTTAGGGTTTGTATGGACACGAAATTCGGCTGTCTAATGGGGTATTTATAGTTTCTGTCTGAGGGTTCGATGCGGCGCATCAACTAAGTTGATGCGGCGCATTGAGGTAACTTCGCGTGAGGTCCAAGATTATTATATTCTAGAATATTCGTACATCGTCTTAAGATGCGGCGTAACTTGATTCTTTATGCGGCGCATGTCCTTCAGTATCTTGGATGATCTTTGGTGAAGTCTGGAGATAGATGCGTCTTATGTTATAATGTCATGCGGCGTATCTGGAGTAGATGAGTAAGATCATGATCGTTGACCAGAGTTTCATATGCGGCGCATGAGATAAATACATGCGGCGCATTCTTCAAAGTCAGGCAATGGTCTTCGATTCGTTTGAGACTTCATGTGCGGTGTATCTGTCTAGAATGATACGGCGCATCTTCCTTCAGTTCAGCAGACTTTTCCAACTTTGATCCATTTTGCTCCATTTTCAGTCTAAAATCACTAGCTTCCACCAAATGCTTGTTTATAACTGAGAATTATAAAAGTAGGCGATTAAGTATCAATTCTCATACATAATAATATAAAACAAGATAAATATATAGGACAAATGATGACAATGATATGTACTTATTTGATGTCATCAAATATCCCCCCACTTGAACTTTACTTGTCCCCAAGTAAACCATAGATTTAAACTTATGAAAATGTATTTTTATAGTTTAAGCACTTATTCGTCTCATCATAATTGCACAACCAAATATTTAACGAAGTAGAAATAAAGTAAATTCTCTCAATCTCACAACTAATCTAATTCGCTCAATTGCTCGGTCGTGACGAATATTCTATCATAAGCTTGGCAAGTATACACATCTCCACCACTAAAGCTAAGGAGTGACAAGTCTAAAGCGGTAAATAGGGTCATGACAAGGCTTAGGGTTAAACCGGGCTTTGTTTAAACATCTCCTGCACAAACTTAGTAGATCGCTAGCGCGAGCCCTCGATTCCTCTCACAACGGATGGTCACTAGAGTTTATCCCGGTTCGCTGACGCGTTATTTGCATAACTGATGGTCACCAAGACTCCCTCTAGATCGCTAGCGCGTCATTCAATTAGTCTAATGCTCGGATGGTCACTACCTTATTCACACATTTAACATTCTTACTAGGCCATTATCATACTCGATTGCTCGAATACAATAACTTGGTATAGGGTATGGATAACAGGGAAACACATAAATTGTTGTAAAATAAAAAATTAACAAAACAAATAGATTAAGTCCTAATGTGTGGTTAATTACTTTCCCAACTATCCCATGAATAAGACTCATATCATTTGACTAACTCACGCTTATGACACTAGAAACTCACGCTTTGGGTAAACACGAATTAGACTCAACAATATCTTAATCAAAGAATAAACCTTAGTTGGCGTTCCCATAACGTCCAACTCCCATTCAATCCATAAATATATTACAACAGTAGTAGCGATATCTCTACTAATACATAACTTTATAACGCTGGTTTAACAAACTTCCATTTTTTTTTGTTTTTTTTTTTGTTTTTACTTCTAATAACTAATGGTGTAAAATTTAACTATATCACCATAACAATAAATATGGATAATTTTTCCATACTTTTCAATACTTCAGATATAAAAATAATAGTGAAAGTAGTAAACACACGAAAAATAAAAATATACACAATATTTACTTTCACTCCAATTGCATTGTGCAATTTCCCGACCTAACTACAGATAATGATTTAATGCACACGAACACAGGTAACGCAAGGAAATACACTTTGCCTAAAAGCAACTAATCACAGACTTTAATCTACAGGGTAGGCTAAGGTGTAAAGGTGTAACGAAACATTAATAAACATAGGTGTAAGAAACGAAAGGAATGGCTCTGAGGGTTTTTCTAGAGGTATCTTACTCTAAAAATGAGAGTAACAAAAGGGTTTATACGGGGGTTAACTAACCAGTGTAGTTAGTTAATAACACATAACAATTAAAGGCTATTTGGGTGTAATCCTAGAAATTTACCTAATTAGAAAAGTCACTCCAATTATATCAATAATACTCATTATTGTGCTCTCGAGTAGTATACAAGCTAAGTTCAAAAGTTTACAAGTCACCGGCACACTCATATATTTGTGGAATTTGGGGTAAATATTGGGAAACTGATACGCTCAATTCTCACAATTTTTAAATAGAGGTTATCTGTGCAACTTAGATTTAACAAAAACATGCTAAATTTTTTTAAATTTCAACATATTAAGCACATATTAACACATATTTTTGAAAAATTAAGGACAAGTAACGTTCTAATTTTCCATCCCCCTACTTAAGATAAACAACGCCCTCGTTGTCTAATATAAAATTAAAAACAGGAGATAAAAAGAATTAGAACGGAGAACTCCCCTAAGATTTGCTCGGTATGATCCTCCATTATGCGTTTGTGAGCAAATTTTCTGCGGAAAAAGGTGTTCAAGCCTCCATGAATGACGTCTCTACAGAAAGTATAGAACTATGTATACCACCATTACTTTATACACCTGTAGTAAGAAAGTCAAAACTAGTGCAATAATTCATTAGTGGTTAGCGAAAAACAAAAATAAAAATCAAAAACTAAAAACTGGAAATCGTCAGGTCAGTCGATACGCCACATCTTATGGAAGAAGATGCGCCGCATCGAGCTTGGAATTAATACGAGTCAGAAAGATAAGATGCGACGTATCCTTAAATAGGGATGCGCCGCATTAAATAAACTGACAGAAAGTTTATAGTTCAGAAAATAAAATGCAAAAAAAATAAAGATAGATATGATCTGCACAGTTGATACGCCACATCTTATGGAGGAGATGCGCCGCATCAAGTGCAGATCTGACAGACTCGATGACAAAAAATAGAAAATAACGTAAAAGATAAGCATGGGTTGCCTCCCACGAAGCGCTTATTTTTGTTCGAGTCACGAGCCTGACTCCACCCTTATTTACTGTGTAATAGGGTGTTATTCCCCCCACTTGGGATCAAGTGTGGGTGATAATAGCAATAAACACGAAAAGAGTGTAAATTTGCTAGTAAAAATGGAAGAAATAAATAAAAATCATACCTTGGCAATATATGTACCTCTTTCCTATCCATCCCCGTTTTGGTTGATAAATTGGATGACTTGATCATTCCATCTGAGAGAGTAGTGTGTAGAGGAAAAATGATTATCCTTTCTTCTTGGTTAGCCTCTTTGGTAGTAAGGCGTCCCTTGACTTCCGCAGAATATGAGAAAGGGTCTATGGCAAGTAAAAGTTCGAGTTCCTCTATATCCTTCATAGGGTCGAAATCATCATCTTCATCAATCATAGTAATGTTTAAGAGCTCATCTCCAAATTCTTCCTCGAGCTCCACCAGAAACGGGTTGATCACAGGTGCTTTATGTGCTTCATTAGGTAGTGTAATATACTCCACCTCATCATTCATTTGTTTTGCAACTTGTTTAGAAATTATAGCAAGATTATTAGTAATGGGAGTGATAATATTTAACAAATTTTTACCACTTTGTATTGTAAGTTACTCCAATTCATCTTGTGAGTCTCCATCTTCAACTAGTGGTCTTGCAATTTCATCCTCGTACCGCATATCCGCCATAAACAAGTCATTCCAGATTTCTTCAAAATCTCTCGTTGGGTCAAAATCTGGCTTATCTTCTTTTTGTTGTGGTAATTGCGGTGTATCATCGTACACAATAGCATCAAACCTTTTAATATCAAAATACTCGTCATCATCATCTGAGGGAATACCATCATGTTGTTTTTGATAAGATTAGAATATATATTCCAACTCGGGTGGAAAGTCACATGCAATTGTGTCATACTTCATCGTTCCAGATTTATCTTCTGCTTCTTCTTTGGCAATTCCCGATGAATAAACGTCATTGAAAGCAATTGCTGGAATTTCATATGCATTAAAATCATATGATTCTTCATCAATAACAATTGCCGGAATTGGTTTCATGGTAAATGACTCCTTTTCATCATCATCATTCGACATATACCAAGCGTGTTGAAACGACAATTTGTTTCTTTCATTCCTTGACTTTTCTTGTCCTAGTATCAAGTATTCTTCCATAGTAATTTTTTCCATGTTGATGAATTGTGCAAAATATCTTGCTCTTTGCCAATCGTACACCTGATTATTGCCCAAGGCTCTTTCCTCTTCAAGCCTAACATATTCTTCCATAGTAATATCCGGATCGTCCATCTTAATGACTAGCTGTAAGATAAATAACTAAGAAAACTAGCAGTAGACAAAATTCTGCTGTTGTGTCAGACGATTGATACGTCGTATTAATAAAAATTAATGCGCCCTATCTTTTAATAATCAAAATAACTTATATTCATTTTAAAAATAAATGCGCCGTATAAGCAAAAGCTAATACGCCGTATTTCCGTTAAGTTTTAAAGTACAAGATTTTGATGTAAATGCGCCGTATCGACAAAAATTGATGCGCCGCTTTAGATTATTTAAAAATTCAAAAACTGTTTTAATAATTAGATAATACGCCGAATGAGGAAAAACTCATGCGCCGTATGGCGTTTAGGGTTTTGAAAATTTTCTGATTAAAAACAGAATACGCCGTATCTTGGGGAAAGATGCGTCATACTCGAATTATTAAGTAAGATGTTCTGTATAAAAAATAAAAACGCAATGCGCCGTATCTATGAAAACAGATGCGCCATATCGTTTGGATCAGCAAAATACAGCAGGCAACAAAAAATGTAGAAAAAATAAATAAAAACTAAAAATACAAAAATTACAGAAAATAAGCAAACAAATAAAAACAAAATATGCAGAATAGTACAATGAATTCAATTATACTAATACACAACAAAGTTAGCAATTAAAAATTAAAAATTAAAAAGTAATTAAGTTAAAAACCTAATTAAAATACTAACAAATATTCAAGTGTTAAACAATTCACTCCCCGGCAACGGCGCCAAAAACTTAATGTGCGTGCTTGTATCATTGTAGGTTTAGATTATTCTGATCAAGTTTTACAATTATATTTAGCCGACTTAACCTATAACACACACTAACGAGCAGTGTACCTGATCAATGTAGCTAGTTGGTAAGTAGAGTGTCGATCACTAAGAGTGGAATGTTAACACCTTGAATTGTCTATCAGTATTTTAATTCCTAAGTTAGCTTTATAGTCTAATCTAATGCAAGGGGGTTCAGCCTGTGAGACTGGCATGATTTGGTTTGATTAAAACAAGTAAATAAAACTCATGAGATAGAATACACGAATGGCGAACACGTACACAGATAGATAACAATCACAGATAAGAGGCCTGACCAATGATTAAGTAGCTTGTCACTTGTTTATTGCTAGTTTTATATGATGAGTATCGTAAACTATTCTCTCTCGTTGGTATCTAAATTATAGGCGAGTAAACTCTTAATGATTACTTATGTCTATATTATTTAACCTTTCGGGCTTACACTAACTTATAAATGTTAGTGAAGTAATCGTGGGAGGGGTATGACAGCCCAATCAAGCCACAGCTAGACACAGAGGTTATCAATGCACATATAAAAAGAACCAATAAAACATTCATATAAATAATTAACTGATGGGAAAGCGAAATAAAGGGGAGCGATATGGCAGTCGACACGCCAGCAATCCTGATTAGTTAATGCTCACTATTACAATAAACAAAACTAGTTAATGAATTAAAACACAAGCAGGACCTTCTTACTGCTCTTGAGATCTGTTTTTGGGTGTGTCTTGTGTTGCCTTTTCGTTTGTATTCTTCTCCTTAGGGTTTGTATGCACACAAAATTCGGCTGTCTAATGGGGTATTTATAGTTTCTGTCTGAGGGTTCGATGCGGCGCATCAACTAAGTTGATGCGGCGCATTGAAGTAACTTCGCGTGGGGTCCAAGATTATTATATTCTGGAATATTCGTACACCGTCTTCAGATGCGGCGTAACTTGATTCTTTATGCGGCGCATGTCCTTCAGTATTTTGGATGATCTTTGGTGAAGTTTGGAGATAGATGCGTCGTATGTTATAGTGACATGCGGCGTATCTGGAGTAGATGAGTAAGATCATGATCAATGACCAGAGTTTCATATGCAGCGCATGAGATAAATACATGCGGCGCATTCTTCAAAGTCAGGCAATGGTCTTCGATTCGTCTGAGTCTTCATGTGCGGTGTATCTGTCTAGTATGATACGACGCATCTTCCTTCAGTTCAGCAGACTTTTCCAACTTTGATCCATTATGCTTCATTTTCCGTCCAAAATCACGAACTTCCACCAAATGCTTGTTTATAACTGAGAATTATAAAAGTAGGCGATTAAGTATCAATTCTCATACATAATAATATAAAACAAGACAAATATATAGGACAAATGATGACAATAATATGTACTTATTTGATGTCATCACCCCTTCACTTCCCTGCTTTCTTTATTGAATCTTTCTATGAAATCTTCCGTAGATTCTCCTTCCCCTTGCTTGATATGATGGAGCTCTACTGGATCCTTGATACACTTCTTTTGTTGGAGGAAGTTTGCCAAAAACACCTCTTTCAGCTCATCGTAGCTATCTATGGTTTCTGGTGGAAGATCGTCAAACCACACCCTGGCGGACCCGGTTAAGGTGGAATTGAACATGTGACACGAGACTGGCATGGCCCAGCGTTCGACTTTGGCTGCAGACTGAAAGATCTTGAGGTGGTCCTCTGGATCTTCGCTTCCGTCATACATCTTTACCTAAGTTGGCAATCGAGTTCTCTTTGGCAGTTCAAAATATCGAATGCGAGGGGTGAACGGGTCGGAGTCCCGGCACATCCATGTTGCGCTAGGTCGTCATCTTCGATGGTGGATCTCTGCTTTCCCAGCCTTGATCTCCCATTTCTCTGGTCTCCTTTTTCTGGTGAGTCATCCCTCCGTCGGGAAGACTCCCCGTAGCTGTGATGTCTTCCAGATTCACGGGAACAAAAACTCTGGTAATAGCTTTCTTCCCTCCCTCTGCCACTACGGTGAGATTGTCATCGAGAATCTTGTGAGTACACGGAGATACTCTTTTCTCTGCTTTCGAGTCTATGGAACACACCCTTTTCTAACCTTTTGAATACATTCCTTTTCTCTGGACCCCTTCCCCTTGGAGACCTTGACCTACCGCTTCGCAGCTCAGGGCTTAGGGTTGTGCTCTGGGGATGCTTAACTTCGATTTTCTTTCTGAGATCCTTTCTTCGGTTAGGTGTTTCAGACTCGGATTGCTGTGACATCTCTTCGAAGGCAAGGTGAGCTTTTACTTCTTTGAGCTTTTGTTGCTTTTTTTTCTTGATGATACTTCTCAGCAATGATTGGCAGTATCCGATGGTAATTCTTGTCACAGTAATCTTTGAGATCTGTGTCAGGCGTAGGTCCACCTTCGCCTCCCAATACTGCATCCTTACCCATTATTTCCGTATTTCGCACGGCGGACGTGGGTAAGGATCCATTAGGGTTTGTATTACGGCTCATAGTGAGTATTTTTAAGAACGCAGTTTTGCACTGGGTCCCACGGATGATGCCAACTTGTTAGTGCAAAAAGTGTGACGAGTGAGGATTGGGCTTGGTTTGCGTTGGGCCGTCTTTGGTAGACAGTTCGTAAACAAGTTCTGCACTAATCCAAGTGATAGATTGATTCCCTACACAAATGAAAGTAAACCGTTAGCCTTATCGTGGGGACGGACACCACGATTAAGCTCCGGCGTGAGAGTAAGTATTCATGTTGGCAGAGGAATATGTGTGTATTGGGATATGTGAGAATATCATGCCTTGTAAATGTGTTTTGAGGTTGCCTTTATAGGTGAGCGAAATACTAAGGTTTTATAATATTTCGCGTATCTTTGTAGTGGCCAGAGTGGGACCCTTGTCGGGCAAGGGTCTGTAGCTTAATCACGATTGCGGACGTGGATCATCATCCGGGCCGTGGACTGGTCCGCGAGCCTGCTTCGGGATTACTTAGAATGATCCACGTGCGTCTTTAGAAATCCGGACCGTGTCTTGCTCATGGTTTGGGCTTTGACAATGTCCATCATTTCTGTTTTGTTGGGCCGGAGCCTATTTGTGTATAATACAGTTTAGGCCCAGTAAGCCTGCTATCCGTATTATACGTCATCAGGTTTGAACTTATGTTTTGTAAATTGTTTGAATACAGTAACCTAAATACTCAACAGATTGATCAACTAAAAAAACGTAATTGCGATATTGGTGACCTAATGTTTTGCAACACTGATGTGATATCTTTTAGAAGATATAGAGTAAAATGTAATTACGTTCGAATGTGGAAGTTAGCTGTATGAATGTATTAATTTGCTTGTATCAGCGCAGCTTAGATTAACATTTGAGCTCAACTAAAATAACAAGTGAAAAACATATATAAATAGAAATGTTTATGCTTATAGGGACTCGACTTGAACTTGTATCCATGAGTATGAGGCACACGCCACACATATAGAAAGCCTCCAAATGAACTATTTAAAGTTTGTATCAAGTTCCTGAATTTCACACTTGCTTGTTTAAGTCAAAGTATATGAATCAAGCTTGATTAGGTGCTACCCACATTTTGATAAGCAAACCTGTTTGCAACTACAAAGCAAATGATATTGTGGAAATATGTAAGAGATATGCGGTCTACTTGAAGTGGTTGAAAGTTAAAACATGTGTCTATGCGTGCTTTTGTTTCAGGCTTTAGAACGCCACACATCATTTGAAATTTGTTTTAATGTATGCTATTTCTTATGTTTTCAGGTTTGACAGAATGTCTATGAACTGGGTTCAGTGCAAAATCTACCTGTACAATGTCACATTTGGACTATACATGCTGGACCCATGGGAGCGTTATCTGTTCAGTATCCTTATTTCTGCATTTTCTTCAACTGATCTATCTTAAGTAGACATAAAAATTTTAAGTTTGATACTTTGACATTTTTGGTTTTTAAAATTGCTTATATAAAATGGTTTACACATATCATTCTATCTTCATATTCATAGAATTCCCTCCCGCTCAGAAGTAGATCACACTCTAGAATTTTAGCAGTCCAATAACTACAATTTAGCTTCAATATCTGTATGATTAAATCATTAAATAATTATGTATTTTACTATCTGTAGAATAAATAAAAACATGAAATAAAGGGTGGTACGTTTAATTGGTTGGAAGCAGTTAAATTTAGGGGGTGGACGGTTATTCTGAAAGTACAAGCAATTTATGCATGTTAAGGGCTATGTTTAGCATTTTCCAATAATTATTAATTGGAAGTATGGAACTTCATTCAAGTATATGTTGAACTAGAAAAAGAAAATAATGTCATTTTTCATGGTTTCTGATTTTTCATGGATTGCACTTGGTAAACAATTTCATTGACTTCTATGGCTGTGTTGGCATAAAAGAAAATTGCAGAATTTATAAATTGAATCAATGGCCATGTGAAATTGTGATTTGAAGTTGCTTTGGCTGACTTAACATATCTTAGATGCTTTGGTGGTTGTGTTGATGTGGTTCATCTTCTACAATGGATATCGGAACCTTAATGAGATCGGCGAAAGGTAACGTTATTTTTCATTTTTCAAGTCATCTATCTGTTAGAAGTAACGGATAAAAATTAATGAATATGTCCGGACTCGAACTCGAGACTTCGGGATTGCACACTTTACGTATGAGTTTCAATTAATTAATAATTATTGTATTAGTTACGAATAGTTATTAAATTCACGAAATGAACACTTAACAGTACCTAACGACCGTTAGACGAAAGAAGAAGGACTAGATTTGCAATAGTGGACAAGAAGGATCCATAAGGACCCTCCTTGGGCTATACTCGGCCGAACCCAACCCTTATGGGTTTAGGGTTTGTGTCTTGTGCTCCAAGATTGAGAATAGTATAAATACATGACCTCTTGTATTCATTCTCTCATCCCTTGGTTCACTTGCAAACCTAATCTTCTTCTTATTCTCTTTCTTTGAGCTATAGTCGATCAATACACCCTTATAGGGTTCCTATTCTATTGATAAAGGCTCAACATAGTGTTGTTTTGTTTTGTGAATCAAGAACCTAGCTTTTCTAATTGAAACGCTATAGTACGTGTGTTCGAGAACGAAGTGTTAACATACTTTTGTTAACAAGAAGTTGCCCTATTCGACTATACCTTAGTCGATCAACATTAAACCCTAACTTAGGGTTTATATTGTTCTTGATCCTTGATTTCTTGTTCTTGCTAGAAATCACAAAGGTACGCATATTCTTTTATATTCGGTTAATTATTATTACATGTATTTGATCTATTTCCGCTGCGTGCTTGGTGATGTTTATGTGTTTATATTATTGTTATGATTCACATATTCCAACAGTGGCATCAAGAGCCGTTAATACGTTGTAATTAATTACCGAAACACATAAAATTGAATCGTTATGATTATTACATGCTTGGTGTTCTTATGTTTTTTAAAAAAAATTCCTAAACCCTAGATTTTTTTTTATAAATGTCGACCTATATTTTTTTTGAAAAGAAAGGTAGGTTTTTGTATTTTGTTATAAAACTTGTAGAAACCCTAGGTTGCATGTAATCTTTATGTGTATTTAATGAATATTTGTGATATGCCATTTTGGTTATGCGTTCCTTGACATGATTATATGATTATAATATGTGCTATGTGGGTATCCATGACAAAACCTTGCATGTTTTGTTATGGATTGTGGTGTTTGACATGCTTGTTGTTTGATTACATGCTATATATATGCGATTAATTTATTAGGGTTTTAGTAATAAATTGTAAAGACTTGTTTAATTACTAAAAACTAATTAATTAGGTTATTAGGGAAGACCTAATATTGGGGAAGACCCATTTTAATCGTATGTTAAATCAATTATGTGTGTTAGTGTATATTTATCGTAGGGCTTACGCAACCAATTTATTGGTGTATGTGGTCCATTGGTACATCGATCGAAAACCAATGGGAGCTTTAGATTTATATACATGTTGATTGATTTATTTTGCATGTTCATTATTTAAGTCTTTTATTTATTTTAAATTACTATTTGTTTATATGTGTTTGTGACATGATAGTAAGCAAAAGGGTAATTTTCAAAATAAAATCATAATATTGACTTAATAATGGTGAAATCAAGTTTTGAGCTTTAAAATCATGAATTTTAGTTGATTGATGCAACTGTAAATAGTGTGTGAAAGGCGGACCGAAAGTCGCCATACAACGTACTTGTAGAGAGGGGTTTTTAAAGCTCATGCACCTACCGGTTCTCTACAACTGCCTGTGTGCCGATCTAGACTTACCTATATCACTATTTATGAAGCATCTTAAGGCAATGTTGTAATTTTCTCAACGCCTCAATTAAAATTTCATTGATTTTGCTTGTAAAGAAACTAATGAGTAAAAGTTTTTTACAAGAAACATATGTTACAAGATGAATGCATGACATCTTTGTATATATATTTTGATTACACACGTCAAATATACTACCCTTAAAATTTAAGTTATATGCCATCCAATGAAACGGAAACACCTAAAGTTGTGATTTACGTCAGGGCGTAACCTGGCTAGATTGCAATGGAAGGGAAAATTACATGATCTCATCACTAGCAGATCAACTGATGTGGTGGAATTATGTAAGTTTGCTGTTTCTTAAGTTGGTTAACTTAATTGAGTTGATAGTGGGACCTGATCACTCAAGGCATAAGATGGGGATAAAACATGCTTACATTGCAACTGCGGTTGGCAAATATGTAAATCCCATCCATTCTAGGAATTGCAATTGAATATTGGCAATTGAGGCTCGACTCGTACCTTATTGAATACCGTCATCACTAGCAGATCAACTGATGTGATGAACCTATGTCAATTTGGATCCTAGTTTTCAATGTAAATTAAATGGTTATATGTTTATGAACCAAGGGTAATTTAATTTTCTTGAAATTTATTATCGAAAGTACTAACTTTTGAATTTTTCTGTAGAAATGGCTACACCTGAAAACACTAATATGAGCAACATGAGTTCTGCGTTCAAGTAAATGATTGATCGAGACAAGTTGACTGGTGAAAATTTCAATGATTGGTATCGATCCTTAAGAATTACTTTAAGGATGGCCAAAAGATATGATTATCTTGGTGAACCTCTTCCTACTGAACCTGCTGCAAATGCATCACAAGCTATGAAAGATGCATACAAAATTGAATATGAGAAGCACAATGATGTGGCTTGTCTCATGTTAGCTGGGATGGACACTCAATTGCAAAAACAATTTGAGCACTATGGACCCATGGACATGATCAATGAACTCAAACTAATGTTTGAGAAACTACCTGCTGCAGAATTATATGACTTAATAGAATCTCTGCACGGTTGTAAGCAGGAAGCAGGAAAATCCGTGAGTGCCCATGTATTGGAGATGAAACGATATATGGACCAATTGGAGCGACTCGGCTGCGGATATCAAGAAAGCGTATGTATTGGTCTCATCTTGCGATCCCTTAATCAGGATTTGTATAGTAAGTTTGTACGCAACTACAATATGCATTGCAAGGGGAAGACAGTTAGTGAAGTTCATGCAATGCTTATTGACTTTGAAAAAGGTCTGTCTAAAAAGGCACCTACACCTGCTGTAATGGCGATACAAAGTGGTAGGATCACCAAGAAAAATAAACCCAACAAACTGCAACATGCGAATCACAAGGGTAAAGGCACTGGAAAAGGCAAACAAGTTGTGACTCACCAACAGAAGCCTAAGAAGCAAAATCCTCCTCCTAAGAAGAAGGAAACTCTCAATAAGGATTTGGCTTCTTGTCACCATTGCAACACTCCTGGACATTGGAAGCGGAACTGTCCGTTGTTCCTAGAGGAGTTGCGCCTCAACAAGAGTAAAATGCCTGGTAACGTTGCAAGCACTTCAGGTATGTTTATGATTGAATTATTTTCTTTTCCTCGTAAGAATAATTCCTGGATATATGATACAGGATGTGGTACTCACATTTGTAATACATCGCAGGGACTTAGAGGAACAAGGAAGCTGGCCTATGGAGAAAGATACTTGTACGTAGGGAATGGCGTACGTGCAACATTTGAAGCCATAGGGACTTTCGATTTAGTTTTACCTTCAGGTTTGATACTAGTATTGAATAATTGTCATTATGCACCCTCTATTGTTAGGGGTGTTGTTTCAGTTTCTTTGTTATTGGATAATGGTTGTGTTCACACATTTATTAATAATGGAATTTCTGTTTCTTTAAATAATGTTTTTTACTTTAATGCAATTCCAATAAATGGTGTGTTTGAAATTGATATGGAAAAATCTGTGTCCAATGGAAATAATTCTATGTATAGCATTAACAATAAGAGAATCAAGTCTAACTTGGACTCGTCTTATCTTTGGCACTGTCGTCTTGCGCATATAGGCAAGGATCGCATGGAAAAGCTGCAACATGATGGGCATTTACAAAAGATCAATGATGAATCATTTGATAAATGCGAATCTTGCATATCTGGAAAGATGACAAGGAAACCTTTTTCACATCAAGTGGAAAGGGCTACAGAACTACTTGGATTAATACATACTGATGTATGTGGTCCACTTAGACATGTGTCAAAACGCGGTGCTAGCTACTTCATAACCTTCACGGATGATTATAGTCGTTATGGTTATGTTTATTTACTTAAGCATAAACATGAAGTCTTTAATACATTCAAGGTTTTCAAAAGTGAAGTAGAATTACAACTCGGTAAGAAGATTAAGGCTCTTCGATCCGATAGAGGTGGTGAATATATAAGCCAAGAGTTTAAAGATTTTTTAGCTGAGTGTGGTATAGTCCAGCAACTCACAGCTCCTTATACTCCACAGCAAAATGGTGTATCTGAAAGGAGAAATCGTACTTTGCTCGACATGGTACGATCAATGTTTAATCTTACAACTCTACCCTTATCCTTTTGGGATTATGCCCTTGAAACTGCAATTCGCATATTGAATATGGTTCCGACTAAGAAGGTTGATAAGACTCCATATGAATTATGGACAGGAAAAGCTCCCAACTTTTCTTACTTAAAGGTCTGGGGTTGTGACGCGTTTGTTAAACGTGATTCACCAGATAAACTCCAACAGAGATCTGTTAAGTGTATCTTCGTAGGATACCCAAAGGAAACGATGGGTTACTACTTTTACTTTCCACTAGAGAATAAAGTCATTGTGGCTAGGTATGGAGATTTCTTTGAAAAGAATCTCATATCTCAAGAATTCAGTGGGAGAGTTTATGATCTAGAAGATGAAGATACATCACCTTCTGAAAACACTAGCTCACTTCCTGTGGAACCTGAAAGTTTAGGTCCTCCACCTGAAGTTGAAGTGGTACCCATTCGCAGATCTTCCAAACCTGTAAAAGCACCTGAACGTCTATGTCTTAACGTAGAGTGTGAGGAAACTATACTAGGGGATCTTAATGAACCTACTAGTTATAAGGCTGCCATGAATAGTCCTGAAAAGGAAAAATGGCAAAGTGCTATGAATGGGTAAATGCAATCCATGAGAGACAACGAAGTCTGGATTGAAGTAGACCTTCCTCCCAATGCCAAGGTAGTTGGAAGTAAGTGGCTCTTCAAGAAGAAAACAGACATGGATGGCAATGTACACACCTATAAGGCTCGTTTGGTAGCTAAAGGCTTTACGAAAACATATGGTGTTGACTATGAGGAGACCTTTTCTCATGTAGCTGACATTAGAGCTATTAGGATTCTCTTAGCTATAGCAGCTTACTATGACTATGAGATATGGCAAATGGATGTCAAAACCGTTTCTTAAATGGTCGCCTAGATGAAGACATCTATATGGCGCAGCCTGAGGGGTTTGTGAATCCAGAATTCCCAAACCGTGTATGCAAACTTCAAAGATCCATTTATGGATTGAAGCAGGCATCACGTCAATGGAATAAAAGATTTGATGCAGAAATCAAAAGTTTTGGATTTACTCAAAATCTTGATGAGCCATGTGTATACCAGAAAGCTAGTGGGAGTAATGTTACTTTCTTTATCCTGTATGTCGATGACATATTAATCTTAGGAAATCATATACCAAGTTTAAAGGAAGTCAAATCCTATCTTGGTAAATGTTTTTCTATGAAGGATTTAGGAGAAGCAGCATACATCCTTGGAATCAAAATCTACAGAGATAGATCAAAGCGGTTGATTGGATTAAGTCAAAGTGCTTACATTGACAAAGTATTGAAGAGATTTAATATGCAAAATTCCAAGAAAGGATATTTGCCAATGCAAGTAGAACATGGCTTAAGTAGCAAACTATGTGCCTCAACACCTGAAGAGGTTGCACTCATGAAGAAAGTTCCATATGCTTCAGCAGTAGGATCTATCATGTATGCAGTTAGATGCACAAGACCTGATGTGGCGTTTGCACAGAATATGACTAGTCGTTATCAACAGAATCCAGGTGGAAAGCACTGGCGAGCATTCTTAAGTATTTAAGGAATACCAAAGATATGTTTCTAGTGTATGGGGGAAATCCAGATGCAGAACTTGAAGTTACAGGTTACTGTGATGCGTCCTTTGAAACTGATAAAGATGATACGAAGTCTCAGACGGGTTATGTCTTTGTTATTAATGGAGGAGCAGTTGACTGGAGGAGCAAGAAGCAGACTACAATTGCGATGTCTGTTACAGAAGCTGAGTATATTGCTGCATCGGAAGCTGCAATGGAAGCTGTTTAGATTAGGAAATTCATTTTGGGGATTGGTATTATGCCATCAATTGAATTACCTATTAATATGTATTGTGACAATTCAGCCGCAGTTACATTCGCCAATGAACCTGGAGTTATGAAAGGCGCCAGACATTTTCCTAGAAGATATCACTATGTTCGTGAACAAGTTGATATAGGTGAAATCAATTTACTCAAAATTCACACAGATAAAAATCTAGCTGATCCATTTACGAATGCTTTATCTAAGGAAAAGCTTACTCAACATGCTAATGGCATTGGACTTCGTTTAGCTAGTAGTTTCATGTAAATCTGTGGTTAGTATTTGGATAAAGGATATGTAAACAATAATTACTCAAATGAAATGAAATATTTTGTTATGTTTATTTCCATTTATAAATATTGTATCCTATATTTGCATGTTTAATCC
The DNA here is from genome assembly GCA_021014915.2 of Artemisia tridentata subsp. tridentata. Lineage (NCBI taxonomy): Eukaryota > Viridiplantae > Streptophyta > Magnoliopsida > Asterales > Asteraceae > Artemisia > Artemisia tridentata. Next base: position 130,645,740 of record CP139505.1, on the reverse strand, counting down.
ATGAATAACTTAAGTTATTCTAAATAGTCCGTTGTCAATTAATGATATGGGAGTATCATTGAACTAAGACAAATCTGAGTTTTGGTATAATATACTTAAGTATATTGATGCGTAGACATGCCAATTTTACATGATATTCAATAATTGTATAAATTGAATATAGGACAAAATCCCAATTACATGATTATACTTATGGATGTTGTCATTATAGTAAATCATGAATATTTATCCTCAGACTTGAGATACCAGGTAACTACTGTGGATGTAGCTCATTTTCTGTGAGATAGTCTAACGCTATCCGTAACTGGTAGTTATAAGGATTATTTTCAAAAGTGATGCGAAGTTCATAGGTTATGCTTGTAGTCAATACAGGATTTGGTTCCTTCAAATTTGTTTTGAAGTTTAATACTGTTTGGCCACTCGTAGGATTAACAAGATGTTTGCATGGCCATGCCCAAGGTCTATCTGGAATACGTTCAGATGAATTGGTAATCTTGCTTGATCATAAATAACGAGAAACAATAGTTAATTATGGAATGACTTTGATCCATATCCATATTAACATAGTATTAGAATCAAAAGGATAAGTATGATGATGAATCATCAAAGGTGGTTTTTTCCAGGAAACCATACTCGTGATCGTTCTGGGGACATTGGCGTGTTATGCTAGACTAACTAATGTCATTATTACATTAATGTATATCCGAGTGGGAGCTGTTATAAGTAACGGATAAAAATTAATGAATATGTCCGGACTCGAACTCGAGACTTCGGGATTGCACACTTTACGTATGAGTTTCAATTAATTAATAATTATTGTATTAGTTACGAATAGTTATTAAATTCACGAAATGAACACTTAACAGTACCTAACGACCGTTAGACGAAAGAAGAAGGACTAGATTTGCAATAGTGGACAAGAAGGATCCATAAGGACCCTCCTTGGGCTATACTCGGCCGAACCCAACCCTTATGGGTTTAGGGTTTGTGTCTTGTGCTCCAAGATTGAGAATAGTATAAATACATGACCCCTTGTATTCATTCTCTCATCCCTTGGTTCACTTGCAAACCTAATCTTCTTCTTATTCTCTTTCTTTGAGCTATAGTCGATCAATACACCCTTATAGGGTTCCTATTCGATTGATAAAGGCTCAACATAGTGTTGTTTTGTTTTGTGAATCAAGAACCTAGCTTTTCTAATTGAAACGCTATAGTACGTGTGTTCGAGAACGAAGTGTTAACATACTTTTGTTAACAAGAAGTTGCCCTATTCGACTATACCTTAGTCGATCAACATTAAACCCTAACTTAGGGTTTATATTGTTCTTGATCCTTGATTTCTTGTTCTTGCTAGAAATCACAAAGGTACGCATATTCTTTTATATTCGGTTAATTATTATTACATGTATTTGATCTATTTCCGCTGCGTGCTTGGTGATGTTTATGTGTTTATATTATTGTTATGATTCACATATTCCAACACTGTCTGCTATTATGCTAGTTTTGTATAAACCGAAGGCATCTTTCTTGAACACATTAATGTGTTCTAGTACATAACAGCAGTTGGAAGTGCTCACTTTTAGACCTTGAACCAGTAGGAGCATATAGGACCAAAAAGTAGTAGTTCAGGAATTTACACTGATGTCTATCATTCAGTTAGTTGTTACTTGTTACTTGTTGTGCTTATTAGCTCAAATTTGATATCATGTTTGCTGAATTACTGCACGCAAAGTACATATCTTGTCTGTTTTATCTTGCTACACTTCTCTGAAAACCGTAGATAGTACTTTGATATTTTTCAGAGCATGTGTCTTTGATTTGAGCGTTTATATGCTGTATGTATTGGGAGGTTGAAAAATGCATAGGCTCAGAAGTCTTGTTTGGTACACAGAGCAAAAATTCCTTTTCTCTTGAGATGCCTATGGTAAACTAGTAGCCACCAATGGCGACTCACCATTCAAAGAAGGGAAAAGATGGCACAACTTTGACCATTTAGGTCAAACACACTATTTTCAATATCTAATGAATATCATTTCATTACATTATAAATTATAGAAAAAATTACACATTTGGTCCCTGTGGTTTGCTCAAATTTCATGTTTAGTCCCTAAGTCGTTTTAATTGCACCAGAGATACCTATTTTTGAAACCTTGCACACATTTAGTCCCTATTTTGGATGGGCCGTTAGTTTATCTGTTAAGTGTTAAAATAATATTTGCCCGTTAGTCCCTCCGTTAATATTTTCTGCACCGTTAGTCCTCATTTTTTAAATGAATTAAAAAGGGCAGCATAGGCTCGAACTCGGGTCTTGTTGCCCAAAAACCAACTCCCCAACCACTGGACTAAGCGTCCAGTAGTGTGATTATATCAAAATAAATTATATTTAACCTTTTTTTGGCTCAAACTCGTTTTTATCCGTTTTCATCCATCTTTTTTACCGTTTCGCCCGTTTTTTTACGTTTTCGTTCGTTTTTTAAGTTTTCGTCCGTTTTTTTACGTTCTCGTCCGTTTTTTTACGTTTTCATCAATTTTTTAACATTTTTGTCCCTTTTTTTACGTTTTAGTCCGTTTTTAAAAGTTTTCATCTGTTTTTTTACGTTATCGTTTGTTTTTATACGTTTTTGACCATTTTTACGCTTTCGCCCGTTTTTTTACGTGTTTGTCCATTTTTTACGTTTTCGTCCATTTTCTAACATTTTTGTCCCCTTTTTTTACGTTTTCGTCCGTTTTTAAACGTTTTCGTTCGGTTTTATACGTTTTTGTCCATTTTTACGTTTTCGTCCGTTTTTAAGTTTTCGTCCATTTTTTTACGTTTTCGTCCAACTTTTTACGTTTTTGTCCATTTTTTACGTTTTCGTCCATTTTTAAACGTTTTTATCTATTTTTTTACGTTTTCGTTTGTTTTTATACGTTGTTGTCCATTTTTACGTTTTCGTCCGTTTTTTTATGTGTTCGTCCATTTTTTTACCTTTTCGTCCGTTTTTGCCATTTTTTTACGTTTTTAAACGTTTTCACCTGTTTTTTTTACGTTTTCGTTTGATTTTATACGTTTTTGTCTGTTTTTACGTTTTTGTCTATTTTTTTTACGTGTTTGTCCATTTTTTTACGTTTTCATCCGTTTTTCTAAGTTTTCGTCCGTTTTTACTTTTCGTCCATTTTCTTACGTTTTCGTCCATTTTTTTTACGTTTTCATCTGTTTTTCGTCTGTTTTTTACATTCTCGTTCTTTTTTATGTTTTCGTCCTTTTTTTACATTTTTGTCTGGTTTTTTACATGTTTGTTCGTAAAAAAAGGACGCAAACGTAAAAAATGGACAAAAACGTATAAAAATGAATGAAAACGTAAAAAAACAGACAAAAACATATAAAAACGAATGAAAACGTAAAAAACGGGCAAAAACATAAAGAAACGGATAAAAATGGAAGAAAACATATAAAAACGAAAAAAGATGGACGAAAACATATAAAAACGGGCAAAAACGTAAAAATACGGACGAAAAAGTATAAAACAGATGAAAACGTAAAAAGTGGATGAAAACGTAAAAAAGATGGACGAAAACAGATAAAAACGAGTTTGAGCCAAAAAAGTTTAAATAGAATTTTTTTTGATATAATTATACCACTGGACGCTTAGTCCGGGGAGTTGGTTTTTGGGCAACAAGACCCAAGTTCGAGCCTATGCTGCCATTTTTAACTCATTTTAAAAAATGAGGACTAACGGTGCAAAGAATATTAACGGATGGACTAACGGGCAAATATTATTTTAACACTTAACGGATAAACTAGCGGCCCATCCAAAATAGGGACTAAATGAGTGCAAGGTTTCAAAAATAGGTATCTTTAGTGTAATTAAAACGACTTAGGGACTAAACATGAAATATGAGCAAACCACAGGGACCAATCGTGTAATTTTTTTATAAATTATATGTATGACATGTTGATAAGACCATATAATTGTTCAAATAGTCAAACCGTGTTTTGACCGAGTTAAACCCAACTTTTGACTGATTTTTGACCGAGTTTTGCCTTGTAGCAAGTAATCGCCGATAACTCGGTCACTGACCTTGTAGCGAGTAATTGTTGGTCACTCAGCCTTGTAATTCTTATTTTACAACACTGATTATGACCACATAAGGCAACACCAAAAATAGTTCTAGACATGAAGCCTTGGTCTTATAGTTTTTGTTACGAATTTAATTATGTGTTTGAACTTTGAATGTAATAAGTTTGACTAATAGTACTCTTTTCTTTCTGGAATGTGTATATCAGATACTCCTATTTTTTTTAACTTGTCATTATTCTGTCTAAAATCTGCGCGTGCATTTCCCAAGGTATGTATGGTGAATCTTGACTTTGGAAGAGGATTATGCGGTCTCATGCACATTCATATTCGGATAAGCAAACTGAGAAATTTACTCTGTAAAATCGCAATTTATGGGACTTGAACAATGAACTAGTTTGGAGCCACACATCTTACCAATACCAACTGAGCTAAAATAGCATGTTGGGGTTGTATGCAACTTTGTTACTGCTCGTTTGTGTCTGAACCTTTTTGTTGTTGTAGCTTTGGCTTATATATCATACATTTGTTGTTTGAAGTTTCATTTTGTTCAACAAATCTTAAGACAAATCTAAAAAATGACAGAAGCTTGATTTTCTTCCATATTCGAAAGCCATGGTAATGTTCAAACCATTTGGTTGATGGAAAACAAGGGTGGCATAATTTTGCTTTTGGTTGAACCAGAGTAAATTTTTTAAACTATGATATTCATACACCTCCTACAAATAATTGTGAGTGAGATATATTCTCCCCTAACTAGAATTAAAGGTGAATTGCATAGATACCCAATGAAAAAATTATCAAAACAAAACCAACTGAAATCAAACGCACCTTTGTTCATTTTGGGCTTGTTCTACAACTTCTTCCTATGGATATAATGAAGTCAAAATAACTCGTGAACTATTTGAAGTTGAATGCTCGAGATTGACTTGACTTTAGTCTAGCTAAGGTCAAGCTACTTGAGTCAAGTTCAAGTTACAACATACTCGGATTTATATGGTCACATCAAATTGTGACATTTTTCATTTTTACCCTTCATGTATTTGTATATCTACAAGATTATCATACATCTAAGGGTGTTGATACTTACACCACAAAAAATGATGCACACACCACAAAAGCATCAAGTCAGTTAACATTAAATTTGACTATATGTTGATTGATACAATAATACTAGCAGCGTATCCGCGCTTTGCAACAAGTGATATTAGATTACTTTTAAATTTGACGTGACGATGGTTCAATTGTTCAATTACATGATTGTAGTTAAAGTTTTATAACCAAAAATTTGGAAATCTCGGTATTGAGAACCAAACCATGGTTCTAAAATTTGGCTCGATTGCTAGTCGGTACCGGTTCGGTTTCTCGGTTCTTTTGGTCGCTCGATTTTTTTTGACAGTGTAGATTACACCTCTAACTTGTTTTGCAACTTGTCAAAACTTAGAGGGGTCATTTCTAAACATCTAACCACCCAAAACTAACAGCACACCAAAAGTGCACCTAGCTGAAATCTAGAGAACTCCGCCTTCTCCGGCGAACTAGCCGGAAAACCATTTTTAGCTCAAAATGCCAAGACCAGGTCCACACGTGATGTATGCACTAGGTACAAGCCAAGCTCTAACGAGGATATCTAATGGCAGGTTCAGTTCTCATCACTGCATCATTTACGCACTCAACGCCTTTTTGGGGCCCGATATCGGGTCTTTTGCTGAGTGGCTGACTTCAACTGTTGGATTGGGACATGTTTTTGGATCATCTGTTGAAACCTTTGTTCATGATCCTCTGTTTTATGTTTTGATACTTGGACTTCCTTTGTCTTTGCTTTATGCTCGTGTTTCGCGCTTTTTTGTAAATAAAGGATACCTTGATTCGGTTACTGGGGTTGGTTTTCTATTCGTTTATTGCGTTCGAGTAGTTTTAATGAGTTTTTATGATGGTTTTTGTATGTTTTTTTTGGTGGTTTGGTGCAGGTGGGTTTGACTGTGAAGCAATCTTTCTTGCTAATATGAGCTGGTTCTTTATCGCACTTTTTCCTTGATCACTTGTTTGAGGTAATGTTTGATTTGGCGTAATTTAGCGTTATAGGTGTTATGTAAATTGTTTGTAGGCGCTATGCAGCTGAGGCAGATAGCTAACGAGTTACTAGTATAGCAAAGTTAATAGGACCGTGAAAATGAACCAGAATGAGGGGTGGTCACATTTAGGTAGATCGAAATGTGTAGTGATGGTTGTTACTACTTTTAACTTGGTTACGGATGTCCTTCATTTAAGGGGGTGTTTGTGTTATAGCTTATTTACCAGGCGTATGAGCTTATGTAAATTTGGAAAAGCTCATAACTCATAAGCTCACTTATTCAGGGGGTGTTTGTTTCGGCTTATTAAACGTAAGCCCATTTGGGCTTATTTTTTATAAGCTCTAATTTTGTGGCTTATTTTGAGACTTGTCAGCTTATATAAGTTTATTATGATATGATAAACTTATAAAAGCCGCCAAGTCTGAAAATAAGCCGTAGAAATGGGGCTTATAAAAAATAAGCTTAAATTTCATTAAATTTTGGCTTATTTTTTATAAGCCCCAATTTTACGGCTTATTTTCATACTTGTCGGCTTTTATAAGTTTATCATATCATAAGAAACTTATACAAGCCGACAAGTCTCAAAATAAGCCACAAAATTAGAGCTTATAAAAAATAAGCCAAATGAGCTAATGAGCTTATCAAGTTGATTTGCAAGACCAGTGACTGTAGGACACTAGGACGTTATGAGGGTAATAACCAATATCATTACCATTTTTAGGCTTTTAAAGTATGAAAACAAAAGTTTATCGCATGCGTTGGTTTGCTTGTGACGTCATTTAGACAATTGAAAAATGTCATTGTTGAGGTGCATTTGGATTAATTTATTCAATACTCGTCGTTTTTATTTTCTTCCTCGCAGAAATGACGCTTGTGTTGAGACTTAATATATACTGATCTTTCCTAGATTTCAAAATTTGAAGTCAATTGTTGTTAGGCCTTGTGATACTCTGTTCCAATCCTTTGCAACTGCTTGTCTCATCATTCACCCCTTGACATTTTCAACATTAGTACTATTCTCACCATTCTCATTCAGCTCACTGTCACTTATTACTTCTCCTTCCTCATTTACATCATTTACCTCAACAAATTCCTTATTTCCCACATTCTGAGCCCTATTTCCAACCTCTGTATCATCATTAATACCTTCTTTACGTTTTTGACTCAAATTTCCCACAACATGATCATTATATCTACTTGGAACCCTAATTTGACGTTTATTTGTTTACTTTTTATTTGACATGATTAACTATATACAGACATTCCTAAAAACAGTGAATAGCAGCAGATTCAATTGAATTGAAGGAGATCAAAAAATTGGCGCCAAAATCACCAAATTCAATTACATGATAAAATTTGGGGAAAAGTATATCAAAGTGTGCGGAATTGAATTTAGAATTGAATGATCGGTTTGGATTATTGAATTACGTATAGAAAGAAGCACGAGGTTACTTTTTTGTTAACCTAGTTTACCTTTAAGCGAGAAAAAAAAAATTATCGTGGATGTGAGAATGTGTATGGGTTGGGCTTGAACAACGACCATATGCTTATATATATACATGCAACCCTATCTTAGATCAAGTGTTACAGAGATGGTTATGTTCGATATTGTTGAGGCGATACTTTCTAGATGTCTTGTGACAGATCTTCTCCGGTGCAAAAGCGTTTGTAAGTCATGGTATTCTTTGATATCAAGTCCTTGTTTTGTTAAAAATCATTGTAAATGTATTTGCGACAAAGAGGACATCAATACAAGAAAGATCGATGTGTTTACATCATATCTAGATCTTGAACCAACACCTCCAGAGTGGCTATACTATGTAGGTGGAGACTTGAAGGTTCTTCTAATGGCCTTGTATGCATAAGATCAGCACCTGATAATAAAATTTGTGTAACCAACTTTGACTAGAGAGTTTAGAGAACTTGCAGAGATACCAAAATTGCCTAAACGTATGCAATATCGATGTGTGTCCTTTGGTTATGATTCATCCACAGATGATTACAAAATTTTCGTTGCGATGTGCACACGTTTTGAAAGGTCACTTTTATATATATTATCTTTGAAATCAAATATTTGAAAAGTTTTTGGACATGTCAATTATAGGTTTGATGATATCTCGCTAGCCAAGTGTGGTGTCGTATTCAATGTGGCACTTCACTTGTTTTGGCTTGATGCCAACGATACCAGTGACGACAAGATAATAATTGTGTCTTTCGATTTAGCTAAAGAGGAATTTAGAGAAATTCCCCAACCCGATGACTCGAGATATGTATGGAATTATGGCTACTCACTTGGAATTATGGACGGCCGTCTATGCATATTTCCTGTTTTTGATGATGACGATGATTTTCCCTCATGTGGTACTTGGGTTGTAAAAAACTACAATGTCAAACCGTCTTGGGAACTCTTGCCAAATGATTGTGGGATGAAGGATCATGCTATTCACCATATTCTCAATAATACTATTCAATCTAAGGAAATGCCGGCTTACGATTGTGATGAGAATATACAGCGTTCTAGGAGTAAGGAATATATTCGGTCTCCTATATTTGTGCAAACCCTTGTATCTCCTTATGTTAATAATAATGGCGGACCAAGTCACGCAAAGAATAACAAGAGCACTGCTAATGCTGGGAGTGTAAAGGTGCGCGCTCTGCTTATTATGTTTTTGTTTCACCATCCATTTCTTAATACAATATATAACATATGTACTTTAAATTTCCCCTATTCTTGAAAATACACCATATCTCTGATTGTTTTATATCCCTAGGATTAGGATCAAATGAGAAGGTGAGATGAAATCACAACTACACATTTTAGATCCACCTACAAAAGTAGATGTATCTCCCCCCTTAAAATTCTCCCTCTTATTTGAAATGTGTGGCTAGAAAATACTCCCTTTCAATCATTAATTCTAACCTTTCGCAACCTCCTTATTCCCATATTTTTGCCACAAGTCTTCAAGGATAACATCAGCTATTGCATCTTCTATATCCCACTTATTCCCATACTTAGTCATGACATAGTCAATCATATCGTATGAGACTTTTAGTTTGGTATATTGCCTTTCTTTTGCAGACTCTGACATTGCATGGATTTCTTGCAAAAATAATAGGTGACAAAAAGGGTCACACTTGACTGCTAAGCTTAATATATCAATCACAAAAAAACAAAACAACGAACTAACCTTTCATCACTTCAGCTTCTTTGGCAAATCTGCATAAATCCTCATACATCTCATCAGACATTTCATCACTTTTTAACCAAGTATCCCCGTATTTAGCCTTCACATACTCTACCATTTGATCCATGATTGCTATCATACTAAGGTCATTGTCTGACATGGTTTGAATTTTTTTGTACAAATATGGGTACGAGAAAGGTTGGGCCTTAGATGATCGGGTCCTTGTTAACTCTTAATTGGTTGGGTGTAGTTTTATTGGTTCTTGCGCAAAAATAAATAGCATATCAGAGAAGATATGCGATCAAGTTGCGTAGTTAAAATTATATAATTTCACAGTTGGTCCCTCTAGTTGAGTGTCGGGGTTAGGTTGGGTTAAATTCAAGTGGAAAATGTGGTTGGACTATGAGAGGATCTAAACACACTCCTTGTGTTGAAGATACTTTGAGTGAATATCAACTAGTATGCGGAATCTACTAGCTAATACTTAGAAGATTATGAGTATTTGTGATGTATGGAACAGTGTATGATAGAACAGTAAAGTATGAACAAAGTAATAAACCAAATGCTTCAATATTATTGATTATAATACGAGTGATCTTAGACTATCACTAGGGTTTTACAACCTTGAAGCTTTCACAAAGATACGTACGTAAGAGATATGTATAACCTAACCTAAGACCTCCTTTTATAGTCACAAGGAGTCCTTTACAAGATAAGTATATTCTGCATGATATTCGTATAAGTCTAACTAAATAAGATATACACCAAATCTTTTCTATACTTATCACATTACACGTTTTCAGAACATAAGCAGTACTAACTATTTGTGCTAGCAGTACTAAGTCAGTTAGTACTGCTAGTGTAAACTTCAGCAGTTGAAACTTTTAGCCTGGCAGTACTAACTGTTGGTTTTAATTCCCAACAATCATCCCCTAAACTTATGATTCAACTGCAAATCCACAAGTTTCTTGAATTAAACTTCAACTCTGATGATGGGGGGGATTCTTTCAAACACTTTACTTTCTCTTCCTTAAAGCTTTTGTCACTCTCTCACATTGATCATAAATCCTTTTAAGTAGTTCTTGAGCCATTTCAGAGCTTTCTTCAACTCTGAGCTTGGAAGACAACATAACTGTGAGAACATCTGCCTTCAAAGGATATTCTTGATCTACAAACATAAAGACATCAACACCTTCTTGTGTAGAGACATGTTGTACGCCATTATCATACAGCTTCCAAAGTGTTGTAAGACTGTGCGCTTTAAATCTCCAATATCTATCATCTGAGTCTAGTTCATAAAGTCTTTTCAAAGTCACCCATAGTTCTTTGTTCTTGTCATCTGTGAACACATGCTCCTTGAGCTTCTCTTTGACCAGCTTCCAAAGTGTATCTAGGTCTTCCCTATCACATGACCTGACCAAATCTTCAAAGTTTTTGTAGACAGCAGACACTCCACCAATTTTGATAATTTTCCAACCTTGGCCAAATTCATCAGAATATATTTCCTAATCAATAATAGGATGTTTAGCTTGAATGGGATCCACATGTAGTACTTCAGGAATGATCACTGATAAGGAGAAATTTGTTACGCTTTTAGAGGGTCATTTAAGCCCTAAATCGTGTTTTTATGATCAATTATTACCTCAAATCGTTCCTTTTGTCAATTTAGGTACTTTGGACGAGAATTCTGGAAAATGGAGCATTTTGGACGTTTTTGGAGCATAAAGTGAAGAAAACGACAAAGTCAAGAATCCATGCTGGAAATTGTACCTGATGGCGTCAGATGTCACTACGTGAAGCCGTCACTTGAAGACACAAAAGATGGATACATGTTTGTACTAGACGCTCCAGTGAAGAATTGAAGGATTAACACCTGACGGCATCAGGTGTTACAAGATGTAGGCCGTCATGTGTAAAGCTAAAGAGAGATGGCCCAGAAGGTTTTAATAAGCGACGGCGTCAGACATGTGTGAAGGCGATCCGAGAACCCTAAACACGGAGATCTGACGGCGTCAGGATTTATAACCTGACGCCGTCTGTAAAACCTAAAATTCTAAAATATGCAAAATTACCAAAATGCCCTAAGTTCAAAAATTTGTAATAACACTTATATAATACCAAATAAATCCTAGAAATCTGGAAATTGGCATCATATGATCACAATAAATTAAGTATGATTAAGATTTGCCACTTTTGTAAAAATAAAATAATTTCTTACATAAAAACTATTTTTGGCCGATTTATACAAAATATATAATTATTAAAATTAAATAAAATAAAGCCCAAATAAATTAGAGAACTTGTGTAATCTTTTAAGTTGGTCTTAGCCCATAAAATCTCAGCCCATGACAAGTCTATCATCCATATATATGAAAATCCACACGTTTTATCCCTAATCGTTTTATAAAAAAATACCGAATCCCTAAAAAAATCCCAAGCAGTCGACATATAATTTTTTAAGGCCAAGGGCTATTTTTCCTGGAAAAGTTTGAAGGTTAGGAAGGTGAGAAAAATCGTGTTTGAGGCTGTGAGTTGCTGGTTCGATCATTGGCTTGTTTTTGGCTCGAATTATTCTAGCTGAGAGGTGTGTTTTAGTTTTTGCTCATTATTGCGTTCGATCCTTATAAGGGTAATTTTGTATCACTCTTTTCGTCCATATGATCCATATTATACGTATAAAAATCACCCATGCATGTTATATATGTCGTACGAATTTATAGAAATCAAAAACCCTAAAATCGAATAAAAATCCAATCGACCTTATATGAATTTTCTGAGTTGCGATCTGATTTTTCTAGGCTTTCTCATATGTTTTTCGACACTAATAAAATCATAGATCATGTATTCGAAGATTATAAAGTTGGTATGGATTATTTTTTGTTCGAATAAAACAAAGAAAAAGAATAAGAAATCGTGGAAGCTAGGGTTAGGGTTTTTGATATTTTTAGTGCATTTAATGATGTTTAATGATGATATAATGATTTGTAATGATTGGGGAAAATTTTGGGTTAGGGTTTGTGGATTTATTTTTTTACCGATTGGAATATATAAAAGTGTAGGGCGTGTTTTGTAATTATTTAAACTTGAAGGTTATTTTTGTAGATGGTATTATACCAGGGGTAATTCATATAAATTATAATATGAGGGTGTCATGTGTAAAATTTGCAACTAGAAGGTTTAAATGGTAATTTATCTAATTAATTAATCCGAATTGTAAATGAATTAAGTAAGGGGCTTGTTTTGGAAATTTTATAAAATAAAGGGGGTGTCGTATAATTATTAGTGTAAAGGGTTAAATGTGTAAATTTGGATATTTAAAGGCTTAATGTGTAAATATGAATATTGTAAAGGTTAATTTATAATTTAGTTAATTAAAAGGTTTAATTTGTAAAGTTGTTAAAATTAAAGGGTAGAAATTGTAATTATGGGAAACTTATGGACTTAATGATATAAAATATGAAATTTGCAATATTTACATTTTAGACCTTTAACTTTGTTATAATTACATTATAAACCCTAAAATATGGAAAGTTTGGCATTTAAAACCCTAAACTATTATAACTTGTTAAAATAAACCCTAATTCCATAATAATGCTTAATTAATGATTTAACCTAATTATAATGTGAAATCTTTCTAATTATGGAAACCTGTTATTTTTGGAAACTTACTAAATAAGGAAACTTTCTAAATATAGAAACTTACTAATTTTGGAAACCTGCTAAAAAATGGAAAGATAACTTTAAAATCAGTAATCTGAGTTGTTCATCTGTTAGTAATTATGTCTTCTACTCCTTTAGGTGTGAAGAAGGAGTGATCCTTTGGTTTCTGTGTTTCTCATTTTGTCAGTTTTGCTTTTGGAATAAGGTACAGATATTCTTACCTTTTCAGTAAAGGTTTCTCATGATTTTTCTTTCTCTTGCTATCTTTCATCTGAATAGGATTTGTTAGGTCATGAATAATGATTACACAAGCCTTAGTATAGAGATAAAGAGATTTTTGGTTGATTATAACAATAAGAAAGATAAAAGTGCATGAGTTTCTTTAAGGAAATGAAATAACCAACAACATTACAAGGTTCATGAGGCCTCTATTTATAGGAGGAGGAGCTAGGGCAACACTCCCTATTCCTCTCCTTTTCATACGTATGGGCTTGAGGCCTTATGGGCTTTCATAAGCCTTTCTACTTAACATAAACATTGTAGTAAAATAAATAAGCAACCTATAATTATTACAAATGATCGAGACTTGAAAATAACGTGAAACGTGTTCCCAACAATCTCCCCCTAAGGATCGGTCATCAAGGTTGCTAGACGTCTTTCATCTTTGACATTCATAGCTTTAGACGTCTTCAATAATCTTTAAGTAAGTGAGTTCCATTGTTCTTTGTTGTTGTGATTTGTGAATGAGTTATGGTGTTGTTTGCCTTTCCGTCACTTTTCTCCCTCAGGTGGTTGTACGCCTTTCCAACATGCTCATACGTCTTTAGTCTTTGTGATTCATACATTTGTTATTCCCGTTCTTTCACTTTGATCTTTGTCTTTAAACTTTGTAGATTCCTTTGAGCAATGAAGAATCTTTCTTTGAACTTTATTCTGCTTTGATCAACGTGAGGGCTTTTCTTTTGACTTTACTTTGACATGACTTTGACGTTGGGATGTATGTATGAGCATGTGGAAACTGGTGTTATGGTGGTGGATGGTACCTGCATGAAAACAGTTAGCAATAATACAACCGGTACTTACAGGTTCGGAATTAGAGATCATTAACAGCATAGTGTGAAAACTCTCTCTAACCCTAGCCAAGGCCGTTCCCGAACCAGATACCCCCGAAAGAGCTTACAAGATCTACTAAGTAAATCAATGGTTCAGGTGAGTCGCTGGAGACCACCCCACGACTGTAGACCGTTTGGAACCACCACAAACACTAAGCGTAACCCACAAGGAGTTACCGAAGTGACCTGCTGTCAGGGCTGTTAGATGTTGACCCTGGCAGGAGTTTCCGTTCAATCACGGAGAATTACTTATGTAAATCCTCTCATAAACGTTCTGGCAGATTGCTAAGATTTGCGTAGGACTCTAGAGTTTACATCTGGCGTCCTTAATGTGGACCACCAGTGTAGAAGTATCAAGTGTTCCTAAGAGATCTTTTGATGTTATCTCATGGCTCTAGACTCGATAAGTGCAATTTTAGTGGTCGGAGACTGGAGCGGTGTCTCTTGTTTCAATATCAACATAGCTCGTAATGAGCGGTCGATAGATTTTGCAGGGTTCCCCGTGAGAATGAAACAAGCTCTTTTGAGAGAACTTGAGTGGCTTAGAAGGTTTAGTGCAGTGCATCACTGGGTCCATGACGACTTTGTATTCAATACCGGTGTTGCCTTAGCAACAACCAGTAGCATATGAATTGAACCCGGTTTCTGCCCTAAGGTTGAACATATGGAGGGCTATTTCTTTTCACCTTTATCTTTACTTTTCTTTTTAATTCTTCAACCCCTTCTTTCTCCTTTCATTCTTTACTCCTTTTTTCAAATCATACTGATGAGTGTCTAAATACTCATCATTTTATACCCATTTAAACTGTAAAAACAGCTGAAAATACACAGATATACCATATAATACTGCAAATATCCTTGGATTGTGTTTTTATATGTTTCAGGTACAAAAGGATTGAAGACAGATGAAAAACGAGCAAAGTTTGCATAATTGGCAGAATCAGTCCCTGAACTTTCAAGAATTGTCAAAAATGGTCCCTGGAAGATTTATTTTGAAGAAAAGTCAACAACAGTCCCCCAGGAATCAAGGAATGACAATTTCAACCCTTGGATTGCAATTTTCAACAATTGACAAGAATGGTCCCTCAAGTTTGAAAGTTGACAGAATTTACCCCTGGATACTTAATTTTGGGAAATATCATCTAAGGTCCTTATATAAATGAAACATGGCAAGTTTGGTCCCTATAAATACTTTGGATAAGTTACAAACCAGGCCCCTTAAAAATCAGGGAATTACAACTTTGGTCCTTGTGGTTTTTCACTTAACAAAACAAACGGACCCTTAGTTATAAACACAACCCAAAATACAAACACAACCCATTACCACAACCCTTTACCCATGGGCCAAAACTAATCCAAAGCCCAAACCCTTATTTAACAAAACCAGGGTCAAACTGGTCAAACCCATAACCACTATTCACTCTCCCTCTCACAAACTGCAAACCAGAACCCACCCTTCCACCTAGCTGGTTTCACCTCCACCTCACCACCAACTCTCACTACCCTGTCCCTCCACCTCACACAACCTCCCAAGCACCATTAAATGCCTTAAAACCCTCACAAGCAACCTCCAACCGGCCTTAGATATTTTGGCGCCAAAAGTATGTTTCAATGGTTAGGATCAATTTCTGGGATCCAATGGCTAAAAAGGAGTGGGAAAGTCTCAGAAAGTCACAAGAAACCAAAATTATCTCTATAAAGAAGGAAAGATGCAGAAAGGAAGAAAGTAGTAGTGGTAGCTTAGTATAGAATTTCGTTTTTAGTGTAATTTCAGTTTCCAGTGTAATTTTTAGTTTTAAAAGTTTGTACTCAGTACTTGTAGTGTAATTTCAATCATCTTTAATCTCAATTTCAAGGTTCATCAGCTAATTTTAAATTTTGCATTTTCATTTGAAAATCTCATGTTAAGTTAAAAGTTGTTAAAAAGGTGTTATACAGTTTTAATAGACTCATATAAGCTTACTAATAAGCTTTTTAAAGCTTAGAATTAACTTAGAGGTCTGCTAGTTATAATATACAAATTAGTCAAAAATACCAATTAAATAGCTTGAAAAATAAAAAAATCAGCAAAGAAGGAGATACAAGCATGGAGCACTGTATATTATTGATGGCAGTGGTTGTAGTGCTTCTGGGGGAGCTTTAGGTTATGTTCTTAGTCCATGGTTCATGTTCTCTGCTTGGAATCCAATTGTAAGCCAATTTCTAAATTTTTGGCATTCACTGTAGAACCCCTTATATACTGCTTATCTTTGGTTGTTTGTGCTTATTTGGTATATTTAAGTAATTTTATTGCTTAATATTGTGTTCTTGTTCAATAGAATTAATTGTTGCTTTATTTATCCTTTTAACTGTCAAATTAGTATAAAAGTAATTGATAGATATTAGTGGTTTAGATTGTTGTTTCTGAGTTTAAATCAGCTTATTATGTCAGTATACATGCTTGTGAATCAGTTGTAAGGTTTAAATCAGTGGTTTTCTTTGAAAATCTCATTTTCAGTTAAATAAGGTAGTGTTTGGTTCAGTGTAACTCACTGAGTTTCAGTGAGTTTTATTGGGTCCAAGTGCTTTAAACAAGTCATATTAAGTTCCTTTAGGTCATACAAAACATAAAAACCCAGTGTCTTTTGTTAAATAGTCAACATCATCTTCTAAACTCATTACCTAGTTCACTGTTAGGATTCATAGTTCTAAATCTCATCATATCATATCATTAGTTGTTAAAATAGCTTATTATAGTCTCATCATAGCTTATTATTGCAATTTCAGTCAATAGAATAGGATCAAAGTTCAAAAAAGTCAAAAATTAGTAGTTCATCAAAAAGTCAAAATATAATGGTTTATCAGTTTTTCAAATTATGGTGAGAATTTTCATGATGTTATTTTTCAGAATTAGCTTTTGAGATTTTGGATTATTGAAATTTGGCAGCTTAACTTGTTAGTCCTTATTTTTATTTATTTTTAGTATTTTTATAAACTCCCTTATTTGTTAGCTTCTTTTAGGCCATTTTTCAAAAACCTCCCCTGCACCAGGGGAGTTTAGTTCATAAGTCACTTTTCATAAGCTTGCATATTGTTTATTATTGAATCTTATCCTAAGATTGTTGAAGTTTTGAAAAGCCCTTCTGGCCAGCTTGAGATGCATGTTCTTATCTTTTATATTTGTACTTATTTGCCTGCTTATTTTGACCCATCAAATCCTCACCACTTAACCACTTACACTGAGTCATCAGTGTAAGTAGGCTAATTTCATAAGCTCTTTTTGAGCTTATCAGTGGGTCTTAGCTTTTGATTTTGGACTTTTTGGAAAGCCCAGAGTACAAGATTGTTGGTTCCAAGCTTATTATGAGCTTCTGAGCTTATTTGATAAGCTGGAATTAGCCTTAAAGATGGCCTGCAGGCCTGTTTGGTTCTGAGTATATTGGATTTGCTTATTTGTGCTTTTCATCTTATTCAGTGTGAATCTCTTGTTGATCTAGCTTATTTTTCACTCTTATAACTTGTTTGTAGCTTAAATTACCTTTGGTTCCAGCTTGTTAGCTTGTTGTGAGCTTATTTGAGCTAAAAATCTCATTTTGAGCCAAAAAGCTCAACTGATAAGCTCATAAGCTCTTACAGAGCTTATTTAGCCCTTTCTAAAAAGTTGTTTTCAAAAAAGTTGTTCATTTATCAGTTTTAAATAGTTTTGTAAAAAGAAAAACAAGAAAATCAAAAATAAAAATAGTGATAGCTTCTATTTAAGCCATTTGGCTTATTTTTCTGCTTTTTCAAAAAGCACTTTCCTCTTTTATATTTTTCTTAAGTTCCTGTCACCTTATAGTATTTTTAGAAAAAGTTTGATATTTTTCACTGTTCATTTAGTATTTATAATAATTTAAATTAGTTTAAAAAGTAATTAATTAGTAATTAATTAACAATAAATAAATAAAAAGCCTAAAAAATATATTTTCAGTTTTAAAATTAGTTTTAGGTTATTTTAGAATTTTCCAAATTAAATTTTCATTTTTCTAGCTTAAATTCATATTAAATTGCATTTTAGTATATTTTAAATATTTAAAAATAGTTATTAATTAATAATAAATACATAAATAGTCTAAAAAATAATTTTATTTTTCCAAAAATTTTCTTTTATCATTTGGATTCCAAAAATATAATTTTCACATCCGTGGGATTTATATTGGCCAGAATTCACGTTTTATTTTGTACGTTTACATTTATTTTAAATTAAACGTACGTTTTTAGTTTTAAATCGTTTCTTAGTAATCTGATTTCACGTCTTTGTTGATATAGCTTGTTTAAGCTATTTTCACTCATACTTCTCTAGTGTAATCACCCAGATCCCTTTTTCATTCAATTTCACCCGATCACAAATTCGTTGATTTACAATTTCACGCCTCGCTGGGATATAACGACCCGGGAAAACACTATACTTCTTGGTTAGTTGGCTCAGGTGGTTTGACCTATTTGACCACATCCGTGGTTGACTTTGGTTGACCGTTTGAGACCGATCACATACCTAAGGACTTTCTAGTACTAAACTATTGGTATTGTCCTTGGGTAGATCCCTTCGGCTCTGGCGGATCATAGGACGGTTTTTCTAACCTTAGTCACCTTATAACTTCATGACTATCCTATATTGCCATAAACCACTTATTTGAAAATCTCTCAAAGTGTTTTATGATTATAAGACATATTTGATTAACACTTTGAGAGTAATGTACTTTTCAGACATACTCCCCCTCCACATGTGCTTAGATATTAATAAATAGAAATTTACACATGTTGGGTGGAGTTTGCACTTTTGAATTGATTGAATCTCACTGGACATGACCGATTCGAGACACGCTTACATCACTAGTTAGACTAGCTTGAAGTTATTACCCGTCCTGATCATATTCAAAGAGACTCTCTCGAAATGGTACATTCTACTTAGACAAGTCCTTTTCGAGACATGCTTACGTTGCTAGTTAAAGAGATGCATTGTCAGCTTTTAGGTGACAACTAGCTCTAGTAACTAACTTGAAATTATTACCCGTCGAGGACAAGTCTTTTCGATATTACTAACATTTGAAGTTTCGTCAATTCATGGGTAGTATTCTGAGTCGAGCTCGAGATTTCACACTTTAACAACCATATTTTAATCACCTTTGTATCACATTTACTTTTCTCCCCCTCAAAAATAGCATATAAAATGTTGTTTTTGTTAAACTTTTGATTAAAATATGCTTTTTGAGTCTTATGGGGAGAATCCAACAAGAACTTTGATTTTTTCAGAACAATGGTTTTCAAGTGCTCCCCCTCAACAAGTGAATACTTATTGAGGTGAAATACTTGTCTTTTGAGCAGAATTTTAAGAAAACTTAAAATTTGATTAATTCTACTCAAAAGTAAGAAGCTTTCGCTCCTTATGTTAGGATTGAGGCACTAATGCGTACCACAGGGTCCTTTCATTACAAGTGCGGGTTGTACACTGTTATGTGTGCACAAACCATAATAATCATCACAAATTAATCACATAATCAAATAATCAAATGACAATTAAATAGATTATGGTACCCGTGTAGACAATCATAGATTGCTACCGAAGATTTCCTCAAAATTGGTGAATGGAGGATCAGGTCTCTGAAATAGTCTGATCGAAAATGGCGGTCTGGCCCCAATATAGCTTTCTAGGCGCCGGATTTGGTCACGTCTGATCGGCCTTTCTTCAATTTTATGCATGAACTTTCTGACCTGCCTTCTTTCAGATGAATTCCATCTCGGTTTTCTTTGACCCTTGCCGCGATCCAATTTGAGGTTGATATCCTTAAGCCGATTGACTAACCCATCACGAACATCTTTCAACGTAGCGTCGCAGAACTTATGGATTTCATTGAACCGCATGTAGTTAAGCTTGCCACGGTGACTTCTGTAAGTGAATCCAAAAGCCGGTTCATGTACCATTTGAAGTTGAGACATCTTGTGGATACCAGGACAATACAGTTCCGGTTTCGTCAAGTTGATCTTCTTCTGGTAACTTTCAACTCCAAGCTGAAGATCTTCCACCCGTTCTTGAACTATTAAGCGTCTGATGTGGAGAAGTAGTGACGAAATGAAGTTGTATTGTATGGCAGTTGAGAATCGACGCATCCTTCCATGAACTTTTTCAAGATACATATCTTCAATATCATTTAAGTGTAGATCAAGGAAGTCTGCTTCTGAGAACTTGTAGATCTTCTCATCCTGCCTTTTGACGATTATTTCTTTCATGAAGTGGTAGTTCCACTTGTGAGACTTGAGAAGTTCCATGATTGAAACAATTCGGGACTCACTCATGACAGCTTCTTTCGACTTCAATCCCAGATAGCTTGTGTAGAAGAGTTGGCGGCGAGAATCCCAATGCTGAATTCCAAGTAATGCTTCTCGGTTGTATGCGACCACTGAGTCGCTGAAGATTGCAGAAATAGATTCTTCAATTGCAGCGTTCTCATATCGTGCAGCCGGTATCCGCATTATAAGTGAAGTAGCATACTTGTTTTTGGAAGTCAGATGGGCTCGTTGAAGATATTCCAAATCGGTGTTGAAGAAGAATCGGTAATGGATCATGGGCTTGTCGGGTCGTCCTTGCAGTGGTAGAGGTTTGGTCCAATCTGTAAAGTAAGGACCATCCTTTCCAGAGTATATGTCTACATTTGCCTCAGGAGAAAGCCAGTTGATTTTGTCGGACATTGCATGGGCAATGTTCTCTAGGTGATATTCAAGCTCAACTGTGCTTTCTGATCGTTGAACGAGAAAGTCAAAGGCGTCTCGTTTGATCCTCCTAAGTTCTTTCTTTGTTAACTTTTTAATATGCAGACCTTTCATGATACTCTGCGTGTACTGCACGGTGTTCCCTGGCAAAGGCTCTTCGTCATCTGCGAGAGGCGGTTGTGCCTTGACCATGTCATCGAACCATTCAACCTCTGGTGTGTCATCGTCATCAATCCAGGAGATTAAGTTGCCTTTGACATCCTTTCTTGACGGCTTTGACTTTTGCCTTTTCCTTTGGATTTGGAGGTTGATGAAGGACCGGGTTTTGGTAAAGGAGTTGATTCAGGAATTGTGTGTGACGGTTGTTCCTGATAATCTTCCCCAATATGAGTAATCGGTTCTTGCTCATCTTGTGGTTTTGACCCAGATCCTTGTTGTTGATGAGTTTCCGTTGTTGAAGACTTGAGAGGTTCCTTGTGTGAAGATGATGGACCTGCTCCTAACTTTGACTTCTTAGAATGTGAGTTAGGATCAGGGTCATCGTCTTTTCTTGGCCTTTTAAGTGTAGCAGTTTCTTTACATGATGCCTTTGAAAGGTTGACATGGATAACATCATATAGAGAAACTTCTTCAGGAGTCATGTCAGACTTATCAGCAAGCTTGACAGCCAACTCAGCTTGTAGTTGATCAAGAGTGAGATCTTGCTTTTGTTTGGGAGCTTTGTCCGTTTGAAGAGTGAAGGATGTGGTAGCAAGCATCTTCTGAACTACATATTTGATCCGATCATTGAGTTGTGTCTTTATGGGTTTGATGAGTGTCGTCACTTCATTAGAGACGATTTCGGTCTGTTGTTTGTCAGATACTCATTGGAATATTTCTGAATTAACTCATCCATGTTTTCTGACAGAAAATCATCAACCCGTTTCTTTGTTTCCTGAAGATCTTCAACTTGTTTAGCTAAGCCCGTGACCATTGTAATTAAGTTTGTCATTTGGTCCTGAAGTTGGTGTTCCTTCTTCATTCGAGCTTGCTTAACGGCTAACTTGATCTTTTGTGAGGCTTTGGAGGTCGAAAGAGTGACGGGTTTCTTGATTAATTTGTGTTCTGTTGCTGGAATTGATGGTGGTGGCGATGAGTGTTTTGATGATGATGATGATTGTTCGTCAGACCCAGAAGATGAAGCTGGAGGAGAGGGGTCTCTTGGTGGAGAGTCCTTTGGTGTTCTATGAGTAGAAAGAGAGCGTTGAGGTGATGGAGGAGGTGTCTGAAGGAATTTGTCCGTGTGGAACGGTTGTTCTTCTTCTGTTACCTCCTTTTCTTGTTGATGTTGTTCTTGCGTTTCCTCAATCAATCTTTCTTTCATCTCTTCGTCCTCTAGAGCTTTATGCTGGAGTTCCTCTTCACGTTCAACTTGTTCTATGTCCTCAGGAGTGATGAAAGGATTGAAATCCTTATCGTCATCATCTTCTTCCTGAGTCATAGTGATGTTACCCTCAGCATCTTTTTGTTGTTCGGGACCGGGTTGATTAACCAGATCCGAAGCTGGAGCAATGATAGGTTGTCCATCCTTACCGGGTTGATTAACCGGATCAGGGTGGGTGCTGCTGGAACCTCCTTCCTTCCCGGGTTGATTAACCGGACTGGGAGGGTGTTCAGAGTAATATCTGCTGAGTTGTGAAGCTTTGAGTAACTCCTTTTGTTCTCTTTTTCTTTCGTCTCTGGTGTCGACAATGATGCTTTTGAGTTTTCGTTTGTCAACCAGTGGTGTGTCATTTGGTTGATCTTCTTCATCAACATTCATCTCATCAGTCGGTTCTCTTATTATTATTCCTTTTCGCTTTCTTTCATCGGTTTCCAAAGAATCCAAGCTTAGCTTTTTGGCTAGCTCTGTCTCAGGAGAATCCTCTTCTTCAACTCTTTCCCGATGTTCAACAATCTCTTCATCTGTTTCTGTATCTGAATCAGATTCTTCATCTTCGTCTGATGGCGGAGGAGTGGGTTCATCTCTAAGAAGAGTTGCTGGTGTAGCTTTCTTCTTAGGTGCAGGCCTTTGTTTTATTGTAGACTTTGAAGTTATGCTGCCTGTGCTTCCCGTCTTTCCTCCTCTTTTACTGCGAGTCTGAACCTTAGAGGATTGTTCTTCATCTTCCTCTGTGAACCCTACTTTGCCAGCAAGATAAGCAGAATGGTACAACTCATAGTTCTTGGTCTTGGTTATCCTATCGTCAAGAAAGTAGTTTGGAAGTCTCATCCCTTGAAGCTTTGTGTTGAATTTTGTTTTCTTGACGAAAGCAATCTTGTAGTCTTTGTTGTAGATATGCTTTGGTTCTTGTGGGTTTCTGAGACGTGCCATGAACTCTGGTTGACCTTCGCAGAAATGATTGATTAGAAGCTTAGTGAATCTAACGAACGGAATGGTAGTCATCTCTCGTTTAGAACGAAGAAGATAAATCACGTCGTTCATTATTAGTCGTGCGAAGTCAATGGGTTGCATGCTGATCATACCCCAGAAAATTTGCAAATGCTCCAGTCGAGGATGTTCATGTCCGCTGCGTCTTCCAGAAATAGAGCGGACAATGATCATGTAGAGAGTCCTCCATGGTTGAGATAGAAATTTGACGTCGAACTTAGAGTGTTTGAGCAGTGGTTTGTCATCTTTAACATCGTATCCTAGATCAATGATGTAATCTAGGATTTCGAGTTCAGACAACATTGGAGCATTATCTTTCTTGGGCTTGGGTAGAAGAAGAACTGTGCGAAGAACTTCCAAATCCACTGTGTAGACTTGGCGGTCCAGTGTGACAGAGAATGATTCATCATCCAGGTTAACTTGGGCAGTGTGCCAGAACTGATGAAGATAGAACGTTGGAATAGACGTAGACTTGCTGAGCATGCTTTTGCATGGGTGAGCTAAGAGGATGTCTTTCACAATTCTGCATGAGTCTTCTGGAATCTTAAGTTTGTTGAAGTCGACTCTAGCATTATTGTTTCCAATCACAACGTTGTAACCAGCAGGTACGATGTCCTCCAGTGTGAGCAAGGGAAGTTCATGTTCGGGGGCATTCACATTTTGTTCAGCCATTGTATTATGAAAAGTCACAATCATAAAACAAACATCCAGTTTTGTTATATGTTAGCACATTTGGCAAGTTTGAATTATAAATTATTTCCTTTTATATGAATGCACTGATTGTCCAATTGTGTTGTCACATGTGAATGGATTATGTTTTGAATGTCATTGATATATGCTTTAAAGTCCTAAGTCCAATTTCATCATAAAGCAGTTTCATCGATTTTATACGTTTTGTTACTCTTGTGTTGCAAATGATGGATAAGAACGTTTGGAAGACACTAAGGGGCCGTTTACTTTCAACTTAATGTCCTGTTTGGTAACAAAACTGGCTGGAAACAGGAAACTTTGGTGTTTCTTTTTAACTTATTGCAAAAGAGAATCCTTAATGTGGAAGGGGGCAAAATTTGATACTGTTTCTATTCAGGACGTCTTAATACGATTTTTTTTCCCGAACTAGTGTAGGTGGAAAAAATAAATTCGAAAAATTTAGAAAACTTCGAAAAAATTTATAAAAATTGAAAAAAAATTTAAAAATTCGAAAAATTTATAAAAATTCGAAAAATTTATGAAAATTCGAAAAAATTTATAAAAATTTTAAAAAAATTCAAAAAATTTTAAAAATACAAAAAATTTATAAAAATTGAAAAAATTTATAAAAATTCAAAAAAATTTATAAAAATTCGAAAATTTTATAAAAAATTTATAAAAATTCAAAAAATTTATAAAAATTGAAAAAATTTATAAAAATTCAAAAAATTTATAAAAATTCAAAAAAATTTATAAAAATTCGAAAAATTGATAAAAAATCAAAAAATTTGAAAATTTTATAAAAAATTTATAAAAATTCAAAAAATTCGAAAATTTTATAAAAATTTATAAAAATTCAAAAAAACTTATAAAAAATTTGAATTTATTAAATTTTTTTTCGAATTTTTATAATTTTTTTTGAATTTTTAAAAAATTATAAATTTTTACAAATTTTTTGAATTTTTAAAAAATTATAAATTTTATAAATTTTTTGAATTTTTTAAAAAATTTTATAATTTTTTATAAAATTTTCGAATTTTTTGAATTTTTATAATTTTTTTGAATTTTTAAAAAATTATAAATTTTTACAAATTTTTTGAATTTTTAAAAAATTATAAATTTTTATAAATTTTTTGAATTTTTTAAAAATTTTAATAAAGTTTTTTCGAATTTTTATAATTTTTTATAAAATTTTCGAATTTTTTGAATTTTTAAAAATTTTTTGAATTTTTAAAAATTTTCGAATTTTTTTAAAATTTTTATAAATTTTTTCGAATTTTCATAAATTTTTCGAATTTTTATAAATTTTTTCCACCTACACTAGTTCGGGAAAAAACTCGTATTAAGATGGTCAATTAAGCATAAAAAAGAAACAACATATATCCACACAGGACCTAACTAGAAACAGTACACATATATATCCACACAGGACCTAACTAGAAACAGGAAAAAAAAGAAACAGCCCCTAAGACACACAATCAATGCATTAACCATGTTCTCGAAGTATTGTGAATTACTCCAAAAATTTACGAAATTTAGCATGTTTTGAAAATTTTCGAAGTTTTGCATCATTTGAAAAATTTTCGAAACTTTTGGTTGTAAACAAAATTTTCGAAACCTTTTGACAGTTGGAAAAATTTTCGAAACTTTTGGTTGTTTAAAATTTTCAAAAGTTTTTATAAGGAAAAATTTTCGAAAGTTTTAACCGAAAATTTTCGAAACTTTTGAAAAACTTTGAGATTTTAGAAACTTTCAAGAAAACTCAGAATTTTTGAAACTTTTGAAAATAAATTTTCGAAAGTTATTAAAAACTCAGAATTTTCGAAAATTTCGCAAATATCAAAATTTTCGAAAGATTTGAAAATTTTTCGAAACTTTTCCAAAGTTTCGAAATTCTTATACAAGAATTTCGAAATCATCACTGACGTACGTTTTGTTGCAATTTTATGGTTCCAGATGATAGTTCCTGTGATAAAAGAATGATAACAAGTGTTATTACTAACACAGATTACACCAGCAAAATTTTCGAAAGTGTATGAACACTCAGATTTTCGAAAATTCACTCTTTTGATGATAATATGCATTTAACTCAGAGAAACATCAATTAACATGTTAACACACATATTCCAAATGAATAATTAGACATAGTATCACATAATCAGAAAACCCCAAATAGAACGTAAACCCTTAAATCTCGAAAATTGTACACACACGTTTCTGAGAACAATTAAAGTATACCAACATGATTCATATACATTATACAACATTTCCCACCACTAAAATCAAACATATCACCACAGAATCAAAAGAACCCAATTCGACTTAAACCCTAAACTTCGAAAATCACGCAATCATGTAATAGGATCGAATTAAATGATAGAAACGTGCTATTAACACTATCCTAAACATAAACCCTCAAGAAAATCAAACACAAACACCTAAATTCTAATTTCTGATTTTGCGAAAACCCTAGAATCTTAGAATCTAAATTGAGATTGATTTAGCCGTTGGATTTCAAATTAATTCAAAACCATCTCTTATAATATGCTAAAGATCATGCTTGCACTTACAAATTGTCGATTAGAAGCCTGGATTTGTCGAATGAATTTGAGCCGTATGATTAGTTAGGTGTGAGTATTAAATGTTTTTTGCAGAATTTTTAAAATGGTGGGGTAATTTTTTGTGTATATTGTGATTTTAACTTTTCATGAATTGACACTTTTAGTCCCCTAACTGATAAACATTCATGGTTGGTCCTTGTTAACTAGATGACTAGTGATTTAACAACCTATGTTTTTAGACTTTAGTTACTCTCCTCCGATAAATGATTAGAAAGCAATTTAAGGAACGAGAATAAATTCCACACTGAAATTTTACCATCAATTGTTTAAACAACATCTTTAGAAAATATGCAAGTATACATTCTTTTGAAAAAATGTAAGACTTTTATATTTTCTCCCCCTCAATACTTTGTTTGAAATAATTGAAAATGGTTAAAAGAAACAAAGTGTTGATAGAGGTTGTATACTTGCATTTTTTTTTATTTTTTTTTTTTTTTTTAGTAAAGAAAATCTTTTTGTGTTTTTATAGTTTTATATTTTTGTATTTTGTTTTTAAAAAGATATTTACAAAGAGTTTTGGTGTTTGACTTGCTCAGTTGTTTTTAAGAAAGTTTTGCAAGTCTTCTGGAGTCAAACACCGCATACCAATTCGGTGGACAAGTTCAGCAAACCTTGTTGGAGGTAGTGCTTTTGTGAACAAGTCTGCCAACTGGTATTCAGTACCCACGAAGTATAATTCAATTGTACCCTTTTCAATATGCTCTTTGATGAAATGATACCGGAGAGCAATGTGCTTTGATTTGGAATGAAGAACCATGTTGCATGAGATTGCTATCGCACTTTTGGAGTCACAGTACATCGGGATTTTGTCAAATACGTAACCGTAGTCCATAAGTTGAGTTCGCATCCAAATGATTTGAGCACAGCATGCAGACATGGCGACATATTCAGCCTCCGTTGATGATAATGATGTGCAATCCTGCTTCTTCGATTGCCAAGATACAAGCTTATCTCCTAGAAATTGTAAACCACCAGAAGTACTTTTGCGTGTATCTAAACACCCTGCATGATCAGCGTCTGAAAAGGCTATTAGTTCAAAACCTGAATCCTTCGGATACCAGATCCCCAAATGAATGGTTCCCTTTATGTATCGAAGGATTCGTTTAGCCTCAGAGAGGTGACGTTCAGTTGGGTTTGACTGATAACGAGAGCACATATATACAACAAATACTATATCTAGTCTGCTAGCTGTGAGATACATGAGTGACCCAATAATACTTTGGTATTTGGTAGGGTCCACAGGTTTCCCATGTATGTCAGCATCTAGCTTTGTTGTGTTGGCCATTAGTGTATTATAAGTATCACAACTGGTCATTCCATGTTTCTTTATTATTTCAAGAGCATATTTTGACTGATTTAGGAAAATCCCACGGGGTGATTGATGAACTTGTAGTCCTAAGAAGAACGAAAGTTCACCCATCATGGACATTTCAAAATTTTGTTTCATTATTTTTGCGAAAGCGTTTGAATACTTTTTGTGTGTTGAAGCAAAAATGATGTCATCGACATATATTTGAACAATTAATATGTCCTCCCCGTGTTTTTGAATAAACAGTGTTGGATCCACAGAACCTTTAGTAAAGTGATTTGCAAGTAAGAATGCAACAAGTTTATCGTACCACGCCCTTGGGGCTTGTTTTAAACCGTAGAGAGCTTTCTTTAGTCTGTAGACATGGTTGGGATGATCTGGATCGATGAATCCTTCTGGTTGACTAACATACACCGTCTCACGTAGCTGACCGTTCAGAAATGCCGTTTTCACGTCCATTTGATACACGACCATGTTTTTGTGAGCAGCATACGCCAAGAAAATTTGAACAGCCTCAAGTCTAGCCACTGGAGCAAAGGATTCTTCAAAATCAATTCCTTCTTCTTGAGAGAAACCTTTAGCTACCAAACGCGATGTGTTACGAATTACTGTGCCTTCTGCATCTAGCTTGTTTTTCCAAATCCACTTTAGCCCAATGACATAGACCCCATCTGGTCTTTCAACTAGTTCCCATACTTCTAACCGTTTGAACTGATCGAGTTCTTCTTGCATAGACTCAATCCAATTGTCATAAGTCAGTGCTTGTTTATTGTTTTTCGGTTCATCTTGACAAACGGTGAAAGCATAGATACAGTTTTCAGCATCGGTGTGAAGTCTTTGTCTTGTCATAACTGGTGCTGTGGGATGGCCAATGATGTTTACTAATGGATGATCTCGAGTCCAATGATGTGTTGAAGGGTGATGTTGATAGAAATTCTGCAGATTTGATGGATCCAAATTGCTTGTTGACGACTCCGCAATGTCTAGAACAGTTGGAGCCGGTGCAAACGGATTAAAGAATGCATTTGGGTCAAAATCTGCAGGTGCGGGTACTTGTTGTTGGTTTAGATCTTCAGCTGCATTGTCGGTGTTGGAAGCGGTTTGTTCACCTGTTGTCGGTGATTTAATTGGAGGTGCATCGGTTTCTACAGTTGTAGTTGTAGGATCAGGTGTATCTGGTACTTGAATGTTATCAGGTTGAGCAGCGGAATTAGTGGATACATCTGGTGCACGAGGTATAAAGGAATCATCAAACAATGGAGCAAACAGGGTTTCCAATTCTTTGCAGGTTAGTGACAATGGTTCAGCTGAAGGATTTGGAAAGTTTAGATAGTTGGTTGCGGGTCCTAAGCTGTTGTGCTCAGAAGCCATATCTGTAAGCTCATCGAAATTAGCATGTATTGTCTCCTGAATTTCCCTAGTACGACGGTTGTAGATTCGAAAACCTTTAGAGGTGTCACAATATCCAATGAAGATTCATATGTCGGCTTTGGCTTTGAGCTTACCTAAATCATCACGATCATTGTTTGGATAACAAAGAGCTCCAAACACATGAAAGTATTTGATATTCGGTTTGCGTTTGTGAACAATTTCATAAGGGGTTTTGTGATGGCTTTTTGTGATCATACAACGGTTTTGGGTATAACATGCGGTTGACACAGCTTCAGCCCATAAGTAATCTGGTAATTGAGCATTTATAAGCATCGTTCGTGCGGCTTCCACTAACGTCCTGTTGCGTCTTTCGACAACTCCATTTTGTTCGGGACACCTTGCAATCGTTGTTTGATGTTCAATTCCCACTTTCTCAAAATATGATCGAAGAGTTTGATTCTTGAATTCAGTTCCATTGTCTGTCCTTACAATTCTGACGGTGTTACGGAGTTGAACCTGAATTTTCGTGAGAAAGGTGATGATCATTTGAGGAGCTTGATCTTTGCTTCGAAGAAAGTAAAACCAAGTCCATCTGGAGTAGTCATCAACAATTACTAGTATGTGGCATTTACAGTTGATGGTTTGAACAAGCATTGGGCCACACAAATCCATATGAAGAAGGTGAAGAACATGAGCAGTACTATGTTCTGGTTTAGAAGGGAAGTGTGCACGAGTACTCTTTCCTTGTTCACAAGCTGGACATAAGTGATCTTTTGAATATCGGAATCTTGGAAGACCATCAACTAGTTTGTGACGTGCGAGTTCAGTCATTGTTTTGAAGTTTAGATGAGAAAGTCGTTTGTGCCATAACCATGATTTTGTGGAATCGGCTTTGTAGAGAAGACATATGGGAGATGAAGCAATCATATCAGACATTGAGATGGTATAGAGACTGGTTGCGCGCGTGCCCGACATGAGATCGTTTCCGTGTATGTCACAAACAAAACAAGTTTTCTCCCTGAATGCTACTTCCAAATCCCCATCACAGAATTGACCGACTGAGAAAAGGTTGTGTCCAAGACCTTCAACATAATACACACGACTAATTTCGATGTTCCCATTAACATAATCTCCATATCCCATTATATCAGCGAAATGATCATTCCCAAATCTGACAGTGCCGATGAACTTTGAGACAAAGTTTGTTAACAATTTGAGGTTGCCTGTCATATGTCGGGTACAACCGCTATCAACAATCCATAGAACAAGTTGCACCACCTGCATCACACGTAGACAACACAGATGGAGAATTGGTATGGGTGGAACCCGAAGAAGTTGAGGGTTCCGTTGGGTTAGAAACACAAATATTAATAACTTTAGGCAGCCAGTTAAAACTAGGTTTCCTTTGTAGCCAACATTGCCATGACCAACTAGTTTGTGCTTTCTTCTTAGTGAATTTGCTAGGCGGTTTCACTGTGTTAGGAGTTGTTTTCGGAACTATGGGATTAGCTACATCAGTCTTAGAAACTACACTTGACGCTTTTCCTAGCACAGACTTAGAAGTAGTAGTGGGCCTAGAGGGAAAGCCAGATGTACGCTTCTTTTTACGATTCAAAAGGGAGTTAGCAACACATTTCGCATGATTACCAGATAACATACTTTTACGACAAAACACACAAGATGCATTAATATTCGAAATATTCAAAGGTTCATGATTTGTTACACTGATAGTTTGATTACAATTTGCCAAATTAGAATCTAAATCAGATGCAACATTTTTATTCAAATTCCTAAGTTGATCTTCTACTTCAGGGGCTTCTAGTATTCCGCTCTTAGGTTGCAAGATCCTATTCTTCTTTTTCGTGCTCTTACGCTTCGATCTGCTAACACTAGTAGTGGAGACTATTCCTGTGGAAGTGGAAGGATTCAAATTAGTAGTCTGAGTGAATGTAACCTTAGGTGTTGTGTCTACTTTGTACATTCCTGGTGCAATCACGTTTGTGTCCACAAACTTTCCTTTTTCTAGTGACTGAATTTTAGCTTTTAACTCAATAATGATGTGTTTTTGCTCCTGTATCCTAGAATCAAGTTCTCTATTTAAGCGAACGGTGTCTTCTCGGTTCTTCCTACATTCAGCATTTTCTTTCAATAATTGAGAGCGAGTCTTTTTCAAAGAGTCAAAAATTGTTTTATACTCATTTTTCAAATGTTCAATTTCACGTTCATATTTGACTGCTTGACTTTTTAAAACTGCATTCTCATCATCAAGATTCTCAACTTTGTTCGACAAATCGTTTTGAACGCCCAAATGTTCTTTTTGTTTTAAATTTTGCAATTTAATTTCAAAATCAAGACTTTGAGACTGGCACCATTGTAACCCTTTTTTAAGTTGAGAAATCTCTAAAGAAAGTTTTTGTTGCACATCATCATTGTGTTTGATAATTTTCTCTTTTTCACTTTTTAATGTCTCAATTACATGGCTCAAAGATTCAGTATCAGTATAGTGTTCATCAACAATCATAGAATGACAAGATTCATAAACAGAATTCATGATAACAGAAATAATGTCAGCATTGAGAACATCTTCCAAGAGTCGATCTGCATCTTTTTGAAGAAGTTTGTTTCGTTGTTTGTGTTTTGAAATCGACTGTTCAGTTGCATTGATTTGACTTCTTTCTGAAGTTCCCGTTCCCAGTGAGTAGCACATAAACGCAAGTGTTGAACGTGTGGTAAAAATTCTTTTTGAAAAACGTTCCTCTTTTCTTTCGCCGCAGGGGAAAGAAAAGTGGAAATGGTTATCATTGAATGATGTTCAATTACATTTTCCAAAAGTTTAATGTCTTCCATAAACGTATCAAAATACCGAAGTACAAGACAACGTGTAGGAAGTGGTTTAATTTGATCAGAATTTGGTAAAGGACCGTTTACTTGTACCACTGGTTTGACGGAACCAACATCAGAAGATGACTCATGAACTCTTGTTATAAACCATGGTTGTTCAGTTTTCTCCATTTGAGGAATAAAATGTTCAGAAAGGTTCGGTAATTTTGAGTAATCAAAAGGTTTGTTATATTTAACATTGGACATTTTTTATAGACTCTCGTCCTCTTGTTCCTGTTCTTCCTCACGATCATATACAATAACACGCATAATTTCATCATTCAATAATTGTTCTGCACTATACAACTTTGGATTTTCCTTGAGTGCTGTGTTTAAAAAACGTGGTTTATCGTCACCAAGAGCAAAACTTGAACCATTTGGTTTTTGTTTTAATGTGAAATTTTGTATTGTAGTGATTGACTCACCCGTTTTGTAGACAACATTTTGAAACTCTTTTAGTTTATGTTCCAATTCAACAATCTCATTCACATAAGAATCAACACGTTTTCTTGACATTTGTTTATGTTCCAAAAATTTGGCTTGACAAGTTGACAACCCAGTTTTAGTTTTAGAAATTACTTTATTGAGCTGTTCAACTTGTATTTTATGTTCAAACGTTTGTTGTTCTATTTTAGAATTCAAGTTGTTATAAGATTCAGTTAACTGACGAAGCTGATGTTCTAAATCTTTTTCCCTGACGTAAGATTGTTGAAAAGCAACTTCAAAACTTTTCTCACGATTTTCTTTTGTTTCATAATTTTTAAGTTGACTTTTGTAGCACTCAAGATCCTTAGTCAAAAATGCATTTTGAGCTTTTAATTTAGCATTCAATTCACCACATTTTATGAGTTGGGTTTGAGTAGTCTGAAGTAAGGCCATGAGTTCCGGATCTGGATCATTCGTAGGTTCACTTTGTTCAAAGTGATCATTGTTATCATCATCAAGTGGATCATCAAATGTAACAACTGGGTTAATTTGATCGTAATCGTCAAATTGAACAATTGTGTTAATTTGCTCATCCTCTTGGTTAGATAAGAATGAATCATGTTGAACAACTTGCTCCTCATTAGATGCAGATGCAGAGGGTGAATCAATTGCATGTATCAGGCATGTGTTATGATCATGTACCTGAGACAGACCATGAGTGTCATACACTGGGCCTGAATCACTCATATGAAGTTCCTGCATATTAGCCATAAGCATAACAACAGCATTAGCTTCCAAGTCCTCCATATCATCATCAGAATAAGCAGTTGCCATGAAGCTTTGTTCTTTGTCGGTGAGAGTTCCTCCTGCTTCATCCTTGAGAGCTAAGAGCAATGCTTGCTTGTGAAATGCACTTCCACGAGTTCTCGGCTTTGGACATGAATTTGCCAAATGACCTTTTCCATTGCAATTGTAGCATCAAATCACTGTATTCCCAGACTCAACATTCCCACTGTCAACCATTTCAACCCGTTTCTGAGGAGCACCACTGAAGTTTCTAAATCCACCACTAGCATTAAACCTTTGTCCATTCCCTGAATTACCCGTATAGTTTCCTGAACCGAATCTCCCATTGTTACAATTCTGAATTTCCACACGTCCATCTTGAACAACAGCTTGATTTCTTGTGTTTAATGAAGTACGAAGACGGTTGTTGGACTTGTTTGAAAATTAGCTGAAAGCTCGAGCAATGAGTGCAAGTCCTTGGTGTAAGTTGTTAAATTCCTCATCTTCTTCATCATTGTTTGAATTGGAGAAGTACATGGAGTCATTGTTGTCATAAGAAGCAAATTGAGTTGCACTGGACTGCTGTGACGAATCATATGGGATGAGTTGGTTTGAAGTGTTCTGATGAGGATATTGAAAGTAATTCTGTTCATGAGCATAAGCAGGGTTGGATTGTGGAGTTGGAGTGAAGTGTGATTGAGCAATAAGTGCTAAAGAGTTAGAACTTGGAGGAGGTGAAAGGTTTCCACGAATAGCTCTATCTTTATCCACTTCTCCTTGATGGTGTTTCAGATAATCATACAACAAACCATACGGTGCATTGTGAAGGTTCTTAGCTTGCCTAACAAACGTGACGTACTTTTGCCATTCAGGACCAAGACAACTTAGAAACTTTGTATTGATTGCAATCCTAGGAAGCTTGATGTCATGTCTGTCCAAATCATTGATGATGTTGGTGAAACGATGATAATATGACTCTAGTGTCTCCGCTGGTTCAATCATAAACATAGTATACTCAAGGTAAAGCTTAGATTCCATGTCTTCCTGGTTGAGTTCAGTGCCTTCCATCAAGAGATGAACATGTTCCCACATATCCTTAGCTGTTTTCTGAGCGTCAATACTACGGAAGATTGGATTAGGAATCCCCTGAAGAATGTAAGACATTGCAAGTTCATTGGCTTCACGTTGATGTATCTGCTCAGTAGTAAGTTGTGACTCAGGAATTAGGATTTCAGAATCAGGTCTTGGTAGAACTGCAGTTGGATCTCCTGGAACCGGTGTAGTAGGCCATGAGTATGGACCTTCAAGGATTACCTTTCTCATATACTTGCCATGAGGTTTCTTGAGTTCAATGAAGCGTAAGAAACGAGTTGACCACTGAACATAGTTTCCAGGTGTTAACATTGGTGGAATGTCAAGAGATCCAGCTTCATGTCGTGATTGTTGGCTTGTAATAGCTTCACACATCTGATCAAACCAATGTGGCTGTTTTGTAGGGACTAGGAGTGATTGCATTGTTTGTTGTTGATAAGGTTGTTGTTGAGGGAATTGTTGTTGTGGATGAAACTGATGTTGTTGCATGTAGAGTTGTTGTTGTGAGTATGAAGGTTGATGATACTGTTGTTGATACTGCTGAGGATGATTAAAGTTGTTGTAGTACGGTGGTTGAGACATGATGTTTGACTTGTGTAGTATTGGATCTTATAGAAGGTATAGAAGAAACTTGGTCTAAATGAATTCTCGAAACTTTGAAGAAAATCCTCGAAACTTTGATGAAAATCCTCGAAACTTTGTGAAATTCCCAAAACTTTCGGCAGACAAAAATCCTCGAAACTTTTAGACGATAAAAATCCTCGAAACTTTTCAGCCGGGTGAATATTTTCGAAACTTTTGCTATGAAGATTTTCGAAAATTCAGCATAATTTTCGAAACTTAGAACAATCTTCGAAAACTTGTGAGAATTCCAAAACTTAGTGAGAATTTTGAAACTTTGTGAAGATTTCGAAAAAATCAAGAAATTTCGAAACTTTTCAGAATTTTCGAAAATTTGTACCAAAACTTTCTAAATTATACAATTTAGAGAGTATTCCACGAGTCGAAGTGTTTTCTAGCTTATACAAGAAAGAAAAACACTGAGTAATCCACGTTTGCTACAGTAGATGCTCTATGAGAATTTTCAAAAGTTTAGGGTTTTGACCAAAAACTTTCGAAACTTTTCAGGAGAATTTCGAAACTTTGCCAAAACTTAGAATTCGATTAAAGTAGACCCAAAACGCGTTTTTAATCCAAGATTCTTGCATAACTAACCTTAAAAGTATGAAATCTAGTCGAAAGTTGCAAACTTGAAAATTTTTCTTAGGTATAAAAAATTCTCGAAACTCGGTATTAAAACAAGTACGATTCTATATAAGCTAGAAATTTTCAAAAGATTGATACTTTCTTGTATGAAACGATTTATAACACAAGTTTGTGAACAAATTTGTGTTAGAAACCAAGAAACATACAAAAAACTAACAAAAATTTAAAAATAACGAGCCAAAATGTAAAGTTTTGGATCGAAATATAAACAAAGTAACTTCTAAATCTTATTTTGGTGATTGATACCACTTGTTAGGTCATGAATAATGATTACACAAGCCTTAGAATAGAGAGAAAGAGATGTTTGGTTGATTATAACAATAAGAAAGATAAAAGTGCAAGAGTTTCTTTAAGGAAATGAAATAACCAACAACATTACAAGGTTCATGAGGCCTCTATTTATAGGAGGAGGAGCTAGGGCAACACTCCCTACTCCTCTCCTTTTCATACGTATGGGCTTTAGGCCTTATGGGCTTTCATAAGCCTTTCTACTTAACATAAACATTGTAGTAAAATAAATAAGCAACCTATAATTATTACAAATGACCGAGACTTGAAAATAACGTGAAACGTGTTCCCAACAGGATTCCCTATGCCATTGCTATGGATCCCTTCTTGTTTTCTGAACTTTTCTGTGCTGAACCTTTTGCTATCTGAACCTTTGTTATATTTGAACTTTCTGATTTGGACTTTCTGATTTGGACCTTATGATATGAACCCTCTGATATGTATTTCTGATTTGGACTATTATGATGACCTATGATCTGTGTCATTTTATGACATTCTGTTTGACCTATTCTAGTTTGACACCCGAGCCATTTCACTAGGCTTGGGGGTTCCATGTCCGTGTCAGTGATGCACCTCTGACATGACTCTAGGGCAGTAGAGTGATGTTCTGCCACGTCCCTTTGTTTGGTTGTGCATATATTTGTTATATGTTTTAGGTAGGGGCGTATGGATGCATCCTAGATCTGTTATCTGTTATTTATCTGGTGATTGATGCTGCGTGCATGCACGTCCTTCACAACTCTGGTAGGTCTCCCCTACATATGTTGCCTTATGTGTGGTTACGATTATGTTATGATATATGTTTCTAGGCTTGTGGTAGATGACTATCCGTTATATTTAACTTTCATTTCTGTTTCCATTCACTTTGATTATATTTCTGTTATTTCTCTTTACACCATATTCTGTATTCGTTTCTGTTTCATATTACTTTGTTGTTATATCTGTTCACTGAGCTTTTGAAGCTCAGCCGCATTTCTTTTCTTCCGCGGCAGGTATCTAAGCTAGGAGCTGGGGTTTGCTTATGGGATTGAGTGCAGAGTGGACTTACCTTAGATCATCTTAGTTTGGATATATTTATGCTATTTTAAGACTCAGTTTATTTCAGTTATTCTGTTGGATATTTTCATTTGGGAACTTATTTAACTTTAAGTCGTGTTGACTTATTATTTTTTGGTTATTTATGATAAGACTTTCGTTTGGTTACGTTTATATATGCTTCTGATATAACACCATTGTTGTGACACTTTTACCCTTGTCGGGTTGGGGTGTTACACCGTCAGCCTTGTAACTCTATATATAGTTTTGGATTTTTCATTCATTAGTGTGCAACTTTGGAGACATAAACCCTAGCCGATTTTCACAGCTTTTGTAAGGGTTTCAAACCCTTCTTTCTTCCATGTTTAATTGAAGATAAGTTATCCTTTAATCATACAATATGTCTATGTGTTGTTTGATTATATCGTATGCTTTTCTTTATATTAACATGCTAGCTTAGGTTTATTAGTGTTTGCTTAGATCTAATGAAACCTAGTTGTTGATTATTGATTATTGATTTGTTATTGATTGTTGTGGGTGATTGATTTAGCGTTAGGCTTAAGAAAACTGGCTAACTTCCTATTCGGTAACTTGCTTGAACATCTTAAGAAACGTAATTGGATGTGTACTACGGTTTTATTGGTTGTGTTTAATGCATAAGTAACTATTAATGAGGCCATGATAGGATACTAAACGTGTCGTCATAGGAAGAGATAGGAGCTTATAGAGTTGGGGAAGGACGTACACGCCCCCACGAATGGTATTAAGGAATGCAACCCTTCATCCACACAATTGTGACAAATCAATTAATCAATAAAAGATAGCTAGGGAGTAGTGAAATCTATGTAAACACGCCGTTCTCACTATAAGAAGTTCACCAATTTACTTTTCTTGTTATTTTATTTTATTTGTTTAAGTAGTTAATTTGGGTTAGTTGGCTAGCAACTAATTCCGCCCACTCTTCCAATACCCGAGATTTTTACTTGCTTTAATAAAAACATAAAAATACAAAAAGAATCATCCCTCACCTTTAGACCTAGTTAGATTAGCTTCAATCCTAACGAACACTATTCCCCTAGAGAATGATCAATCCCCCGGTACTTGCCACTCACTATACTACATCGGTCAGGTACACTACCTGGTGGGGATTGCAAGCTTCTCAAGATCCCTTGAGAAGTAAAACCTTTTGCAAGGTTGTAAAACCACGCATCAATCACCATCATTTGTTGAAGTTGTTGTTCAGATAAACTCTCTTTATCTTTTTGCTTAGTTGTGGATGATCCTTCTGCAGTCTTTTGATTCTTTGATATTTCAGACTCCAAAGTTATTCCAGCTCTCTTTGTCACTTCAAGTGCATCCTCTGTACCTATGGGAATGAAGATAGTACTTTTTCTAAATGCAATATAGTACAATCTTTCTATCTCTTCCTGTGACTTTCCCTTCAGTTGAGTAGCTGTCCAATTATCTTGATTAATTAAGTACTTCCTCATATGGCCAGTGATCTGAGCTTTGGTAGGTTTCCTTGCAGACTCTCTTTTTGGATTGACTTCTCTTAATACTCTCCATTAAATCTCTAAGAGCATCTTCATCTCTTCTAGCATTAATGAAATCTGCAAGCTATGTTGATCTTTCATCATCTGTTAAATTTGGATTTGCTTTTAGTTCTTCAAGCTTTGCTTTCAAATCTTCATCTGCATCAATCATGAACTGAACTTGATCAACTTGAGCTCTGGCTCTCTCTTCCTCTTGAAGTCTTGCTGCTAAAGCTTCATCAGATATCAGTTCACTTTCCTTTTGAAGCCTTTGATCCTCCATAAACTTAGCAACCTCTTCTTCATGAGTTTTTCTAGCAATCTCAGCATCATAATCAGTTTGAGCTTGTTCTCTTGGTTTCACCTTCTTTGGAGTTTCTTTTTCTTCTTCAAACATTATACCTTTACCTTTATCTTGAACTGAAGTTCTTCTTGTGTAAGTAACAGCAACACTAACTTATAATGTCTTCAAAACTGGGCTTGGACCTTGTTCAGCAGTTTGTGGACTTGGACCTTGTTCAGCAGTTTGTAGACTTGGACCTTGTTCAGCAGTTTGTACTGCTTCTTCTACTAGCCTAGCAGTACCTTCATCCAAGTTGATTAATCCTCCTCCCTGACCTCCCATATCAAAATCAGCTCCAGCTCCACCTATGTCTTCAAAATCTAACTTCCTCCCCTGAGTATGTGAACCTGTTTTCCTCCCCTGTTTGGGAGAATCACCCAAATCATCATCTGAATCATCACCATCTTTGGAGGGGAAGAGTCCATTATATGAGCTTTCCTCTTTGCCTTTAAGTGCTTGACCTGTTCCTGAAGCTTCTTCACCTTTACAACCAGCTTGGTGTAGACCTTGACATATAATTCCTTAGTTGTTTTGAGGTCATGCTCCAAGACATTTACCCTTTTTGACAGTGTTGTACATAATTCCATTAATTCTTTGAGTTGCACACTGCCTTCAACACTTCTAGATGTATTACCTTCTGGGAGAGGTGCATCAAGAGGCACAGACTCAGTTTCTTCCCTAGTTGGACTAGGTAGTACTCCTGAGCCACCCATATGTTCCATGTGGCTTGGGATTCCACCACCTGCATCCAATCCAAAAGGACTAGACACATTAGGTGTTGCCATGGGAAGGGTCTTAGTGATGTTACCCCTGTCTTGTCCAGCATCTAAGCTTGAAACAGTAGTGGTAGCCATTCCCATACTGCCATAAGCAGCCTCATCTGCTACATTGTTGTGAGTAGGAGAACTGGGTTAAGGAACCACAGTTTCCTTTCTGATTCTTCTCCTAAAGGTGTGAATAACTTGGGGTGTATGTGTTACAGTTGGAACCACAATGGGTGTGTGCTGGGGCTCAGTTGGGTTGACTGACCCTTCACCCTGAAAAAATTGAATCCTTTCCAACATTTCAGGAAAAAGAGGTTTAACAACTGATGAGTATGCAAATACTCATCATTTTATACCCATTTTAGACCATAAAAATAGTGAAAACACCCAGAAATGGCCAAATAATGTACAGATATCCTTGGTTTGTGTTTTTACGTGTTTCAGGTACAAAGGATTGAAAACAGAGAGAAAACGAGCATTTTTGGATCAACTCGATTACAGCTGTGCATTTGGATTATCAAAGACGGAATCAGAGTTAACCCCGGGATACATTTTTGGAACGAGCTTGGAAAAACGAACCCAAAAACCAAATAATATTTTTATGGGCCAACCCAACCCCTTTTAATGGGCCGGGTCAGCCCATTAATCTATTACTAAACCCTTTACCCAATTAACCCTTTTTATTTACCCAACCCATTATATAAACCCACTAAATCCAACCCAACTCCAATTCCCAGGCCCATCACTACCACCCAGCCCAACCCTTTTATTATAAAAACAGGG
Organism: Artemisia tridentata subsp. tridentata; assembly: GCA_021014915.2. Taxonomy (NCBI): domain Eukaryota; kingdom Viridiplantae; phylum Streptophyta; class Magnoliopsida; order Asterales; family Asteraceae; genus Artemisia; species Artemisia tridentata. Next base: position 130,605,328 of record CP139505.1, on the reverse strand, counting down.
TCAAAGGGTCAACGCCCCCTTCCCCTTCCTTTTTGCCGCCAAAACACAAACCCAGACACCAGAACCTGCCATCTCCAACAATCTTGTCCCCCTCCTCTTCCCCAAACACCTACCAAGCCACCCTACTCCACCACTCCACAAGTCAACCCCCACTTGCTAATAACCTCCCCCCTCCTCCACGTTGGCAATCCACAACTTGTTTTGGCGCCAAAACTGTAATCAAGGCTTGAGATTGTTTTTACTTTAATCCAACGACTGGGATTTACTCAAGGAAGCACAAGGAGTGCTTTTGCACTGTTTTATCTCAGTAAACAAGCACAAGGAAGAAAGAAGCCCTAGTTTTAAATTAGTATAAATACAAGTTGTATGCCATTTTTATAAGGCAGTAGATGTTAGGTTTTAATTAGGAGTAGCTTTATTTTTTTAATGTCTCTTTAGCTTTCAGTATTGTATGTTACTTTCAAATTAATCAAAGTTCATTTTTTTTAAATTCACTGTAGCTCAGCTTATTTCCCTACTTACCAACTGCTTATTTGCTTTCTAGTTACTCATTTATGCTTATTGATAGCTTTTCAATGCTTACTTGCAGTTTAAATATGGTTTGTATCTGTTTTTCATTAAAAGTCATATAAAAACCAATAAATTAGCTTATAGGTTTTAGCTTATTTTAGTGCTTACTTGCTGTTCATTATTGCTTATTTAGTCTAAACTTAGCTTAATTCATCATTTGTCTTTCAAGTCTTTGCTTAAAATCCTGTTCTTTCATTTAAAAAACCAAAACAGACCCTTTAAGGGGTGTTTGGCACAAGGCCATTTCTAGCCCAAAACCTTTTTTTATCCTCAAATCCAACTTAGATCAGCTTAGGTATAGTCTTATTAGTAATTTGAAAGTTAAATGTGACATTTTCAAGTAATTTTATAGTAGTTTAAGCAAGTTTTCTAAAAACTTTAAGATAGACTGCCATTTTAAAAAAGATAGAGTAGAATCTCATTTAGGCTTCATTAGTTGTATTTTTTGGCTCATTTTAGTTCATAATAGGTTCCCAGAGTTGTGTGGTTCCTGGTCATTGACTTTCTAAGTCAAAAATTCCAAATTTGGCCCATAATCATACCCTGCTGCAACAGTCCCTAAATGCCCAAGCAGCCTATGTTGTTCATTTTTAATTTCTTTATTTCTAGTCCTTAGGCCCTGAAATTTGGTTTATAGCTTATTTTGTTGCTTGTCCTACTTCTGGTATTTTTGTTTTATTTTTAGGAATTATTTTAGATATCTTATGTTGGGAACACGTTTCACTATTATTTCCAAGTCTCGGTCATTTGTAATAATTATAGGTTGCTTATTTATCTTATTACAATGTTTATGTTAAGTTGTAAAGGCTTATGAAAGCCCATAGGGCCTAAAGCCCACACGTATGGAAGGAGAAGAGTAGGGAGTGTTACCCTAGCTCTTCCTCCTATAAATAGGACCTCTTGTACACCTTAAACAATGTTGGTTATTTCATTTACATAAAGGAACTCTTGCACTTTTATCTTTCTTATTGTTATAATCAACCAAACATCTCTTTCTCTCTTTTCTATACTTGTGTATTCACTAAATCATGACCTAACAAGTGGTATCAATCGCCATAAGAAGATTTAGAAGTTACTTGCTCTTTATTCGATCCAAAACTTTAAATATTTGGCTCGTTATTTTCATTTTTTTGTTAGTTTTTTGTATGTTTCTTGGTTTCTAACACAAATTTATTCACAAACTTGTGTTATCAATCGTTTCATACAAGAAAATATCAATCTTTTGAAAATTACAAGTTTTTTAAGATTCGTACTATTCATTTACCGTCTTTCGAAAAATTTTTCTACTTTAGAAAAATTTTCAAGTTTGCAACTTTCGACTAGATTTCATAGTTTTAAGGTTAGTTGTGTAAGAATCTTGGATTACAAACGCGTTTTGGGTCTACTTTAATCGAATTCTTAGTTTTGGCAAAGTTTCGAAAATCTCTTCAAAGTTTCGATAATTTTTGACCAAAACCCTAAACTTTCGAAAATTCTCCTACGGCATCTACTGCAGCATACGTGGATTACTCAGTGTTTTTCTTTCTTGTATAAGCTAGAAAACACTTCGACTCGTGGAATACTCTCTAAATTGTATAATTTAGAAAGTTTTGGCACAATTTTTCGAAAATTTTGAAAAGTTTCAAAATTTCTTGATTTTTTCGAAAACTTCACAAAGTTTCGAAATTCTCATTTAGTTTTGGAATTCTCACAAGTTTTCGAAGATTGTTCAAATTTTGAAAATTAAGCAGAATTTTCGAAAATCTTCTCTTCAAAAGTTTCGAAAATTTTCACCCGGCTGAAAGTTTCGAGGATTTTTACCGTCCAAAGTTTCGAGGATTTTTGACTGCCCAAAGTTTCGAAAATTTCACAAAAGTTTCGAGAATTTCACAAAGTTTCGAGGATTTCTTCAAAGTTTCGAGAATTCACTTAGACCAAGTTTCTTCTAGGCCTTCTATAAGATCCAATACTACACAAGTCATACATTATGTCTCAACCACCGTACTACAACAACTTTAATCATCCTCAGCAGTATCAACAACAGTATCATCAACCTTCATACTCACAACAACAACTCTACATGCAACAACATCAATTTCATCCACAACAACAATTCCCTCAACAACAACCTTATCATCAACAAACAATGCAATCACTCCCAGTCCCTACAAAACAACCACATTGGTTTGATCAAATGTGTGAAGCTATTACAAGCCAAAAATCACGACATGAAGCTGGATCTCTTGACATTCCACCAATGTTAACACCTGGAAACTATGTTCAGTGGTCAAGTCGTTTCTTACGCTTCATCGAACTCAAGAAACCTCATGGCAAGTATATGAGAAAGGTAATTCTTGAAGGTCCATACTCACGGCCTACTACACCGGGTCCAGGAGATCCAAATGCAGTTCCACCAAGACCTGATTCTGAAATCCTCATTCCTGAGTCTCAACTCACTGCTGAGCAAATACATCAACGAGAAGCCAATGAACTTGCAATGTCCTACATTCTTCAAGGGATTCCTAATCCAATCTTCCGTAGTATTGATGCTCAGAAAACGGCAAAGGATATGTGGGAACATGTTCATCTCTTGATGGAAGGCACTGAACTCAACCAGGAAGACATGGAATTGAAGCTTTACCTGGAGTATACTATGTTTATGATTGAACCAGCGGAGACACTTGAGTCATACTATCACCGTTTCACCAACATCATCAATGATTTGGACAGACATGACATCAAGCTTCCTAGGATTGCAATCAACACAAAGTTTCTCAGTTGTCTTGGTCCAGAATGGCAAAAGTACGTCACGTTTGTTAGGCAAGCTAAGAACCTTCACAATGCACCGTATGGTTTGTTGTATGATTATCTGAAACACCATCAAGGAGAAGTGGACAAAGATAGAGCGATTCGTGGAAACCATTCACCTTCTCCAAGTTCTAACTCTTTAGCACTTGTTGCTCAATCACACTTCACTCCAACTCCACAATCTAACCCTGCTTATGTTCATGAACAGAACTACTTTCAGTATCCTCAACAGAATACGTCACACCAAATTGTTCCATATGATTCGTCACAACAGTCCAGTGCATCTTATGACAACAATGACTCCATGTACTACTCCAATTCTACCAATGATGAAGAAGATGAGGAATTCAACAATTTACACCAAGGACTTGCACTCATTGCTAGAGCCTTCAGCAAGTTCTCAAACAAGTCCAACAATCGTCTTCGTACTTCATCAAACACAAGGAATCAAGCTGTTGTTCAAGATGGACGTGTGGAAATTCAGAATCGTAACAATGGGAGATTCGGTTCAGGAAACTATTCGGGTAATTCAGGGAATGGACAAAGGTTTAATGCTAGTGGTGGATTTAGGAATTTCAGTGGTGCTCCTCAGAAATGGGTTGAAATGGTTGACAGTGGAAATGTTGAGTCTGGGAATACAGTAGTTCGATGCTACAATTGCAATGGAAAAGGTCATCTGGCAAACGCATGTCCTAAACCGAGAACTCGAGGAAGTGCATTTCACAAGCAAGCATTGCTCTTAGCCCTCAATGATGAAGTAGGAGGAACTCTCACCGACAAAGAACAGAGTTTCATGGCAACTGCTTATTCTGATGATGAAATGGAGGACTTGGAAGCAAATGCAGCTGTGATGCTTATGGCTAATATGCAGGAACTTCACATGAGTGATTCAGGCCCAGTGTATGACACTGACGGTCTGTCTCAGGTACATGACGATAAAACATGCCTGATACATGCTATTGCTTCACCCTCTGCATCTGCATCTAACGAGGAGCAAGATGTTCAACATGATTCATTTTCATCTAACCAAGAGGATGAGCAAATTAACACAGTTGTTCAATTTGACGATTACGATCAAATTAACCCAGTTGTTACATTTTATGATCCCCTTGATGAAGATAACAATGATCAAGTTGAACAAATTGAACCTACGAATGATCCAGATCCGGAACTCATGGCCTTACTTTAGACTACCCAAACCCAACTCGTAAAATGTGGTGAAATGAATGTTAAATTTAAAACTCAAAATGCATTGTTGACTAAGGATCTTGAGTGCTACAAAAGTCATCTTAAAACTTATGAAACAAAAGAAAATCGTGAAAAAAGTTTTGAAGTTGCTTTTCAACAATCTTACGTCAGGGAAAAAGATTTAGAACATCAGCTTCGTCAGTTAACTGAATCTTACAACAACTTGAATTCTAAAATGGAACAACAAACGTTTGAACACAAAATACAAGTTGAACAGCTCAATGAAGTAATTTCTATAACTAAAACTGAGTTGTCAACTTGTCAAGCCAATTTTTTGGAACACAAACAAATGTCAAGAAAACGTGTTGATTCTTATGTGAGTGAGATTGTTGAATTGGAACATCAACTAAAAGAGTTTCAAAATGTTGTCTACAAAACGGGTGAGTCAATCACTACAATTCAAAAGTTCACATTAAAACAAAAACCGAATGGTTCAAGTTTTGCTCTTGGTGACGATAAACCACGTTTTTTAAACAAAGCACTCAAGGCATATCCAAAGTTGTATAGTGCAGAACAATTATTGAATGATGAAATTGTGCATGTTATTGTATATGATCGTGAGGAAGAACTGGAACAAGAGGACGAGAGTCGATCAAAAATGTCAAATGTTAAATTTAACAAACCTTTTGATTACTCAAAACCATCAAACCTTTCAGAACATTTTGTTCCTCAAGTGGAGAAAACAGAACAACCATGGTTTATAAAAAGAATTCCTGAGTCATCTTCTGATGTTGGTCCCGTCAAACCAGTGGTACAAGTAAATGGTCCTTTACCAAATTCTGATAAAATTACACCACTTCCTACACGTTGTCTTGTACTTCGGTATTTTGACACGTTCATGAAAGACATTAAACTATTGGAAAATGTAATTGAACATCATTCAATGATAACCGTTTCCACTTTTCTTTCTCCTGCGGCGAAAGAAAAGAGGAACGTTTTTCAAAAAGAATTTTTACCACATGTTCAACATTTGCGTTTATGTGCTACTCACTGGGAACGGGAACTTCAGAAAGAAGTCAAATCAATGATGAATGTTTTTCAAGCAACTGAACAGTCGATTTCAAAACACAAACAACGAAACAAAGTTCTTCAAAAAGATGCATATCGACTCTTGGAAGATGTTCTCAATGCTGACATTATTTCTGTTATCATGAATTCTGTTTATGAATCTTGTCATTCTATGATTGTTGATGAACACCATACCGATACTGATTCTTTGAGCCAAGTAATTGAGACACTAAAATGTGAAAAAGAGAATATTATCAAACACAATGATGATGTACAGCAAAAACTTTCTTTAGAGATTTCTCAACTTAAAACGAGGTTACAATGGTGCCAGGCTCAAAGTCTTGATTTTGAAATTAAATTGCAAAATTTAAAACAAAAAGAACATTTGGGCGTTCAAAATGATTTGTCAAACAAAGTTGAGAATCTTGATGATGAGAATGCAGTTTTAAAAAGTCAAGCAGTCAAGTATGAACGTGAAATCGAGCACTTGAAAAATGAGTATAAAACAATTTTTGACTCTTTGAAAAAGACTCGCTCTCAATTATTGAAAGATAATGATGACTGTAGGAAAGACCGAGAATCCACCATTCGCTTGAATAAAGAACTTGACTCTAGACTACAGGAGCAAAAATACATCATTGTTGAGTTAAAGGCTAAAATTCAGTCTCTAGTAAAAGGAAAGTCTGTGGACACAAACGTGATTGCACCAGGAATGTACAAAGTAGACACAACACCTAAGGTTACATTTACTCAGACTACTAATTTGAATCCTTCCACTTCCACAGGAATAGTCTCCACTACTAGGGCTAGCAGATCAAAGCGTAAGAGCACCAAAAAGAAGAATAGGATCTTGCAACCTAAGAGCGAAATACTAGAAGCACCTGAAGTAGAAGATCAATCTAGGAACTTGAATAAAAATGTTGCATCTAGTTTAGATTCTAATTTGGCAAATTGTAATCGAAATATCAGTGTAACAGACCATGAACCTCTGAATGTTTTGAATATTAATGCATCTTGTGTGTTTTGTCGTAAAAGTATGTTAACTGGTAATCATGAGAAATGTGTTGCTAACTCCCTTTTGAATCATAAAAAGAAACGTACATCTGGCATTCCCTCTAGGCCCACTACTACTTCTAAGTCTGTGCTAGGAAAATCGCCAAGTATAGTTTCTAAGACTGATTTAGCTAATCTCATAGTTCCAAAAACAACTCCTAAGACAGTGAAACCGCCTAGCAAATTCACTAAGAAGAAAGCACATACTAGTTGGTCATGGCAACGTTGGCTACAAAGGAAACCTAGTTTTAACTGGCTGCCTAAATTGTTCATACATGTGTTTCTAACCCAACGGAACCCTCAACTTCTTCGGGTTCCACCCATACCAATTCTCCATCTGTGTTGTCTTCGTGTGATGCAGGTGGTACAAATTGTTCTATGGATTGTTGATAGCGGCTGTACCCGACATATGACGGGCAACCTCAAACTGTTAATAAACTTTGTCTCAAAGTTCATCGGCACTGTCAGATTCGGGAACGATCATTTCGCTGCTATAATGGGATATGGAGATTATGTCAATGGGAACATCGAAATTAGTCGCGTGTATTATGTTGAAGGTCTTGGACACAACCTTTTCTCAGTCCGTCAATTCTGTGATGGGGATTTTGAAGTTACATTCAGGGAGAAAACTTGTTTTGTTCGCGACTTACAAGGAAACGATCTCATGTCAGGCACGCGTGCAACCAGTCTCTACACAATTTCTATGTCTGATATGATTGCTTCATCTCCCATATGTCTTCTTTCCAAAGCCGATTCTACAAAATCATGGTTATGGCACAAACGACTTTCTCATCTGAACTTCAAAACAATGACTGAACTCGCACGTCACAAACTAGTTGATGGTCTTCCAAGATTCCGATATTCAAAAGATCACTTATGTCCAGCTTGTGAACAAGGAAAGAGTACTCATGCACACTTCCCTTCTAAACCAGAACATAGCACTGCTCATGTTCTTCACCTTCTTCTTATGGATTTGTGTGGCCCAATGCGTGTTCAAACAATCAACAGTAAACGCCACATCTTAGTAATTGTTGATAACTACTCCAGATGGACTTGGGTCTATGATGCGTGGTTTTGCGACCTTACAACAGGTTTTACCTCTCGAGGGATCTCGAGAAGCTTGCAATCCCCACCAGGCAGTGTACCTGACCGATGTAGTATAGTGTAGTGGCAAGTACCGGGGGATTGATCGTTCTCTAGGGGAATAGTGTCGTTAGGATTGAAAAAACTATTCTAATAGGTCTAAGGGTGAGGGAAGATTCTTTTTGTGTTTTTATATTTTAAGGAAAGCAAGTAAAATCTCGGGTTTGAAGGAGTGGGCGGAATTAGTTGCTAGTCAACTAACCCAAATAACTACAAATGCAAATAAAATAAAATAACTGAAAATAAAAGGTTGTGAAACTTATGTGGAGAGAAATGTGTTTACTTAGATTTCCTTACTCCCTAACTATCTTTTACCGGTTGATTAGTGTGTATTAATTGCGTGGATGACGGGTGTATTCCTTAATACCAATCGTGGGGTGGCGTACGTACTTCCCCAACTCTACAAGCTCCTACTTCACTCCTATGTCGAGCCGGCTAAGAAGCTCCTAACATGGGATCATTAGAATTCGCTTGTGCATTAAATACAACCATAAAAACCTAGTACGCATTGGTTCATGTTTCTTAAGACGTTCAAGCAAGTTACCGTATAGGAGGTTAGCCAGTTTTCTTAATCTAAACATCGATAAACAATCATCCAATACAATTAATAACACACCAATAACCAATAATTAATAGTTAGGTTTCATTAGATCTAAGCAAACACAAGATAAATCTAGCCTAGCATGTTAAACAAAAGACAAGAATAAGATAGAATCAAACAACACATAGACATATTGAATGATTAATTGATTACTTATCTTCAATTGAACATGGGAGATCCAAGGGCATAAAACCCTTAAAAATACTAAGAAAATCGTCTATAGGGTTTCTCCTCACAAAGTAGCACACTAATGACATAAAATTGCAAAACTATATATAGAGTTTAAGGGCTGACGGCGTCACTCTTTGGGTCTTGACGCCGTCACCTCGCCGTGTCTAGGGTTTCTCGGATGGCCTTCTTGACGCCGTCTCGTGTAAATCCATAATTTTGCCCTCTGGCGCGTCAGAGCTTGACGCCGTCTGAATAATGCTTGACGCCGTCCCTCTTTAGAATAAGCCGTGATGGCCTTGATCTCCTTGAAGCGAGACGCCGTCAGAGATCCCTTTGTAAACCTCTCTGGCGCGTCACGTGTATTTTGTCACATCCACCTCTTTTGCCAAGCCGTGACGCCGTCTGGGGTAATCCATGACGTCGTCAAGAGCACTTTTTCAGCCGAATTAGAGACTTTGTCGTTTTCTTCACTTTTATGCTCCAAAAACGTCCAAAATGCTTCTATTTCCATATTTCTTCTCCAAAGTACCTAAAATGACAAAAGGAACGATTTAGGGCAATATTTGATCAAATAAATACGATTTAGGGCTTAAATGACCCCCTAAAAGCGGTACACTTTTCGCCTTATCAAATACCCTTACACTTGAGATTTGCTTGTCCTCAAGCAAATGAGCTTTTATTCTAATCAAAATACAAGTTAGGGGTCATTTAATGTTAATATAAAAGTAATTACAACAATTAATCATTCCACATTAATCACAATAAGCACGGAGATTACACACTAGCACCTCACAAGTAGTGTTTAGATACTCACATCTCTCAGGTGTCATCAAAATAAATCTCATAAATGAAAACGGATAATATCTCTCACTACCTGTCATAGCAAATAGATTACCATAGGCTTGGGAAAGGATCGAAAACCTCCTCCAATAGGCGTAAGCACCTAAGATAAACTATCAAAGAGGGCTTTTAAATGGGTTATAACGTGAGGTGTAGGGATATGATAAACACGGTTTTGTTGGATAAAGGATATTTTACTGGTGGAGAGTTAAAGATCTTGATTAATTACATGTACAAAATGGCGTTGCTAAGCCAAGACTAGACTCGACTTAAGCTAATGAAACACAAATAATAGAAACATAAAATAAACATAAAATGAAACGGGATGGTAGTCCGTATGGTTTTTCAACTTTTTTTTTTTTTTTTTTTTTTTTTTTTTTTTTTTTTGCATACACTATTGCCCTACCATCCAAAATAATACATCATAAAGGGGTCTCGGTTCTCCCCTTACACTTGAACTTTTACATAACTTTACAAATAACTATTCTAATGACTCGAATTAAGATAATCGAAACACTTGGAGTAATAATGTTGTTCTTCCCCATTACTCCATTACACTAGTACTTTACCCATGAGTCCCAATCGTCCCAAAACAATATGTACAAGGATATGACTCGACTTAGCAACCATGTAATCAATTAGATAATTAACTTAGGGTTTAAACAAATGTTGTCACAATAATGCACTAAAAATGAGTGCATACAAGGTAGGCTAAGGCGATTTGGGTGTACATTTAAGTGGGGTGTAAACAAATTCTTACTTTAAGTAATAATGCTTAAAGTTAGAAACGAAAAGATAGGCTCTGAGGGGTGTACTAGGGGTATCGTGTACTAAAAATGAGTACAACGCAAAGGGTGTGGGAGAATTACTTGACCAATGTAGCCAACGTAATTATAACAAAAACACAGGTGTAAAACAATGGGTTAATCCTAATGCCTCTTATCATGTAGTAAATCTAACTACACGAATGTAGTCTCACTTGTGGCCTTGGAATGGTCCTAACGCAAGTTCTAGAATCTAAGTGCTACCGGTACACACATCATAGCATAAATGCTTTTCCTACCAATTCTAGGGGCGAACCTCACATATTTGGGGGTGGAAAATTTTTTAGTGGTACGGTTTTGTGCTAGTCATATAACTCCTATCCGTGAGACGCTCATTAAGATCAAAGTTTCACTCCTAAATGTTGTAAAAAATTTTAAATTTGGCACTAAAATTGCCCTAACAGGTATTTCTCTCAGTTTTATTACACATCTACCATTAAACAAAACAAAAATCAAGTGCAATTGTATTCTCTAAGTATCGTACTTTACCCCCCCCCCCCCTTACACTTAAGATGAACATTGTCCCCAATGTTCAAATAATAAGATGCAAAAGTAAATAAGGTAAAAGAATGAAATCAAATACTCCCCTGATTCGTTCGATGTGGATGATCCGGTAACATGGTTAAATCGTCCTCCAAGAAAATGAATGTAGAAAGCTTCCCTTCCGAAATATAAATCATCTTCTTGTCCAAAATAACCTGTTAAACCTGAGAAAACAAACACGAAAACCTGCATAACAACGGCGGGATAAATCTATATAAGGATATAATGCTTGTGGAATGATAATTTTGCAGATTCCTGGAGATTATAAGTTGGAGATTTAATAAAGACTTTTTATGAAAACAAAACTTTCAAAAAAAAAAATTTTGAAAATTAAATCTGACGCCGTCAGGTTATAGACCCTGACGCCGTCAGAAATGATCTGACAAAATCCTCATGTTAAGTTTCCGGAAAAATTTCTGGAAAAAATCTTTACCTTACTTCCTGGAAATCCTGCAAAATATCATTATGACTCGATACAAGCATTTGACTCAAACAAATACTAATATGTATGTTTATTTAATATTATTACGATTCATGCTCATTTGTGTTCTAATAAACCGATTTGGATTTCCCTTACACTTATCTTTTGTAAAATACCTTTATATGTAGTTAAGACGAAGTTAAAAACAAAATAAAGCATTTTCACAATTTAGTTTCGAACATGAATCAATAATAATAAAAATTAAACATGCATACGGAAACAATTAAAATCAAATAAACAAATAAATAAACACACAAAGCAAATAAAGCTTGGGTTGCCTCCCAAGAAGCGCTTGTTTTTGTTCGAGTCACGAGCCTGACTCTACCCTTATTTAACGGAAATAGGGGAGGTTTTCCCTACACTTAGGATTAAGTGTGGGTGATAGTAGCGATACACACCAACTCGGTAGGAGTATGCCACGTGAAGAAAGAGTGGTGGATGAATTATATGCTCAAAGATGCGGGATCCAATCATCATAACCTTACCTAGCTCAATTGTTTTAATGGGTGAATTGAAGTTTTCTCCTAGAAAGGGATCATCTTCTATCAATTTTGAGAGACTCCTAGTTAGGAATCTATCTTGACCTAATAAACCCGGTTTAAACCCATAATGTTTCTTGTGATCAATCATGAATGGGTGATGTAAGTATGTAAGGTCATGGTTCACTCCTATATTAGCTTCCACTCCACATGGCCTAGAGTCTACTACCTTAATCTTAACATTACCCGGACTACATGGTTTGATGGGTGGATCGGGACCTTTTTTAATTCCTAAATTCACATCTAAAGATGGAAGATTAGGTAACGGTTTTGGTTGAGGCTCCGGTTCATCAAAAATAGGAAATCCCCTAGAACTAAGAGTAAGGTTGTGATCACTATGAGCATTCAAACCTATGTCCTCTAGTTGTGTATGGTCCAAGGGTTCTATCTCTATCGGGATTCCTAAAGTCTCCTCTACTTTTTCCGGGTAAGTCACGGGCGGTGTGTGTGCCTCGAATAATGGTAGGACTTGTGAGGTACTTAGCAGGCTTATGTTACTAACCTCATCATTCCTTGTGTCAAGATCACCTATATCCTCATCATGGGTTTTGGTAGAATTTAAACCTAACATTTTCCCTAATATCTCAAGTGCTTCTCTAGGCATCTCAACTTCTATATCCGAATCATAAGGATCATCCTCAATATTCTGACTGCTATATTCAAATTGCCCAAAAGATTCATCAGGTGTTTCTTGAGATTCATCGTCATCGATCATAAAACCTAGGTCTTTTTGATCAATGTGATCATGCTCGGCTAGATCCTCCATCACATCAAGATCACCTAAGTGTTCTCCCTGTATTATGGTAGTGCCTAACCATGATATGCAGCTAGGTGGCTCAACTCTAATCGTCTCACAATCTTGGTTTGATTCTAAGTTCATGTTCTTAGAAACTAGGTCATCTTGCTCATACAAATCCATTAATTCGTTCAACTTATGGTTCACGGTTAGGTAGCTTTCCTCAAAAATTTTCCAAAGGGTCTCACTAAAAGGAATTGATCCTGATAATGATCGTCTAATAGAAATCACACATGCATAGAACTCATCAAACCCCTCTAACTTTACCCCCAACTCCTCTTGGATATCACTAAGATCACACAAAAATTCATTGGAATGATAAGAAGCAAATCTATTAGTGAAATATAATTGTTCCTCTATTGTTAATAATCTAAATGGAATTTCATCCGTCATGGTGACAAATGAAAATGGTTTCACAAACAAAGGGCACAAAGAAGAAGATAGACTAAAGAGAAACCTATTAAAAAAATAAAATAAAAATCTCACTAGAAAGGAATCTAGTGAGTAGACCTAATAAAATAAAAAATTTCAACCTAAACAATAACTATTCCCCGGCAGCGGCGCCAAAAACTTGATGCGTGGTTTTGCGACCTTACAACAGGTTTTACCTCTCGAGGGATCTCGAGAAGCTTGCAATCCCCACCAGGCAGTGTACCTGACCGATGTAGTATAGTGTAGTGGCAAGTACCGGGGGATTGATCGTTCTCTAGGGGAATAGTGTCGTTAGGATTGAAAAAACTATTCTAATAGGTCTAAGGGTGAGGGAAGATTCTTTTTGTGTTTTTATATTTTAAGGAAAGCAAGTAAAATCTCGGGTTTGAAGGAGTGGGCGGAATTAGTTGCTAGTCAACTAACCCAAATAACTACAAATGCAAATAAAATAAAATAACTGAAAATAAAAGGTTGTGAAACTTATGTGGAGAGAAATGTGTTTACTTAGATTTCCTTACTCCCTAACTATCTTTTACCGGTTGATTAGTGTGTATTAATTGCGTGGATGACGAGTGTATTCCTTAATACCAATCGTGGGGTGGCGTACGTACTTCCCCAACTCTACAAGCTCCTACTTCACTCCTATGTCGAGCCGGCTAAGAAGCTCCTAACATGGGATCATTAGAATTCGCTTGTGCATTAAATACAACCATAAAAACCTAGTACGCATTGGTTCATGTTTCTTAAGACGTTCAAGCAAGTTACCGTATAGGAGGTTAGCCAGTTTTCTTAATCTAAACATCGATAAACAATCATCCAATACAATTAATAACACACCAATAACCAATAATTAATAGTTAGGTTTCATTAGATCTAAGCAAACACAAGATAAATCTAGCCTAGCATGTTAAACAAAAGACAAGAATAAGATAGAATCAAACAACACATAGACATATTGAATGATTAATTGATTACTTATCTTCAATTGAACATGGGAGATCCAAGGGCATAAAACCCTTAAAAATACTAAGAAAATCGTCTATAGGGTTTCTCCTCACAAAGTAGCACACTAATGACATAAAATTGCAAAACTATATATAGAGTTTAAGGGCTGACGGCGTCACTCTTTGGGTCTTGACGCCGTCACCTCGCCGTGTCTAGGGTTTCTCGGATGGCCTTCTTGACGCCGTCTCGTGTAAATCCGTAATTTTGCCCTCTGGCGCGTCAGAGCTTGACGCCGTCTGAATAATGCTTGACGCCGTCCCTCTTTAGAATAAGCCGTGATGGCCTTGATCTCCTTGAAGCGAGACGCCGTCAGAGATCCCTTTGTAAACCTCTCTGGCGCGTCACGTGTATTTTGTCACATCCACCTCTTTTGCCAAGCCGTGACGCCGTCTGGGGTAATCCATGACGTCGTCAAGAGCACTTTTTCAGCCGAATTAGAGACTTTGTCGTTTTCTTCACTTTTATGCTCCAAAAACGTCCAAAATGCTTCTATTTCCATATTTCTTCTCCAAAGTACCTAAAATGACAAAAGGAACGATTTAGGGCAATATTTGATCAAATAAATACGATTTAGGGCTTAAATGACCCCCTAAAAGCGGTACACTTTTCGCCTTATCAGTCTACTTTCTTCGAAGCAAATATCAAGCTCCTCAAATGATCATCACCTTTCTCACGAAAATTCAGGTTCAACTCCGTAACACCATCAAAATTGTAAGGACAGACAATGGAACTGAATTCAAGAATCAAACTCTTCGATCATATTTTGAGAAAGTGGGAATTGAACATCAAACATCGATTGCAAGGTGTCCCGAACAAAATGGAGTTGTCGAAAGACGCAACAGGACGTTAGTGGAAGCCGCACGAACGATGCTTATTAATGCTCAATTACCAGACTACTTATGGGCTGAAGCTGTATCAACCGCATGTTATACCCAAAACCGTTGCATGATCACCAAACGCCATCACAAAACCCCTTATGAAATTGTTCACAAACGCAAACCGAATATCAAATACTTTCATGTGTTCGGAGCTCTTTGTTATCCAAACAATGATCGTGATGATTTAGGTAAGCTCAAAGCCAAAGCCGACATAGGAATCTTCATTGGATATTGTGATAACTCTAAAGGTTTTAGAATCTACAACCGTCGTACTGGGGAAATTCAGGAGACAATACATGCTAATTTCGATGAGCTTACAGAAATGGCTTCTGAGCACAACAGCTTAGGACCCGCAACCAACCGTCTAAACTTTCCAGATCCTTCAGCTGAACCATTGTCACTAACCCGTAAAGAATTGGAAACCCTGTTTGCTCCATTGTTTGATGATTCCTTTGCACCTCGTGCACCAGATGTATCCACTATTTCCGCTGCTCAACCTGATAACATTCAAGTACCAGATACACCTGATCCTACAACTACAACTGTAGAAACCGATGCACCTCCAATCGAATCACCGACAACAGCTGAACAAACCGATTCCAAAACCGACAATGCAGCTGAAGATCTTAACCAACAAGTACCCGCACCCGCAGATTTTGACCCAACTGCATTCTTTAATCCGTTTGCACCGGCTCCAACTGTTCCAGACATTGCGGAGTCGTCAACAAGCAATTTGGATCCATCAAATCTGCAGAATTTCTATCAACGTCACCCTTCTACACATCAATGGACTAGAGATCATCCGTTAGTAAACATCATTGCCCATCCCACAGCACCAGTTATGACAAGACAAAGACTTCACACCGATGCTGAAAACTGTATCTATGCTCTCACCGTCTGTCAAGATGAACCGTCAAACATTAAACAAGCACTGACTTATGACAATTGGATTGAGTCAATGCAAGAAGAACTCGATCAGTTCAAACGGTTAGAAGTATGGGAACTAGTTGAAAGACCAGATGGGGTATATGTCATAGGACTAAAGTGGATTTGGAAAAACAAGCTAGATGCAGAAGGCACAGTAATTCGTAACAAATCACGTCTGGTAGCTAAAGGTTTCTCTCAGGCTGAAGGCATTGACTTTGAAGAATCCTTTGCTCCAGTGGCTAGACTTGAGGCTGTTCGGATTTTCTTGGCGTACGCTGCTCACAAAACATGGTCGTGTATCAAATGGACGTGAAAACGGCATTTTTGAACGGTCAACTACGTGAGACGGTGTATGTTAGTCAACCAGAAGGATTCATTGATCCAGATCATCCCAACCATGTCTACAGACTTAAGAAAGCTCTCTATGGTCTCAAACAAGCCCCAAGGGCGTGGTACGATAAACTTGCTGCATTCTTACTTGCCAATCACTTTACAAAAGGTTCTGCGGATCCAACACTGTTTATTCAAAAACACGAGGAGGACATATTAATTGTTCAAATATATGTCGATGACATCATTTTTGCCTCTACACATAAAAAGTACTCAAACGCTTTTGCAAAAATAATGAAACAAAATTTTGAAATGTCCATGATGGGTGAACTTTCGTTCTTTTTAGGGCTACAAGTTCATCAATCACCCCGTGGGATTTTCCTTAATCAGTCCAAATATGCTCTTGAAATAATAAAGAAACATGGAATGACTAGTTGTGATACTTATAATACACCAATGGCCAACACAACAAAGCTAGATGCTGATATACATGGGAAACCAGTGGACCCTACCAAATACCGAAGTATTATTGGGTCACTCATGTATCTCACAGCTAGCAGACCAGATATAGTATTTGCTATATATATGTGCTCTCGTTATCAGTCAAACCCAACTGAACATCACCTCTCTAAGGCTAAACGAATCCTTCGATACATAAAGGGAACCATTCATTTGGGGATCTGGTATCCGAAGGATTCAGGTTTTGAACTAATAGCTTTTTCAGACGCTGATCATGCAGGTTGTTTAGATACACGCAAAAGTACTTCTGGTGGTTTACAGTTTCTAGGAGATAAGCTTGTATCTTGGCAATCGAAGAAGCAGGATTGCACATCATTATCATCAACGGAGGCCGAATATGTCGCCATGTCTGCATGCTGTGCTCAAATCATCTGGATGCGAACTCAACTTATGGACTACGGTTACGTATTTGACAAAATCCCGATGTACTGTGACTCCAAAAGTGCGATAGCAATGTCCTGCAACACGGTTCTTCATTCCAAATCAAAGCACATTGCTCTCCGGTATCATTTCATCAAGGAGCATATTGAAAAGGGTACAATTGAATTATACTTCGTGGGTACTGAATACCAGTTGGCAGACTTGCTCACAAAAGCACTACCTCCAACAAGGTTTGCTGAACTTGTCCACCGAATTGTTATGCGGTGTTTGACTCCAGAAGACTTGCAAAATTTTATTAAAAACAACTGAGCAAGTCAAACACCAAAACTATTTGTATATATATCTTTTCAAAAACAAAAGACAAAATTATAAAACCTTAAAAAAAAATAAAAAAAAATGCAAGTATACAACCTCTATCAACACTTTGTTTTTGTCACACCCCCAAAATACATGTTTGGCAGCGGAATTGAATACCTGGGGCGTGACTGCCATAGCATCACAGTTACGGTTACATTGAATGACCTAAAGTGTCATTTGAAAAGAACATCGTTTGATATATTAAAAACATTCAGAGTTGCAAATGTTAGGTCCCAAAGTGTTGTACAAGTTTATGAAAATAAGTTGTTACAATTCAAACGATGTCTATAAGTGCATAAATAATCCAAGTTAGACGCGTCGTCGCCGCGACTCTATGGGTTGCCCATATGCATGCCATGAAGTGAATGCTTTAATTACCTGAAAATACATCGCTTAAAACGTCAACACAAAGGTTGGTGAGATATTCATAAGTTTGTATAAATGATATGTATGATTACGCAACCACAAGTATAAAGTGCTATGACAAGAATGTCACATAAAAAAATGATACAATTGCTATAAGCTCATGACCCCGATGCTAGACGAACTAAAATGCCCCATTGAGTGGTTTGCCAGGCACTCGAATTCGATTCAAATGAAATGCATCCGAATGACTGTTGGTGAAACCAACGCGGATGGAGGAGTCACCCTCAATAGATCTATCCACTCACTCTCGCTTACACATAATTAACGGTTCATGATGTACTAAAGGGGACTTGAAGTTGGCAGTAAGGTAACTTAAGCAATGTGAACTAAATTTGAAATACTTGGGCTTGTAATAAAAGAAGTGCAATGTATTCTCCCCCGTAGGTTTGAAATCAAAAGAATTAATTTAAAGCGGGGATATGAAAACTCACCTGATGCAACAGATACAATAATGCTAATGGCTGAACAGAAACAAGGCTCGATTCTCTAACCGCAACCTAATATGAATGATATGATTCTATGTAAGAAATGAAATGATGTCACACACATGCATATACGTATGTTATCGATACCACTTGTAGTTTTTGAAAATAACGTTTGTCGTTGAAAAGTATACTTTTGTCGTCTCGCTAAATTATAAACCATTTCTCATGTAGAACGTTGAAATGATACTCTATTATCCTCATTTAATGTTCTATTAGTGAATATAATGTTTTCGGCATAGTTTATCATTTTCCAAACCTTAGAAAATATGTCCATATGACTTTGTAAAACTAGTCGTGAAATATTGTACGTCATATGTTAGTATTCATGTTCGGCATTTTTGAAAACCTTGCAACGTTAACTAAACGTCGTCTTGTTAAACTTTTTATCATTCGGGCCTCGATGGTTAAGAAATATAGCTTCCAATATTATTACTTGAAAAATATAGTGTTTCAACACTTAGTAAATATTATCCAAAAGCTGTCAAATATTTATAAGTTTCGTCGGATTTCAAACGTGTATATCTTTTTCGTTATAAGCCCGTTTTCTACGTTCTTTATATCCCCGGAATCGTGGGACAACATATTAACATATTTTCGATAAGTCGGGACGGCTAGATTACGGCTAACGCCTCAGAATGGTCTATGAAAACTGTTCATCAGTAACTAATTTTCTGAAAATATAGTTTTCGTCGCAAACTTAGAAAAATCATAACTTTCTCGTCGTAAGGGCTCTTTTAGTGATTCAAAAGGCTACGGTTTCGTTTTTGAAATTATTTTATGAATATGAAGACCAAACTTTCTTCCCAGCCCCTGGATTTTCTGGAAATTGCAAAAACGGACAGCAACTCTTTTACTTTGTTTAAAACTCACTTTTATGGTTCAAGACTTGTTCAAAACACTTTCAAACCACTTCAATACTAATCTATTCCTACCATACACCTTATTAGGGTGTCATGGAGTCCTAACCTTAACAAAATTAGTGGGATAATCATGGGATGATCATAGGCTTGTTATAAATCATAAAAATCAAAATATACTTGTAAAGTGGTATATATAACTTAAGTATTTGCATGTTTAACCATTACAACTTGAAAATACATCATGTTATCATGAAAATGAAGGTATGAAATGATTAGAAATGTTACTTGCAACTTACTAGTTGGATGATGAGGTTTAAAAGATCAAGGTTCTTAATAACTTCTTAGTTTTTATTTCAAAACTATAAAGAGAAGTTAACTAGGATTGTAAAACCACTTGAAACTTGAAAAACTATGGACTCCTTGTTTCTTGATGTTCTTGCCGTGGAGATGGAGAGAAAAAGAGAGAATAACACCTTTTTGATTTGCAAAAATATAACTTATGTGTTGAAAAGGTGTTTTTACATATAATATCTTTGAGGTTAATGGCATAATTGTGAATTTTAGATCAAATGGAAGTAAGTCTTGGACACCTAAACAAATAGGTCGACCATGGTGTATTTTTGAGGATATTTTGTGTATTTTGTGTAGTATTAGGTGTATTGTTAGTCATTTGGTATATAAAACGTGTTACATTGTAAGTTTTGGGTACTGTGTTTGTTAAAAATAAATTTTAACGGAACAAAACGGGATATATTAAAGTCATAAAAATTATAAAATTACATTTCTTGAAAGTCTCGGGTGAATAAATAGTTGTCGAATTAAAGTTACTGAAAACCGTCGTAGTTATAAACGTTTAACGATACGTATATGAAATAAATTCAAAACATCGGGTAAATTAATAATATAACTTTTATATCACTGAAATGAGTATAAAAATATATCTGGACCATAGTCGGGATTGTCGGATCAATTATACAAAATAATTGTTCTTATGATAACGTTTATTATATCGATAACCGTACGTATATTGAAATAATGCAAACTCACGCATGAATGCATGCAAATGATGTTACTGATGATATGCAGGCTAATTCTAGCCTACATGATGTTTCTGAAATGTGTTCTCTGAATACGCTGCTAAACCCTTAGGGTTACGCGAATTCGACCATCGTAAACTAGGTTTACTGAAATGCTGAATGACAAACTTTTTCTCGGGAGTGAATAGTGTCTGATGAATAGTAAAATTTCTGAAAAACATCTCAATATATCAAACCGACTCCAAAAATGATGAATAGTGAAATGATGAATAGTGTTCCGTGAATAGTAACTGATGAATAGTAAATTTGAAAAGTTCAGGAAATGACAAGATTTTCCGAGTTGTCACAGTTTTAACCAATTTTCAGTTATTTCTAACAAAGCATTGAGGGGGAGAAAATATAAATGTCTTACATTTTTTCAAAAGAATGTATACTTGCATATTTCCAAAAAGATGTTGCTTAAACAATTGATGGTAAAATTTCAGTGTGGAAGTTATTCTCGATCCTTAAATTGCTTTCATCTCATTTGTCGGAGGAGAGTATCTAATGTCTAAAAACATAGGTTGTTAAATCACTAGTTATAAAGTTAACAAGGACCAACCATGAATATGTGACAGTTAGGGGACTAAAAGTGACAATTCTTAAAAGTTCAAAATTTACACTATACACAAAAATATCCCAACAGTTTTTTCACTTTTACAAAACACATTTATTACACTTTTCATCTACCAATCACACGGCCCATATTCATCTGAGAAATCCGGACTTTTAATCAACAATCTGTAAGTGTTAAATCAATCTTTAGCATATTATAACATATGGTTTTGAATTAATTGGAAATCCAACGGCTAAATCGATCACAATTTGGATTATTAGTTCTAGGGTTTGCGTAAAATCTGGAAATTAGAATTCAGAAGTTTTTGTTTGATTTTCTTGAGGGTTTATGTTTAGGATAATGTTAATAGCATGTTCCTATCATTTAAATCAATTCCATTACACGATTGCATGATTTTCGAAGTCTAGGGTTTTAGTCGATTTGGGTGTTTTTGATTCTGTGATGATATGTGTGTTTTTAGTGGTGGGATATGTCGTATAATGTATATGGAACTTATTGGTACACGTTAATTGTTCTCTAAATCATGTTTGATTAATTCTCGAGATTTAGGGTTTATGTTCGATTTGGGGTTTTCTGATTATGTGTTACTTTGTCTAATTAATCAGTTGGAACATGTTTGCTTACATGCTAATTGATGATTCTCTAAGTTTAATGCATGTTATCAACGATTGTGTGAATTTTCGAAAATCTGAGCACTCATATTGTTTTGAAAACTTTTCTGGTGAAATATGTGTTTGAAATAACACTTGTTATCATCCTTTTATCACAGGAAACATCATCTGGAATCATAAAATTGCAACAATACATACGTCTACGATGATTTCGAAATTCTTGTATAAGAATTTCGAAACTTTGGAAAAGTTTCGAAAATTTTTCAAATCTTTCAAAGATTTTGATATTTGGGAAATTTTCGAAAATTCTGAGTTTTTAATAACTTTCAAAAATTTTATTTTCAAAAGTTTCGAAAATTCTGAGTTTTCTTGAAAGTTTCTAAAATCTCAAAGTTTTCAAAAGTTTCGAAAATTTTCAGCTAAAACTTTCGAAAATTTTTGTTACAAAAAACTTTCGAAAATTTTTTCTACTGACCAAAAGTTTCGAAATTTTTTCCAACTGTCTTAAAAGTTTCGAAAATTTCTGATTAATGCAAAACTTCGAAAATCTTTCAATACATGCATAATTTCGAAAATTTTTGGAGTATTTCACAAAACTTCGAGAACATGATTAATGCACTGTTTATATGTCTTATAGTCTTTCAAACGTTCATATCCATCATTTGCAACACATGTGTAATAAAACGTATAAAATCGATGAAACTGCCTTATGATGAAATTGGACTTAGGACTTTTAAGCATATTTCAATGACATTCAAAACATAATCCATTCACATGTAACAACACAATTGGTCAATCAGTGCATTCTTATAAAAGGATATAATCTATAATTCAAACTTGCCAAATGTGCTAACACATAACAAATCTGGATGTTTGTTTTATGATTGTGACTTTTCAGAATACAATGGCTGAACAAACTGTGAATGCCCCCGAACATGAACTTCCCTTGCTCACTCTGGAGGACATTGTCCCAGCTGGCTACAATGTTGACATTGGAAACAATAATGCTAGAGTCGACTTCAACAAACTGAAGACTCATGCAGAATTGTCAAAGACATCCTCCTTGCTCACCCTTGCAAGAGCATGCTCAGCAAGTCAACATCTGTTCCAACGTTCTACCTTCATCAGTTCTGGCTTACTACTCTGGTCAACATGGACGATGAATCATTTACCGTCACACTAGACCGCCAAGTCTACACGGTGGATTTGGACGTTCTTCGCACTGTTCTTCTTCTACCCAAGCCCAAGAAAGACTATGCTCCAATGTTGTCTAAACTCGAAATCCTAGATTACATCATTGATCTAGGATACGATGTTCAAGGTGACAAACCTCTGCTAAAACACTCCAAGTTCGATGTCAAGTTCCTATCACAACCATGGAAGACTCTCTACATGATCATTGTCCGCTCCATTTCCGGAAGACGAAGCGGACATGAACATCCCCGACTGGAGCATTTGCAAATATTCTGGGGAATGGTCAGCATGCAACCCATTGACTTCGCCCAACCAATAATGAATGACATGATTTATCTTATTCGTTCTAAACGAGAGATGACTACCATTCCATTCGTTAGATTCACCAAGCTTCTTATCAATCATTTCTGCGAAGGTCAACAAGAGTTCATGACACGACTGAGAAACCCACAAGAACCGAAGCACATCTATAACAAAGATTACAAGATTGCTTTCGTCAAAACAACCAAATTCAGCACAAAGCTTCAAGCAATGAGACTTCCTCAATACTTTCTTGATGATAGAATCACCAAGACAAAGAACTATGAGCTGTATCATGCTGCATATATTGCTATGAAAGTAGGGTTCACAGAAGAAGATGAAGAACAATCCTCCAAGGTTCAGACCCGGAGTAAAAGAGGAGGAAAGACGGGTAGCACAGGCAGCATTTCATCTAAGTCTACACAAACAAAACAAAGGCCTGCACCTAAGAAGAAAGCTAAATCTACAACTCTTCTTAGAGATGAACCCACTCCTCCGCCCTCAGATGAAGAAGAAGAATCTGAAACAGAAACAGAAACAGATGAGGAGATTGTTGAACATCGGGAAAGAGCACTTGAAGAAGAGGATTCTCCCGAGACTGAGCTAGCCAAACAGCTAAGCTTAGAATCCTTAGAAACCAATCAAAGAAAGCAAAAAGGAATCACCATAAGAGAACCAACTGATGAGATGAATGTTGATGATGAAGATCAACAAGATGATGCACCTTTGGTTGACAAACGTAAACTAAAAAGCATCATTGTCGACACCAGAGAAGAGCAGAAAAAGGAACAAAAGGAGTTGCTCAAAGCTACACAACTCAGCAGATACTACTTTGAACACCCTCCCAGTCCGGTTAATCAACCCGGGAAGGAAGGAGGTTCCAGCAGCACCCACCCTGATCCGGTTAATCAACCCGGTAAGGATGGACAACTTATCACTGCTCCAGTTTCAGATCCGGTTAATCAACCCGGTCCTGAACAACAAACTGATGCTGAGGGTAATATCTCTATGACCCAGGAAGAGGAAGATGATTTCAATCCTTTCATCACTCCTGAGGACGTAGAACGAGTTGAACGTGAAGATGCACTCCAAAAGAAAGCTTTAGAGGACGCAGAGATGAAAGATAGCTTGATTGAGGAGACGGAACCATAACAACAACAGGAAAAGGAGGAAACCGAAGAAGAACAACCGTTCGATACGGACAAATTCCTTCAGACTCCTCCTCCATCACCTCAACGCTCACTTTCAACTCACAATGCACCAGAGGACTCTCCACCAAGAGACCCCTCTCCTCCAGCTTCATCCTCTGAGTTTGACGTACAATCTTCATCATCATCAAAACAATCATCACCACCACCATCAATTCCAGCAACACAACACAAAATAATCAAGAAACCCGTCACTCTTAAGACCACTAAAGCCTCACAAATGATCAAATCAGCCGTCAAGCAAGCCCGAATGAAGAAGGAACAACAACTTCAGGACCAAATGACAACTTTAACTACAATGGTCACGGGTTTAGCAAAACAAGTTGAAGATCTTCAGGAAGTCAAGCAACGGGTTGATGATTTTCTGTCAGAAAACATGGATGAGTTAATTCAGAAATATACCAATGAGTATATGACAAACAATCTGTCTGAAATCGTCTCTACCGAAGTGACGACACTCATCAAACCCATTAAGACACAACTCAATGATCGAATCAAACATGTAGTTCAGAAGATGCTTGCTACCACATCTTTTACTCTTCAAATGGACAAAGCTCCCAAACAAAAGCAAGATCTCACTCTGGATCAACTACAAGCTGAGTTGGTTGTCAAGCTTTCGGAAAAGACCGACATGACTCCTGAAGAAGTTTCTCTATATGATGCTATTCATATCAACCTTTCAAAGGCATCATGTAAAGAAACTGCTACACTTAAAAGGCAAAGAAAAGACGATGACCCTGATCCTAACTCACATTCTAAGAAGTCAAAGTTAGGAGAAGGACCATCATCTTTACACAAGGAAACGCACAAGTCTTCAATGGTAACTCATCAACAAAAAGGATCTGGGTCAAAACAACAAGATGAGGAAGAACCACTTACTCATATGGGGGAAGATTATCAGGAACAACCGTCACACACAATCCCTGAATCAACTCCTTTACCAAGACCCGGTCCTTCATCAACCTCCAAATCTAAAGCAAAAGGCAAAAGTCAAAAGTCAAAGCCATCAAGAAAGGACATCAAAGGCAACTTAATCTCCTGGATTGACGACGATGACACTCCAGAGGTTGAATGGTTTGATGACATGATCAAGGCTCAACCGCCGCTAGCAGATGACGAAGAACCTTTGCCGGGGAACACCGTGCGGTACACGCAGAGTATCATGAAAGGTCTGCAGATTTAAAAGTTAACAAAGAAAGAACTAAGGAGGATCAAACGAGACGCCTTTGACTTTCTCGTTCAAAGATCAGGAAGCACATTTGAACTTGAATATCACCTAGAGAACATTGCCCATGCAATGTCCGACAGAATCGACTGGCTTAATCCTGAGGCAAATGTAGACATATACTCTGGAAGGGATGGTCCTTACTTTACAGATTGGACCAAACCTTTACCACTGCAAGGAAGACCCGACAAACCCATGATCCCTTACCGATTCTTCTTCAACACCGATTTAGAATATCTTCAACGAGCCTATCTGACTTCCAAACACAAGTATGCTACTTCACTTACTATGCGGATACCGACTGCAAGATACGAGAACGCTGCCATTGAAGAATCTACTTCTGCAATCTTCAGTGACTCAGTGGTCGCGTACAACCGAGAAGCATTACTTGGGATTCAGCATTGGGATTCTCGACGCCAACTCTTCTACACAAGCAGTCTGGGATTGAAGTCAAAAGAAGCTGTCATGAGTGAGTCTCGAATTGTTTCAATCATGGAACTTCTCGAGTCTTACAAGTGGAACTACCACTTCATGAAAGAGATAATCGTCAAAAGGCAGGATGAAAAGATCTACAAGTTCTCCGAAGCAGACTTTCCTGATTTGCATCTCAATGACATTGAAGACATGTATCTCGAGAAAGTTCAAGGAAGAATGCGTCGATTCTCAACTGCCATGCAATATAACTTCATTTCTTCACTTCTTCTCCACATCAGACTCTTAATAGTTCAAGAACGCGTGGAAGATCTTCAGCTTGGAGTTGAAAGTTACCAGAAGAAGATCAACTTGACAAAACCAGAACTCTCTTGTCCTGGAATCCACAAGATGTCTCAACTTCAAATGGTACATGAACCGGCATTTGGATTCACTTACAGAAGTCACCGTGGCAAGCTAAACTACATGCGGTTCAATGAAATCCATAAGTTATGCGACGCTACGTTGAAAGACGTTCGTGATGGGTTACTCAATCGGCTTAAGGACATCAACCTCAAACTGGATCGCGGCAAGGGTCAGAGAAAACCAAGATGGAATTCATCAGAATGCAGGCAGGTCAAAAAATTCGTGCATAAGAATGAAGAAAGGCTGATCAGACGTGACCAAATCAGGCGCCTTGAAAGCTACATTGGGGCCAGACCGTCATTTCCGATCAGACTATTTCAAAGACCTGATTCTCCATTCACCAACTTTGATGAAATCTTTGGTAGCAATCTATGATTGTCTACACGGGTACCATAATCTATTTAATTATCATTTGATTATTTGATTATGTGATTATTTGTGGTGATTATTATGGCTTGTGCACACATTACAGTGTACAACTCGCTTTTATAATTAAAGGACCCTGTGGTACGCATCAGTACCTCAATCCTAACATAAGGAGCGAAAGCTTCTTACTTTTGAGTAGAATTAATCAAATTTTAAGATTTCTTAAAATTCTGCTCAAAAGACAAGTATTTCACCTCAATAAGTATTCACTTGTTGAGGGGGAACACTTGAAAACCATTGTTCTTGAAATCAAAAGTTCTTGTTGGATTCTCCCCATAAGACTCAAAAAGCATATTTTAATAAAAAAGTTTAACAAAAACAACATTTTATATGCTATTTTTGAGGGGGGGAAAAGTAAATGTGATACAATGTGATTAAAATATGGTTGTTAAAGTGTGGAATCTTGAGCTCGACTCAGAATACTACCCATGAATTGACGGAACATCAAATGTTAGTAATATCGAAAAGACTTGTCCTCGACGGGTAATAATTTCAAGTTAGTTACTAGAGCTAGTTGTCACCTAAAAGCTGACAATGCATCTCTTTAACTAGCAACGTAAGCGTGTCTCAAGAAGGACTTGTCTAAGTAGACTGTACCATTTCGAGAGAGTCTCTTTGAATATGATCAGGACGGGTAATAACTTCAAGCTAGTCTAACTAGTGATGTAAGCGTGTCTCGAATTGGTCATGTTCACTGAGATTCAATCAATTCAAAAGTGCAAACTCCACCCAACATGTGTAAATTACTATTTATAACTATATAAGCACATGTGGAGGGGGAGTATTTCTGAAAAGTATAAAACTCTCAAAGTGTTAAACAAATATGTCTTATAATCATAAAACGCTTTGAGAGATTTTCAAATAAGTGGTTTATGGCAACGTAGGATAGTCATGAAGTTATAAGGTGACTAAGGTTAGGAAACCGTCCTATGATCCGCTAGAGCCGGAGGGATCTACCCAAGGACAATACCAATAGTTTAGTACTAGAAAGTCCTTAGGTATGATATGAAAAAAAAGGAGTAAAGAATGAAAGGAGAAAGAAAGGGGTTGAAGAATTAAAAAGAAAAGTAAAGATAAGGGTGAAAACAAATAGCCCTCCATATGTTCAACCTTAGGGCAGAAACCGGGTTCAATTCATATGCTACTGGTTGTTGCTAAGGCGACACCGGTATTGAAGACAAAGTCGTCATGGACCCAGTGACGCACTGCACTAAACCTTCTAAGCCACTCAAGTTCTCTCAAAAGAGCTTGTTTCATTCTCAAGGGGAACCCTGCATAATCTATCGACCGCTCATTACGAGCTATGTTGATATTGAAACAGGAGACACCGCTCCAGTCTCCGACCACTAAAATTGCACTTATCGAGTCTAGAGCCGCGAGATAACATAAAAAGATCTCTTAGGAATACTTGATACTTCTACACTGGTGGTCCAACATTAAGGACGCCAGATGTACAGAGTCCTACGCAGATCTTAGCAATCTGCCAGAACGTTTATGAGAGAATTTACATAAGTAATTCTCAGTGATTGAACGGAAACTCCTGCCAGGGTCAACATCAAACAGCCCTGACAGCAGGTCACTTCGGTAACTCCTTGTGGGTTACGCTTAGTGTTCGTGGTGGTTCCAAACAGTCTACAGTCGTGGGGTGATCTCCAGCGACTCACCTGAATCATTGATTTACTTAGTAGATCTTGTAAGCCCTTTCGGGGGTATCTGGTTCGGGAACGGTCTTGGCTAGGGTTAGAGAGAGTTTTCACACTATGTTGTTAACGATCTCTAATTCCAAACCTGTAAGTACCGGTTGTATTATTGCTAACTTTCTTATGCAGGTACCATCCATAACACTAGTTTCCACATGCTCATACATACTTCCCAACGTCAAAGTCATTTCAAAGTAAAGTCAAAGAAAAGTTCCCACGTTGATCAAAGCAGAATAAAGTTCAAAAGAAAGATTCTTCATTGCTCAAAGGAATCTTCAAAGTTTAAAGACAAAGATCAAAGTGAAAGAACGGGAATAACAAATGTATGAATCACAAAGACTAAAGACATATGAGCATGTTGGAAAGGCGTACAACCACCTGAGGGAGAAAAGTGACGGAAAGGCGGACAACACCATAACTCATTCACCAATCACAACAACAAAGAACAAAGATCAAAGAACAATGGAAATCACTTTATTAAAGATTCTCGAAAGACGTCTAAAGCTATGAATGTCAAAGTTTAAAGACAAAGATGAAGACGTCTTGCAACCTTGCAACCTTGATGACCGATCCTTAGGGGGAGATTGTTGGGAACACGTTTTACTATTATTTCCAAGTCTCGGTCATTTGTAATAATTATAGGTTGCTTATTTATCTTATTACAATGTTTATGTTAAGTTGTAAAGGCTTATGAAAGCCCATAGGGCCTAAAGCCCACACGTATGGAAGGAGAAGAGTAGGGAGTGTTGCCCTAGCTCTTCCTCCTATAAATAGGACCTCTTGTACACCTTAAACAATGTTGGTTATTTCATTTACATAAAGGAACTCTTGCACTTTTATCTTTCTTATTGTTATAATCAACCAAACATCTCTTTCTCTCTTTTCTATACTTGTGTATTCACTAAATCATGACCTAACAGCTTATTAGCCCTCTAAACTTGCCCCTTTAAGCTGTTTTAGCTCAGCAGCCATAGGATTAGGATTTGCTAGATTAGTGCTCATTAGGTGGTTGCTTCTGCTTATTTGCTCCCACTTAGCTTATTTAGGTCCCCCTAGTTAAGGTTTAGCTTATTTTCCCTTTAAGTCAGCTTATTATAGCTTATTTGTAGTTTTAGCTTTTTGAATTCCTTTTATAAGCCTTTTTCTTGGACTGCTTATTCATTCCCATTTAAACTGCTTATTTAGGTCCTTTTAAACTTATTAGGATTTCCTTAGATTGCCTTTGCTTATTTCCCCTTTAGTTCATACCTTTTATAGCTTATTTGAAGCTTTTTAAGTTTCAATTTCCATTTACAAGCTAATACCAACTGTTTACTTATGCCCATTGAATCTGCTTATTGAGTGCTTTTCAAAAAAAAGTATTAGTTTGAAAAATGTTCATTTCCATGTGTTTAATAGTTTGTTTTGAAAATTTTGAAAAATCAAATGTTTTTTGCAAAAAGCAAGAGGCAGCTCAACCTGAGACTCTTGGCTCAAACCAGACACAACACACACACTCCCGACCATCTGCCCTTGGGACTTCTTTGGGTATAGAATGCATAATTTAATACTTATCCCCTTTTAGGCCTTTTTGCTTATTTAGCTTATTTAGCTTATTTTCTGCTTATTTACAACTGCTTATTTGCACTTCTTATTTTTCTTAGCTTAGTTATAGTATAATTTAATTTCCTGCCAAATTTTAGATTTTTCCCAAATCGTTTACTATTTTTAATCATTTTATTTAGTTATTTTATTAATTAATTCATAATAAATTAAATAAAAGTTAAAAAAATAAAATTCTTTTTTTTTCAAAATTTTCTTTTATCATTAGGATCGTAAGAAAAATAGTTTGGTACCCGTAGGACTAGCGTAGCTCAAATTTCACTTTTTATTTT
This sequence comes from Artemisia tridentata subsp. tridentata, assembly GCA_021014915.2. Classification (NCBI taxonomy): domain Eukaryota; kingdom Viridiplantae; phylum Streptophyta; class Magnoliopsida; order Asterales; family Asteraceae; genus Artemisia; species Artemisia tridentata. The sequence continues at coordinate 130,575,096 of CP139505.1, read as the reverse complement.
GCGTAGTCGCGTTATTTTTAACATAACGCGCGTTTTTAACTTAGTTTGTGTTTTAGGATTCCCTAGCTCCCGATTCTCGTTCCCTTAGCTTTTTAAGTAGTTTTTAAGTTTCATTTAGCTTCCCTAGTATAAATTTGCCTTTTGGTTGCGTTTATTTTGTCTTTTGTGCGTTATTTGTATTTACTTTTGCGTTTTGTTATTTAAAATTCAAAATAACTCCAAATAACTTCACAACCATTTCTTTCAAGCATTTTAATCTCCAAACCAAAACGATATCGCCCATTCACACCTCGTTAGGACACGACCCGGGTGACACTTGCCCGGTATCACATATATATATATCGTATTCACGGGTTTTGCAAGTCAGCCTTTTCACAAAGGTTGACTAGTCAATTCCACCCACGTCTACTTTGTATTTATTTGATACGCATCCTGCACGCCTATCAAATTTTGGCGCCGCTGCCGGGGAGGTTGTGTTGCGACAATATCGTTACGGTTTTAACGATTAGTGACTTGAAGATCCTTCGTCAATAAGTTATCGCTTTCAAAAATATATAAAACACAAAAATATTTTTATTTTCTTTTTTATATATTTATCAGATTAAAAATACAAAAACATTTTCCGTTTTTCTTGTTAAATAAAAAAAAAAAAAAAACCATCGAGAAACATTCGATAGAATACTACTTAACTGGGGGTATGACCATTAATAAGTTCCCAAACAAAAGATTAAAACTTGCCTTTGTATCCTTGTGAATTCGGTTCACTTTTGATTGATAAAAGAGAGGTTCTTGGATGGTTCTGACATTAAATTGCGAACCGAAGTAGAACGGGTACTTAAGTAGCATTTATTGCTCACCTTTGTTCTCCCGCCACTCTGTGAATTTTTCATTCATAGTAACCATTCACTTGTGATTATTGGTTTAAGTTCACCTTGTCTTTTTGATTCGGTCTCATTGAGTTGTTTTTTGAAAAACCCAAAATTTTTTTCTTCTCAATTTATTTTTACAAAATGTTTATCAAAAACCCCAAAAATATTCATCTTTACCCTCTTACCTTTTTGATTCTTCATCCCTTACCCTCTGAAACCCTTTGATTCTTTTCTATGTCGTATCCACACCAATTTGGTTGTCAATGGTGTGGTGGTCCTCATAATGGTGGTAATTGTCCCGGTTGTAGCATGGTAGAGTCAGGAAACGGGTCTGTCTATAACCAGAATCCGTATTCTTACCATAACATAACTGATTTATTCCATCAGCCACCACATCATGAGATACAAACATATTCTTGTGAATTTTGTGGAAGTCCTCACCAAGGATTTGATTGTCAATCAGGAAACACGTTTGTCTATGAACAGTTTTCTGGTGACAATCAGAACTTTGGAAATGACCAATATCCATATTATTCACCAATTCTGTCACAACAACCATATTGTTGTGAGTACTGTGGAGGTCCACACTTCAGTTCTGATTGTCAAACGAGGAATCTATTTCCTTGTAACAATTACGAATCTTCGTATCATGACCAACCTCTACAGTACCAAATGAATCAGGCACCACCTCAGCCTCAGCCAATTCCTCAAAATCTTCTCCTTGATCTTCTGGATTTAGTAAAAGATTTGAAGGGATTTAAACGTGCCCAAGAAAATCCCCATGAGAAATCCATGGAAGAATTGTTAGCCGAAGAGCATGCTGCTAAAATAAATTCCCAAATTGCCATTGAAAATTCTATTAGGGAATCAATGGAAAAAGAAAAAGCAGCCAGATCTAGCTCTCAATTTCGTTTCATTCCTGATGACAGTGATGATGAAGATACCCTTGATATTCTTCAATTTTATAAAGATTCATCAAGTTCATCAGTTGAAATTCCATCTGTTATCACACCCGAAGTTCCCACTAACTCTCTAAGTATGGGGGACGAGCATCTTAGCACTATTCCTGAAAAGGAATCGGACGAATTCATAAAGTCTAGTGTTGAGAACCTTGTCCCAATCCCATGTGAGTTCCAGGGAATTTTTGATCATATGTGTGATATGACTCCTCCTCTCGACTTTCCAAATGATCGTGATGAGATGTCCTCCGATTCTGATGATGACTATTCTTTATCTTGTGGAGACATCAATTATGTGGAGGAATTACCTTCTGAGCTCGTCAGCTTAGAAGAAGAGAATGATGAAGAAATTGACACTGAAATTCAAGACGAAGCTCTTCGTGAAACATTATTGAATGTCAATCTTCTCATTTCTAAAATCGAGGCTTTAAATGAAAAACCTATTTCATATCCTATCCCCGTTGAGGATAGTGACCTTTTTTCCGATGATTCTATTCCAGAATTTGAAGCCTTCCATTTTGATCATATGGGAGAGAAGATTAGTGGCAGTACCACTTCTCATTCTTATCTTTCTCCCCCCGAATATGAATCATTCACCTTTGAGGAGTTCGCCGGTGAACTCACTCACATTGATCCTCTTCCATCAAGAATTGAGAATCCAATCAATGGGTTATTTGAGCAAAATGATCTACATCATTTGTTACCCGAGATTGAATCATTTTCTTTTGAGGATTTTACTGTGGTTGATATTTTCAACTCATTCCTCTCCGAGGATAAAATTTTCAAACCCGGTATATTACTTTTTGAGAAAACTCACGTGGATGAGTTGTCTTGCAAAAGGAGCTTCAATGATAAGATTCATGATATGGAAATTATGAAGTCTCCTTTTGATGATGATGAGTTTGTCATGATTGTTATCATGACTTTCTTTCCTTTCCTCACGTATCCCGTGACTTCTCTTTTTCTTCACTCCTTCGGGAGTGAGGATACCATCTTTGACCCCGGCATCACCGCTTATAGTTTCTACTATTTAAAGCCGGGTATATCTCATCGGTGTGGAACATTCACATACTTCAATGTTTATCCAAACATCTTGAATGAAAGTCCGATGGAGATTGTCTCTTCCACTTGCTTCCCCAAGAACCAATGAATTCGGGGTCGAGTCAAGCTAGCGACTCGGTTAACAAAAACAGTAGCACAACATGGGTTTTCACCCATGTTTCTGACTTCTTTCTTCTTTCTAACACTAAGTGTGGGGGAACTCCCGTACTGTGCTTTGTTTGTGTGTTGTTTGCTCATGTTTTCAGGTTTCCCTCGGATCGTGATGATTGACGCGCCTGTTTTCAATCCAGCCGCCCAATATCCTATCCTTTTGCTAATGATTATTTAGGGATATATTTTTAATCCTTTTTGTGAAAAATAGATTTCCTTTTCACACTTGGCTATTAGTATTATCTTTTTACGTTCAAAGAGTCGGCATAATAGCCGGGACTTTGAATATTGAGGAGAATATTCAATTCTAAGTGTGGGGGGGGGGGGAATTCTATCGAATTTTGTTCACATGTGTACCTTCTAGTTCCCTAGTACCCTCGTTTTGGCCAAAATTTTAAAAAAAATTTTTGATTTTAAGCAAGAAAATGTGTGAAAATAAGTGCTTTGCACAATAAAAATAAAGAAAATAAGTGTTTTAGTCTTGATTAGGTTGAGAACAAAGGGAATCCCGACTCTGCTAGAGTGTTGATCTAGCTGCTTCCTTAACACATATACTAAGTTTTTACGAATTGTGCAAATGAGAATGCTAAGCGTAGAGTAGTTGGTTCTCTTTAGAGCTTATATAAGTAATCTATGGCTTTTTCTCCCAGTAGCTCCTAATCTGATCTTAATACGTGCTGTTTTCAAACTTTTGACCATCGAAATTGTTTTGTTACGTAAACAAGTTTTTATGCAAAGTTAATATAGAGTACTAGTTCAAATTTTTATTTAAATTTGGAACAAGCATACTTTCCAAAAAACTTAATAAAATTGCAAAATGAAGCAAGTAAAATTGCTAAATGATGTGAAAGTTATGTGAAAAAGTATGTTGTGTTAAAAAAAAAAAAAAAAAAAAAAAAAAAAAAAAAATGATGAAAAAATGATGAAAAGAAAGAAAAAATGAAAAAAAAAATGAGAAAAATTGAAATAAAAAAGATGTGTTGAATAAAATTAGAATAAATAAATAAATGAAACTTGCTTTTTCTTAAATCTAAATCGAAAGTTGAACTAGTATTCGTTAATTTTGTATAAAGATCAAGCGGTAATTTAGAGATTGTTGATTTCGAAAGACCCCGAAAGCTCCGATACTATTCTCACGGGTGTAAAAACCTAGCCTCCTAAGCTTCGGCTAAAAGGACAAACTGATAAGAAATTCGCCACATGGAGTGATCTCATCTTTGCGTCTTTAATCTCTAAATGATCGTTGTTGTTATCTGTTTACTTTTAATTTTAACTTGTCGAGGAATATCAAAAATCTTTGAATCAAAATCCCGCCAATTCCGGTACTATTCTCTGTGGGGTGTCAAAATCCTGGTCACCTAAAACCAACTGGTTTGGGATATGCCGAGAAGAAAGCCGTTACATGGAAAAGGCCATTTTTGATTCTTAAATTTCTGAGGTTCCCGATGGGTTAGAATTGGACTTAAGTAAATAACAACCGTAATGTGTGTCGATTTTTGTGGTCAAACTTTTGAAAATATGCACACACGCCTAAACTTTACAAATTGCGGGAGTGAAAAGTTAAGTCTCGGCTTACATAGATTATTAGTATAAGTAGTGTTAGCATTCTACAAAAACATTTGCACATATGAGTTTAAGTTTAGTTGGAAGTATAAAAAAGAGGATGACGATTTCAATTCCCTGGAAACACCCATTTTGTGTGAATCCCGTTCCATGATACCATTTTTGAAAATCAAGCATTTTGTCTATTTTGTTCTTAGTTTAAATTTCTTGTATCGAATTAAAAGATGAAACGAGATATACTTAGGTATTTATTTTGATCCTTTCATTACTTTATATGATCGGATTGCTAGGGACTAGCAATAGTTTAGTGTGGGGGATTGATGAGTATGCAAATACTCATCATTTTATACCCATTTTAGACCATAAAAATACTAAAAACACCCAGAAATGACCAAATAATGTACAGATATCCTTGGTTTGTGTTTTTATGTGTTTCAGGTACAAAGGATTGAAAACAGAGAGAAAACGAGCATTTTTGGATCGACTCGATTATAGCTGTGCATTTGGATTATCAAAGACGGAATCAGAGTTAACCCCGGGATACATTTTTGGAACGAGTTTGGAAAAACGAACCCAAAAACCAAATAATATTTTTATGGGCCAACCCAACCCCTTTTAATGGGCCGGGACAACCCATTAATCTATTACTAAACCCTTTACCCAATTAACCCTTTTTATTTACCCAACTCATTATATAAACCCACTAAATCCAACCCAACTCCAATTCCCAGGCCCATCACTACCACCCAGCCCAACCCTTTTATTATAAAAACGGGGTCAAAGGGTCAACGCCCCCTTCCCCTTCCTTTTTGCCGCCAAAACATAAACCCAGACACCAGAACCTGCCATCTCCAACAATCTTGTCCCCCCTCCTCTTCCCCAAACACCTACCAAGCCACCCTACTCCACCACTCCACAAGTCAACCCCCACTTGCTAATAACCTCCCCCCTCCTCCACGTTGGCAATCCACAACCTGTTTTGACGCCAAAACTGTAATCAAGGCTTGAGATTGTTTTTACTTTAATCCAACGACTGGGATTTACTCAAGGAAGCACAAGGAGTGCTTTTGCACTGTTTTATCTCAGTAAACAAGCAAAAGGAAGAAAGAAGCCCTAGTTTTAAATTAGTATAAATACAAGTTGTATGCCATTTTTATAAGGCAGTAGAAGTTAGGTTTTAATTAGGAGTAGCTTTATTTTTTTAATGTCTCTTTAGCTTTCAGTATTGCATGTTACTTTTAAATTCACTATAGCTCAGCTTATTTCCCTACTCACCAACTGCTTATTTGCTTTCTAGTTACTCATGTATGCTTATTGATAGCTTTTCAATGCTTACTTGCAGTTTAAATATGGTTTGTATCTGTTTTTCATTAAAAGTCATATAAAAACCAATAAATTAGCTTATAGGTTTTAGCTTATTTTAGTGCTTACTTGCTGTTCATTATTGCTTATTTAGTCTAAACTTAGCTTAATTCATCATTTGTCTTTCAAGTCTTTGCTAAAAATCCTGTTCTTTCATTTAAAAAACCAAAACAGACCCTTTAAGGGGTGTTTGGCACAAGGCCATTTCTAGCCCAAAACCTTTTTTTATCCTCAAATCCAACTTAGATCAGCTTAGGTTTAGTCTTATTAGTAATTTGAAAGTTAAATGTGACATTTTCAAGTAATTTTATAGTAGTTTAAGCAAGTTTTCTAAAAACTTTAAGATAGACTGCCATTTTAAAAAAGATAGGGTAGAATCTCATTTAGGCTTCATTAGTTGTATTTTTTGGCTCATTTTAGTTCATAACAGGTTCCCTGAGTTGTGTGGTTCCTGGTCATTGACTTTCTAAGTCAAAAATTCCAAATTTGACCCATAATCATACCCTGCTGCAACAGTCCCTAAATGCCCAAGCAGCCTATGTTGCTCATTTTTAATTTCTTTATTTCTAGTCCTTACGCCCTGAAATTTGGTTTATAGCTTATTTTGTTGCTTATCTTACTTCTGGTATTTTTGTTTTATTTTTAGGAATTATTTTAGATAGCTTATTAGCCCTCTAAACTTGCCCCTTTAAGCTGTTTTAGCTCAGCAGCCATAGGATTAGGATTTGCTAGATTAGTGCTTATTAGGTGTTTGCTTCTGCTTATTTGCTCCCACTTAGCTTATTTAGGTCCCCCTAGTTAAGGTTTAGCTTATTTTCCCTTTAAGTCAGCTTATTATAGCTTATTTGTAGTTTTAGCTTTTTGAATTCCTTTTATAAGCCTTTTTCTTGGACTGCTTATTCATTCCCATTTAAACTGCTTATTTAGGTCCTTTTAGCTTATTAGGATTTCCTTAGATTGCCTTTTGCTTATTTCCCCTTTAGTTCATACCTTTTATAGCTTATTTGAAGCTTTTTAAGTTTTCAAATTTCCCATTTACAAGCTAATACCAACTGTTTACTTATGCCCCATTGAATCTGCTTATTGAGTGCTTTTCAGAAAAAGTATTAGTTTTGAAAAATGTTCATTTCCATGTGTTTAATAAGTTTGTTTTGAAAAATTTGAAAAACAAATGTTTTTTGCAAAAAGCCAAGAGGCAGGCTCGAACCTGAGACCTCTTGGCTCAAACAGACACAACACACACACTCCCGACCATCTGCCCTTGGGACTTCTTTGGGTATAGAATGCATAATTTAATACTTATCCCCTTTTAGGCCTTTTTGCTTATTTAGCTTATTTAGCTTATTTTCTGCTTATTTACAACTGCTTATTTGCACTTCTTATTTTTCTTAGCTTAGTTATAGTATAAGTTAATTTCCTGCCAAATTTTAGATTTTTCCCAAATCGTTTACTATTTTTAATCATTTTATTTAGTTATTTTAGTAATTAATTCATAATAAATTAAATAAAAGTTAAAAAAATAAAATTCTTTTTTTCAAAATTTTCTTTTATCATTAGGATCGTAAGAAAAATAGTTTGGTACCCGTAGGACTAGTGTAGCTCAAATTTCACTTTTTATTTTGCGCAGTCGCGTTATTTTTAACATAACGCGCGTTTTTAACTTAGTTTGTGTTTTAGGATTCCCTAGCTCCCGATTCTCGTTCCCTTAGCTTTTTAAGTAGTTTTTAAGTTTCATTTAGCTTCCCTAGTATAAATTTGCCTTTTGGTTGCGTTTATTTTGTCTTTTGTGCGTTATTTGTATTTACTTTTGCGTTTTGTTATTTAAAATTCAAAATAACTCCAAATAACTTCACAACCATTTCTTTCAAGCATTTTAATCCCCAAACCAAAACGATATCGCACATTCACACCTCGTTGGGACACGACCCGGGTGACACTTGCCCGGTATCACACATATATATATATCGTATTCACGGGTTTTGCAAGTCAGCCTTTTCACAAAGGTTGACTAGTCAATTCCACCCACGTCTACTTTGTATTTATTTGATACGCATCCTGCACGCGAATCAACAACCCTATTGAAAAGTCTGTTTGCATTGCCATGTTTTGAAAAAGCTTTTGTTGCAGGCATGGTGTTGGAAAGGTTTTCTTATGAGATTTAAGTTCATTATGTCTTTTTTTTAAAAATGTTTGAACAAATCTTGGATACATCAAAAACTTGGTTTTGCTTTTCAGAGTACTAACCATACTCTCAAAGATTAATTTTGAAAAGTTAAAAGTCTTATTTGTTGATAAGCATATGAGAGCAATAGCAATATTGCTACTGAATTGCTCCCATGTTGTTTTCTTTGGACTCAGACAATGTAAGAGAGTATGGATGAAAAATATCCATTGGGGTGAGAAACATCCTTTTTGAAAAGTGAGTTTATGATCAGTTGTATCATACCCCATTCTAGCAATTTCTTGCCAAATTTCAGTGTTTGGCAAATCATGGATACCTTTGGAATCTGCTAATTGGAGATGTCTCCTAACAGACCTCTCAGTAACAATGATTTGCTTGCCATCCACTATTGCATGTATTTCTTTGTCTCCATTCTCACTAGTTTGGATAGTTGCAGTCTGCCAAAACATTGTGATTTGAGAAACATAAAGAGTACGGTTACAAGTAAGAGCATACCTAATATGAGTTGTGTTCAGGAAGTCCACAATCTCATGAAAGATTGGTCCATCACCCTGCTCTGTTTTCTCCAAGAATGCCACCTGGTTGTGAGTCTTAACGAATTCCAAATTAGCCATGATGATGTATGCAAGTTATGACAGAAAATTGATCGTATGTGGTTGAATTAAAGATGTAGTAAGCCAATTGGGATTTTATAAAGATACTGTTAGGGTTTGATATTTTTGTGCAAGGATAATAATTATCTTTAGAAAGAGAATAAGTGAAATATTTGGAAAGAAGATAATTATCCTTTAGAGAAACCCTATAAGTATGGTAATAAACGGGTTTACCTAACGGCTATATTAAAAATTAGTTACTGACACAACAGTTGTAATGGCTAGTTCAGCAGTAAAAAATTTTACATTAGCAGTACAGACGGTTGCCTAGCAGTACAAACTTTTTGACAAATTTTTTTTAAGAAGCAGTATAAACTTAATTTTGATTTTAAAAACAATATTGCCCACTCATAGTTTTGAGCAAACTATCAGCTATCAACAGATTTGATATGTCTTTACCAATAGCCGTTTGCTTTGGACTAGCCAACTCTTCACTGTGAAGTATGGTGAGTTGAATACCATATAGTTTTTGGTAAACTATCAACCATAAACGGATTTGAGAAGTCTTTACAAGAAACCGTTTGTTCTGGACTAGCCAGTTCTTGGTGTTTGTTAAATATGGTGAACTGATTACCATTTGTTGTGTGGAAACATCACACACAGTGAAAACACCAATGCACAACCTTCTCAAAGTACAGCTTTACTCAATTTGCATTCTCAACCTGCAATTGTTAGTCCAAAACCAAGAAAAACACAAAACAAAGTATTTTCCATTTGACTATCATCAATACTGACTAACAGTTCTACACAACAGACTTAATTTGTACTAGCAGTACAAATAATATATAGCAGTACCAATTGACACACCTAGCAGTACAAACTTTACAAGACAAAAATCATTCAAAGATAAAAACTTTTAAGGGTTAAGCATTCCAATTCCTGCAACCAAGTACTGAAACCTCCCCACATCAAAACCTTTAGTTAATAAATCAGCAAAGTTGTCATCTGTATGAATCTTAACTGTTAGGAATTAAATGTTCTGAAGGTTAGTATCAAGAATTACACGATCACAAGGTCAGTTCTGCTCAAGAAAATACACCAAGTTGATTCTGCTGCTGGTTGATTCTGCTGCTGGTTGATTCTGCTGCTAGTTGATTCTACTGCTGGTTGATTCTGCTGCTAGTTGATCTTGCTGCTAGTTGATTCTGCTGCTGGTTGATTCTGTTGCTGGTTGATTCTGCTGCTAGTTGATTCTGATGCTGGTTGATTCTGTTGCTAGTTGATTCTGCTGCTGGTTTATTCTACTGCTGGTATGACTCATCCTACTGCTAAATAGATAAGCTTTGCGTATTCTACTGCTGATAGACACGTGTACACAGATATTATGTGTATAAAAGTCAAGTATATTCAGTAGATAATATCTTTCATCAGTCATGAAATTGAACACTCTAAATGAGTTGTAAACATAGATACATGTTGTATCTTAATGACTGACACACTCAACATAAGCTAGCTAATAGTTCGACAAGACTTGACAATATTGTAAAGATCTCCTTGGACTATAAAAGGAGATCTTAGCTTAGATTTTATGTGTGCCTTTGATAGAACAAAAAGAACAAACACAATAAAATCATAAGACAAAGAAACATAAGATTCAAGGTTTTGTAACCCTAGTGATAGTGAAGATCACTCATATTATTCTCAATAATATTGAATCGTTTGGTAATATATTTTCATTGTTCATTGTTCAACAACAAACATAACTGTTCCATTTCCATTAACAAATAACCTTCTAAGTGTGGTTAAGTAGATTCCGCATACTTAATCATATTCACTCAAGATATCATATACACACGTTACAAAGGTTTAACCACCTTCCAATGTATACAATCCTCTCAAGTGGTATCAAAGCCAGGCTGATATCTTTGATTTAGAAGAAATAGAAGAAATGGATGTACAAGATACTCAGGCTACAAATATTGCTGCAAAGTTGCCCATGATCAAACAGAATGAGTTTGAGTTATGGAGGTTAAGGATTGAGCAATACTTTATGGTTCAGGATTATGCTCTTTGGGATATTATTATGAATGGTGATTCTTTTACACTAGGTTATACAGATGTCATTCTTGAAGGCAAAATAGATAGGAGAAGAAATACTGGACCAGTTACTGGTGAAGAAAAGATGCAGAAAAGAAATGATCAAAAAGCAAGAAACTTGTTGCTTATGACCATTCCTGGTGAGCAGATGCTATCCTTTAGCAAGTATCCTGATGCAAAAAATCTTTTTGAAGAGATTTGTGCATGGTTTGGTGGTAATGAAACTACCAAGAAAACACAGAAGACATTGCTGAAACAACAATTTGAAAACTTTAATTCAAATAGCAATGAATCTCTTGATAAGCTGTTCTCAAGACTGCATAAGCTTGTCAGTCAGTTATTTGTGTTAGGGGTTGAGACATCAAAGGAAGATCTCAACATGAAGTTTTTGAGAAGTCTACCTGATGAGTTCCATACTCATGTGGTTGTCTGGATGAATAAGCCAGACATTGAAACCATGAAACTCAATGATTTGTACAACAACTTCAAAATTGTTGAACAAAGTCTAAAGAAGTCTGGAAACTATAGTACTAGTTCTGGAAATGTGGCACTCTTGTCATCTCCTAGTATTAGTAGGTCTGAAGAGGTAGATGAAGATAAAGGTGTTTCTAATGCTAACTATGGTGGTCCTACTACTAGTTCACAGAAGAATGTTGCTGGACTTGGAGATCCATCATTCTATGTATTTATGTCTAGTCAATCTAGTGGTTCTACTCTAAATCATGAAGACCTTGAGCAGGTGGATGATGATGATTTAGAAGAGATGGATATCAAGTGGCAGGTTCCTTTACTTAGCATGAGGGCTAAGAAGTTCTGGCAGAGAACTGGTAAGCAGATTACCATCAATGGTAATGAAACTGCTGGGTTTGATAAAAAGAAAGTGGAGTGTTTCAACTGCCACAGGCTGGGACATTTTGCTAGAGAGTGTAGAAACCCAACGAAGCAGGATAATAGAAACACATGGTATAAGCAAGAGAAGAAGAAGGAAGTCACAGTGGAAGAACCAAGGGCTATGCTAGCCATAGATGGTGTTAACTATGATTGGAGCTTCTTGGATGATCAAGAGGAAGCACTGATATGTGTCTAAATACACATATATTTTATACTGTTTAACCCCACAAAAACAGTCAAAAACACTTTTAAAAGTCTCAAAAAGCAGAAAATATCTTTAGACTGTGTTTTATTCATAAATTGGCAAAAATAGTCCCTAGTGTTTTAAAATAAAACTTTTTCAAGAAAATTACAAAAATGGTCCTTGAGCTTAAATTTTCTACAAACCAAGCGGACCCTTTCTTATATACTTCATAACCCAGTCCAGTCCAAAGCCCTTATGACCCTCCTGAACCCATTTGAACCCTTGCCAGTCCAAACCAACCCCGTTCTATAATACCAGTCAAATACCGGTCAAACCCACACCCCGTTTTATCCCTTCCCTCTCCCTCACCTCTGAAGCCCAAAACCAGGTGGTTTTGCCACAACTTGGCTGCCACTTTTCCACCTCACTACCTACTACTTACCCTTACCCTTTCCACATCATAACCCCAACCCACAAACATTTAATGCATCCCCATTACTTTTCCCTAAACCAATTCATAAGCCTGTTTTCTGTGCAAAAGTGTACCAACTTGGCTGCTAACCCTCTCTTTGTTGTCTCCTCAACATATGCTAACCTCCAAAGAGCATTAATTGCAAAATTTCGGCTGCAAGATACATATCTCACTTTTGGCGCCAAAATTAGTTTTAACGGCTGGGATCTTTTTGACTCATCCAATGGTCAAGATTGTTGATGGGATATGTTCAGAAGCATGTGGGAAGTCTGATATGCTATATAGAAGGAAGGGGAGGCAAGAGAAAAAAGATATCTAGTGTAACTTTAGTTTATGTATGTTTTTAAGTTAAATTCCATCTCCTAGTTTATGTTTAAGCTTTTAAGCATTGTATTAAGTTATTTCAGTGTTTTGTAAACGTTTTCAAGTAATCAATTTCAAGTTTTCTTCACGAATTAAGTTTATGCCGTTTTTATGCTCAAATTCTCAAGTTCACTTTTGTGTTGTTGTAGTTGATTATATGGACTGAAATAGATCATATAAGCTCCCATAAAGCTTCTGAAAGCTTTTAGAAACCATAAAATTCAGTTTAGTGATAAAAACCAAAAATACCAAAAAATCACATAAGTAGATAAAAATCAAGAAATTCAGCAATGATGATCAAGAAAGCTGGAGCAGGGTAAATCTTGGATGGCCTTTGGGTTCAGAAATTGATTTGAAGGGTATTTCAGTTGGTCCTTGGTCCTTGTTCTTTAATCTCAGTTGAAGTTCAGTTGTAAGCATTGTTAAGCAATTTTTGCATTTCACTCCAATATTAGTTTCTAGCTTGAATACTTGTGTGTCTTGTGTTTCTATGTTGTAGTTAAGTAGAATCATAGATTAAAACAGGTTGCTTGTTCTTTAAAATTTGTAGTTGCTTAAAATCTTGTTTTCACAGTCATATTAGCATAATTGTTGTTTCTGTGTTTTATGTTGTTATTGCTGCTGGATCCTACTTATTTAGTCTTATGGAATGATAATACAATCTCTGAAACAAGTTTTATGGTCTTAATCTGGTATTAACTTTGATAATCTTCAAGATCACTTTCTTAAAGAGTGTTTGGAATTATTGTCTTAACTGTGATAGAAATTGTGTATGATATTGTTCTTGTTTGATGTATGTCATGTATGAATCTATTAACTCAGCTAAGTCATAAAAACTAGTGCTCATTTGAAAGAAAGTCAGTAATCACTTTGACTCCATCTTGCTTGTTGCTCTGTTGCAATATTTGGTTCCATATTCTCCACTTTAGTTTGGTAGTTGTTAATCTAGCTTGATTTAATTTCTTTTTAACTTTAAATAACTTAATCAGTTAGTAGTGTAAGATCTAAGATCATTTTAATCAACTTTAGTTAAAATACTGCCTTCAGCAGAATCACTTTTGCTGCTATCAGCAGAATCATTTTTCACCTTCAGCAGAATTGACTTTTGCTTTCAGCAGAATTGCATTTCTGCTGCCTTCAGCAGGAACCATTTTTCATTATCAGCAGTATCATCCCCTATCAGCAGAATTGCTTTTGTATTAGCAGCAGGTTGTTTTTGTACAAGCAGTACTTTGTTACTCCAGCAGTACCTTGCTTTTTACTCCAGCAGTACCTTGAGTTTTGCTCTAGCAGGCTCTTTTTACAATAGCAGTACTTTGCTCTAGCCTTGGCAGTACCTTTCTCTTTGCTTAGTTCCTTTACTCCTTCAGTTCAGTTAATCTTTCATCTTGTTAATATTGTTTGTTTCAGTTAATTTCATTCACAATCTTGTAGTGTAATCAAAAATCAAACCTCTTTAACTGGTTACCTTTTCACGAACACTTGATCACAAATTGTTTTAAGCACAATTTCATGCTTCGTTGGGATTAAACAACCCAGGGAAAAACTATACTACTCCCTTGGATTTTTGCATTGTGCCCTTTCTAGTTTGACTTTAGTTGACCACAACCGTGGTTGATTTAGGTTGACTGTTTTGGGGCCAGTCAAATTTTGGCGCCGCTGCCGGGGAAGCTTGTTGCGTGTTTTAAATAGTTTGCAGTATCGTGTTCTTGAATTCCCATCTGTGTATATCTTCCATTCCTTGTATACCTTATATAAAGCAAAACACTTGGGAAGTTAATTCGTTTAACTGATCAAGTACCAAAAATATCATACATAAATCCCATAAACATATAAAACACAAAAATATTTTTCTTTTGTTTCTATTTATATATAAAAGATAAAGATACTAAAAGAATTTTTGTTTAATAGCAACAACAATAAAAATAAACCGTCGAAAATCAAGGCAGAACACCTACCAACTGGGGGTGTGACCATAATAAGTTCCCAAACATAAGATTAAAACTTACCTTTGTGTTACTTGTGAGTGGTGTACCTTTTTCAAAGAAGCCACTTATCTTGTGATTATTGGTTTAAGTTCACTGTGAATTTGCCTCGAATTTGTTTTAATTGGATCAGTTTTCATTTCTCAAAAACATAAAAAAATAAAAAACAACAAACCCAAAAAGATTCTCCTTTCCCATTTTCATAATTCTCTTGACTCTAAGGTTTCTTAGAGATAAATCCAGTGTATGCGCACTCGTTCTTCAAGGTCTGTGAGCCCATTACGTGAGCTTGTCAGGATTCCAAGAAGGCGTATTCGTAGACGTTCTGCCCCAACAGTTGGATCTCCAATCCAAACTGCCCACACAACCTCTGTTATCATGGCAGAGGAACTTCCTATGTGTGAGCTTCTCCAAGCACCCATCGAGGGTTATGGAGATGCTATTGTTGTCCCAGCCATTGTGGCTGAGAATTTTGAGCTCAAAACTGGGTTACTAAATCTTGTAACCTCAAATCAATATTATGGTTTTGAGAGGGACGATCCTCATTCTCACATTCGATGGTTTAACAAGATTGCATCTACCATCCGATACAAGAATGTCCCTTCTGATGCTATCAAACTCCTTCTGTTTCCATTTTCCCTCGAGGGACAAGCCCGGATTTGGCTTGAAAAACAACCCCCTCGATCAATCGAAACATGGGAAGATTTGGTGAAGAAATTTGTGAACGAATTCTATCCTCCTTCTAAAACCACGAGTCTTAAAAACGAAATCATTAAGTTCACACAGAAGTTTGATGAATCCTTTAGTGAATCATGGGATCGTTTTAAGGAATTGCTTCGCAAATGTCCTCACCATGGTTTCTCCGAGTTGATGCAACTCGATACTTTCTATAACGGAGTGAGTCAATCTGATCAAGATTCTCTTAATTCCTCCGCTGGAGGTAATTTCTTGAGCAAAACCGTAAAAGAAGCTTTAGCGATCATTGAAAACAAATCTAAGGTCCGCACTGCACGAAGCAAACCAGTTGTTTCCCAAGTCAGTGTTGGTCCTTCTTCTTCATCGCCCGTGAGCCAATCTAGCACCGATGCTAAGATCGACAAACTCACAGAAGCCATTCAAGCTTTGGCTCTCTCCAACCAAAAGAAAGTCTCTTTTCCACAAACTTCTTCTCCTGCTGAAGTTAAAAAAGTGGAAGTCTGTGTTACTTGTGGTGGCCCTCATGCCTATTACAATTGTATGGCCACCGATGGTAACCATTTTGAAGCGAATGCTGTAGTCGGGACTTCCAATCAAGGAAGCAACCAATACCGTCCTCCTATGGACCCGAACTACCGTCCTAACCACCACCCTGGACCACCCGGTTTCAATCAACACCAACATGTCCAGAACCGTAACCAAAATCAGAATCGAATGAATCAAGGTTTTCAAAACCAAGGGAATTTTAATCAAGGTCACGGTTTTCAAAATCAAGGACATGGTTTCCAAAATCAAGGTTTCCAAAACCAAGGAAACTTTAACAGAAACCAAGGTCAGGGCAATTTCAACCAAGGGTATTTTCATGGGAACAACCAGAATCAAGGCCCTAATCAAAACAATAGAGGGCATGATGTTCCTAATCAAACTCAAGCCATTGTTCCAACTGGACCATCATCTGATGAGTTATTAATTCAATTCATGAAATCCCAGGACGAAATGAACAAGTTGTTGGTCAGCCAGATCTCTGATATCAAGAAATCTTTAAATGATCGACCCTCGGGCTCAGGTACTTTACCTAGCAACACGGTCGCTAATCCGAGGGGCGATGCAAAGGCGATCACAACCAGAAGTGGTACTTCATATGAGGGACCCTCTACTCCTATTCCTCCTCCATTGTACGATGTGGAAAGTGAACCTGAGGCGACAAAAGACAAAGTGCAAACTCCAAGCTCACAAAGTACAGCACACGTCCAACCTCAAGTTACCCCGAAACCCAAGACCAAACCAGAAGTTGTTCTTGAACCTTCAGTAACCCCTGCTGAAACCCCTAAATCCAAAACTTCTATTCCTTACCCATCACGTTTAGCTGAACAAAAGCTCCGCCAAAAAGCTAGTCATCAAATGGAAAAGTTCTTCCAAATCTTCCAAGATTTGCACTTTGACATAAGCTTTGCGGATGCTATCATGTTGATGCCCAAATTCGCATCAACAATCAAAAGTTTGTTAAGCAATAAGGAAAAACTGTTTGAAATGGCAAAGACTCCTTTGAATGAAAACTGCTCCGCAGTTATCTTGAAAAAGCTTCCCGAGAAGCTTGGAGATCCTGGAAAATTCCTCATCCCTTGTGTTTTTCCAGGAATGGTTGAATGTTTAGCCTTGGCCGATCTTGGTGCAAGCATCAACCTTATGCCTCATTCAGTATGGAAGAAACTTTCTCTTCCCGAACTTACTCCTACCTGCATGACTCTTGAGCTTGCAGATCGTTCCATTTCTCATCCCCTCGGCATTGCTGAGGATGTATTTGTGAGAGTAGGAAAGTTCCATTTTCCAGCAGACTTTGTGATTGTTGATTTCGATGCCGATCAAAGGGTTCCTCTAATTCTTGGAAGAGGATTCCTAAGAACGGGGCGTGCTCTCATTGACGTATTTGAGCGAGAAATCACTTTACGTGTTGGTACTGAAGCTATCACTTTTAACCTCGATCAAACTTCGAGGTACTCCTCAAATTACGACTCTGAATCGGTTAACCGAATAGATGTCATTGATGTAGCCACTGAGGAGTACTCTCAAGAAGTTCTTGGTTATGTTCATAATTCTTTGAGTGATGATCTCACTCATTCTTCTCAACCCATCATAGCCGACTCTTCCCCTTCTCTCACTCCGTTTGAGGGAAGTGATTTCATTTTGGAAGAGATCGAGACTGTTCTCAAGTGTGATTCATTTCTTGAAGGAATTGATGATGCTGAGATTGATCTGGAGGGAGATATTCTTCTTCTTGAGAAATTGTTGAATCAGGACAATTCTCCTCCACTCCCTCCCGTGGAACTTCATAAAGAGGAAATCAAATCAATTGAAAAAGTTGATGAATTTCCTGAGGTTGAGCTCAAGGAATTACCACCTCATCTCGAGTATGCATTTCTGGAGGGTGATGATAAATTACCCGTCATCATTGCTAAGGATCTAAAAGATGAGGAAAAGGCTGCTCTCATAAAGGTTTTAAAGTCACACAAGCAAGCCATTGCTTGGAAACTCTCCGACATCAAGGGTATCGACCCTGAATTTTGTACACACAAGATTCTTATGGAGGATGACTTTAGACCAGCAGTCCAAAATCAAAGACGAGTAAATCCAAAAATCCATGATGTTATCAAACAAGAGGTTCTCAAACTTCTTGATGCAGGATTGATTTACCCGATCTCGGATAGTCCTTGGGTTAGCCCAGTTCACTGCGTTCCAAAAAAGGGTGGCATAACTGTTGTCACGAACGATGAAAACGAGTTGATTCCAACTCGATTGGTTACCGGGTGGCGTGTATGCATTGACTATCGAAAGTTAAATGATGCCACCCGTAAAGACCACTTTCCTCTACCCTTTATGGATCAGATGCTTGAGAGATTAGCAGGAAACGAGTACTATTGTTTCCTTGATGGTTTCTCGGGTTACTTTCAAATCCCCATTGATCCGCAAGATCAAGAAAAAACCACCTTCACTTGCCCATACGGAACTTTTGCCTACAAACGCATGCCTTTTGGCCTATGCAATGCTCCTGGCACGTTCCAACGTTGTATGATGGCCATATTTTCCGACATGATCGGGAAAACTATGGAGGTCTTCATGGATGACTTTTCAGTCATTGGGGATTCGTTCCAATCTTGTCTCTCCCATTTAGAAAACATGCTAAGACGGTGTAAAGACACCAATCTTTGTCTAAATTG
Organism: Artemisia tridentata subsp. tridentata; assembly: GCA_021014915.2. Classification (NCBI taxonomy): domain Eukaryota; kingdom Viridiplantae; phylum Streptophyta; class Magnoliopsida; order Asterales; family Asteraceae; genus Artemisia; species Artemisia tridentata. The sequence goes on along the minus strand of CP139505.1, from coordinate 130,556,453 downwards.
GGAGAAGAGTCATTTTATGGTCAAATAGGGCATTGTCCTCGGCCATAAGATATCTAAGAGCGGGATTGAGGTTGACAGAGCCAAGGTTGATGTCATTGCTAAATTACCTCATCCCATTACCGTCAAAGGTATTCGGAGTTTTTTGGGACATGCCAGATTCTATCGCAGATTCATTCAAGATTTTTCTAAAATCGCTCGGCCTATGACCCATCTCCTTGAGAAAGATGCTCCATTTATCTTCTCACCTGAGTGCATCGAAGCTTTTGAAACATTAAAGAAAAAGCTTACTGAAGCACCGATTCTTGTTGCCCCCGACTAGGACTTGCCATTTGAGCTCATGTGCGATGCAAGTGATTTTGCCATCGGTGCAGTCCTGGGGCAACGCAAAAACAAACATTTTCAGCCTATCCATTACGCAAGTAAAACTATGAACGAGGCTCAAACTCATTACACCACTACGGAAAAAGAATTATTAGCCGTGGTGTATGCGTTTGAAAAGTTTCGGCCATACTTAATCTTGACCAAATGCGTAGTGTATACGGATCACTCGGCTCTAAAATATCTCTTTGCAAAACAAAATGCAAAGCCGAGATTGCTCCGTTGGATTCTCCTCCTACAAGAATTTGATATCATAATTCGTGATAAAAAAGGAGCTGAGAACCTAGCTGCTGACCATCTGTCCCGATTGGAAAACCCTCACCAAGATGTGTTCGAGAAAAAGGAAATCAATGAAATATTTCCTCTCGAGACACTCAACGTGGTTGCCTTTCCTGGAGACTCGACTACCCCATGGTTTGCCGACTTTGCAAACTACCATGCGGGCAACTTTGTTGTGAAAGGGATGTCGTCCCAACAGAAGAATAAGTTCTTCAAGGATGTCAAACATTATTTCTGGGACGACCCCTACTTATTCAAAATCTGTGCGGATCAAGTCATCCGGCGGTGTGTTTATGGTCAGGAAGCCATTGATATTCTCGAGGCTTGCCATTCTGGACCCACTGGGGGACATCATAGTCCCAATTACACCGCCAAAAAGGTGTTTGATTCCGGTTTCTATTGGCCCACAATCTACAAGGATGCCCATAATCTCATCAAAACTTGTGACGCTTGTCAGCATCACGGAAATATTTCACGGCGAAATGAAATGCCACAAAATGCAATTCAAGTCTGTGAAATTTTTGATGTCTGGGGCATTGACTTTATGGGGCCATTCCCATCATCTCGGGGAAACAAATACATTCTCGTGGCTGTTGACGATATGTCAAAATGGGTTGAAGCGAGAGCTTTACCCACCAATGATGCCCGAGTTGTTGTGAAATTTTTGAAATCTCTTTTTGCCCGTTTTGGAACTCCACGCGCTATAATCAGTGATCGTGGTACGCATTTCTGCAATGACAAGTTTGATAAAGTCATGCAAAAATATGGTGTTACACACCGTCTTTCTACCGCGTATCACCCCCAAACAAGTGGGCAAGTGGAAGTTACCAATCGTGGCATTAAAAGAATCTTGGAAAGGACCGTAGGAGAAAGCCGTGCCTCCTGGTCGGATAAGCTAGATGACGCACTCTGGGCCTTCCGTACAGCTTACAAAACACCCATCGGGTGTACTCCATACAAGCTTGTGTACGGAAAGGCGTGTCATCTGCCGATCGAGCTTGAGCACAAAGCCTACTGGGCCCTCAAGCATGCAAACTTTGACCTTCAGACAGCGGGTGATCACCGAAAAGTTCAAATGAATGAATTAAATGAACTTCGTGATCATGCCTATGAAAATTCTTTAATCTACAAAGCAAAAACAAAGAAGCTCCATGACTCAAAAATTAAGAACCGCGTTTTCAACGTCGGTGATCGAGTCCTTCTTTTCAATTCTAGATTGAAGATTTTCTCGGGTAAATTAAAAACCCGCTGGACTGGTCCATTCACCATTGCCAAAGTTTATCCTTATGGCACCGTTGAGTTATCTCAAAATAACGCTCCAAATTTCAAAGTGAATGGCCATCGGTTAAAGCACTACTTTGGAGAGGACATTCCACTCAGGGTTGCCCCGGATCTACAAACTTTCCCCATGAACCAATGAATGCGGGGATCGAGTCAAGCTAGCGACTCGGGAAATAAAAACAGAGCACACCATATGGGTTTTCACCCATATTTCTGATTTCTTTCTACTTTCTACCACCTAAGTGTGGGGGAGATGCCCCACATTTTGTATATATGTCTTAAATGAATGAAAATTGTATATTAAAAAAGAGAATAATTGTTGTGTTTAGCCAGTAATATTATCTTTTTACGTTCAAGGATTCGGCATAATAGCCGGGACTTTGAATATTGAGGACAATATTCAGTTCTAAGTGTGGGGGGGAAATTCTGGCGAATTTGATCATTAATGTACCCTTTTTAGTCCCTTTTTCCCCCATTTTGGACCAGAAAAAAATTTTTTTTTTAGTGGAAGTGCTTAGCACTAAACACAACAAATGGTAATCAATCCACCATGTCTAACACACATAAGGATTGGCTAATCCAGGAGCAAACGGCTCTTGGTAAAGATAACTCAAATCCGTTTACGGCTTACAATTTGCCAAAAATTGTATGGTACTCAACTCACCATATCCTAAAAAGTGAAGAGTTGGCTAGCCCGCAAGTTTATGGCTTGTGGTAAAGGCAGTTGGAAAACCATAATTGGTAATCAGCTCACCAAAGATAATAGTGATAATTTATCTAAGAGTTGGCTAGTCCAGAAGCAAACGGCTTTTGGTAAAGACAAATCAAACCCGTTGGAAGCTGGTGATTTGCTCAAAATCATTTGGTTATCGTTGTACCAAGGTTCTTACTTGAACTGAAACAATTGGCTACTCCAGAAGTAATGGCTTTTGGTAAAGAGATTCAAATCCATTAAGTTTTCACAAAGATTGCTAGGGACTAGCAATGATTTAGTGTGGGGGATTTGATATGTGTCTAAATACACATATATTTTATACTGTTTAACCCCACAAAAACAGTCAAAAACACTTTTAAAAGTCTCAAAAAGCAGAAAATATCTTTAGACTGTGTTTTATTCATAAATTGGCAAAAATAGTCCCTAGTGTTTTAAAATAAAACTTTTTCAAGAAAATTACAAAAATGGTCCTTGAGCTTAAATTTTCTACAAACCAAGCGGACCCTTTCTTATATACTTCATAACCCAGTCCAGTCCAAAGCCCTTATGACCCTCCTGAACCAATTTGAACCCTTGCCAGTCCAAACCAACCCCGTTCTATAATACCAGTCAAATACCGGTCAAACCCACACCCCGTTTTATCCCTTCCCTCTCCCTCACCTCTGAAGCCCAAAACCAGGTGGTTTTGCCACAACTTGGCTGCCACTTTTCCACCTCACTACCTACTACTTACCCTTACCCTTTCCACATCATAACCCCAACCCACAAACATTTAATGCATCCCCATTACTTTTCCCTAAACCAATTCATAAGCCTGTTTTCTGTGCAAAAGTGTACCAACTTGGCTGCTAACCCTCTCTTTGTTGTCTCCTCAACATATGCTAACCTCCAAAGAGCATTAATTGCAAAATTTCGGCTGCAAGATACATATCTCACTTTTGGTGCCAAAATTAGTTTTAACGGTTGGGATCTTTTTGACTCATCCAATGGTCAAGATTGTTGATGGGATATGTTCAGAAGCGTGTGGGAAGTCTGATATGCTATATAGAAGGAAGGGGAGGCAAGAGAAAAAAGATATCTAGTGTAACTTTAGTTTATGTATGTTTTTAAGTTAAATTCCATCTCCTAGTTTATGTTTAAGCTTTTAAGCATTGTATTAAGTTATTTCAGTGTTTTGTAAACGTTTTCAAGTAATCAATTTCAAGTTTTCTTCACGAATTAAGTTTATGCCGTTTTTATGCTCAAATTCTCAAGTTCACTTTTGTGTTGTTGTAGTTGATTATATGGACTGAAATAGATCATATAAGCTCTCATAAAGCTTCTGAAAGCTTTTAGAAACCATAAAATTCAGTTTAGTGATAAAAACCAAAAATACCAAAAAATCACATAAGTAGATAAAAATCAAGAAATTCAGCAATGATGATCAAGAAAGCTGGAGCAGGGTAAATCTTGGATGGCCTTTGGGTTCAGAAATTGATTTGAAGGGTATTTCAGTTGGTCCTTGGTCCTTGTTCTTTAATCTCAGTTGAAGTTCAGTTGTAAGCATTGTTAAGCAATTTTTGCATTTCACTCCAATATTAGTTTCTAGCTTGAATACTTGTGTTCTTGTGTTTCTATGTTGTAGTTAAGTAGAATCATAGATTAAAACAGGTTGCTTGTTCTTTAAAATTTGTAGTTGCTTAAAATCTTGTTTTCACAGTCATATTAGCATAATTGTTGTTTCTGTGTTTTATGTTGTTATTGCTGCTGGATCCTACTTATTTAGTCTTATGGAATGATAATACAATCTCTGAAACAAGTTTTATGGTCTTAATCTGGTATTAACTTTGATAATCTTCAAGATCACTTTCTTAAAGAGTGTTTGGAATTATTGTCTTAACTGTGATAGAAATTGTGTATGATATTGTTCTTGTTTGATGTATGTCATGTATGAATCTATTAACTCAGCTAAGTCATAAAAACTAGTGCTCATTTGAAAGAAAGTCAGTAATCACTTTGACTCCATCTTGCTTGTTGCTCTGTTGCAATATTTGGTTCCATATTCTCCACTTTAGTTTGGTAGTTGTTAATCTAGCTTGATTTAATTTCTTTTTAACTTTAAATAACTTAATCAGTTAGTAGTGTAAGATCTAAGATCATTTTAATCAACTTTAGTTAAAATACTGCCTTCAGCAGAATCACTTTTGCTGCTATCAGCAGAATCGTTTTTCACCTTCAGCAGAATTGACTTTTGCTTTCAGCAGAATTGCATTTCTGCTGCCTTCAGCAGGAACCATTTTTCATTATCAGCAGTATCATCCCCTATCAGCAGAATTGCTTTTGTATTAGCAGCAGGTTGTTTTTGTACAAGCAGTACTTTGTTACTCCAGCAGTACCTTGCTTTTTACTCCAGCAGTACCTTGAGTTTTGCTCTAGCAGGCTCTTTTTACAATAGCAGTACTTTGCTCTAGCCTTGGCAGTACCTTTCTCTTTGCTTAGTTCCTTTACTCCTTCAGTTCAGTTAATCTTTCATCTTGTTAATATTGTTTGTTTCAGTTAATTTCATTCACAATCTTGTAGTGTAATCAAAAATCAAACCTCTTTAACTGGTTACCTTTTCACGAACACTTGATCACAAATTGTTTTAAGCACAATTTCATGCTTCGTTGGGATTAAACAACCCAGGGAAAAACTATACTACTCCCTTGGATTTTTGCATTGTGCCCTTTCTAGTTTGACTTTAGTTGACCACAACCGTGGTTGATTTAGGTTGACTGTTTTGGGGCCAGTTGATGAACTCAAATTAGTACATTTTATTACCATCATTTATCCTATTAATTTGACTTGTTTTACTATATTATGTATGAGGATTGATACTTAATCGTTTACTTTTGTAATTCTCAGTTGAAAACAAGCATTTGGTGAAACTTGGCGATTTTGGACTGATTATGGAGCAAAACATGCAAGAAGTTAAGAGTCTACTGAAATGTGCAAGATCAAGACTATTCTGCTCCAGATGCGCCGCATCTAACTCATTACATACGGCGCATCTCTATCAAGATTCCACCAGATACGATCCAAGGTACAAGAGGACATGCGCCGCATCTAATAATGGAGTTACGCCGCATCTTTTGGCGGTGTACGAATATTCCTGAATATTATAACCTTGGACCCCACGCGAAGTAAAGTCAATGCGCCGCATCTACTTACTAGATGCGCCGCATCTTCCCTCAGACATAAACTATAAATACCCCAAGACCAGACGAATAGTAAAAGGAGAGTTCGAGAGTTCGAAGAACCGAAGAAAGACAGGAAAACCCTAGGACGAATTCAGTCAAGGCAGCAGCACAAGACACACCAAATAAAGATACAAGAGCTGTAAGAAGGTGCTGCATGTGTTTAATTCATTAAGTAGTTTTGTTCTATTGTGTTAGCAAACTTTAATTCATCAGGATTGATGGGCTTGTGTTATGTTATCATTCACTTCAACTCCCCTTAAAATTGCTTTCCCATTAATTAAAGTTTATATGTTGATGTCTTTGGTTACTACTTATTAGTGCATTGATCACCTCTGTGTTTATTAGTGGCTTGTGTAATGTGGCAACGGAAAGGTTGCACTCCCACGGTTATTACTAAATTGATCACTTAGGAATAACTTTTAGACATAAGTCATCATTAAGGGTTTACTCGCCGGTAAGCTTAGGACCAACGAGAAAGGATTAATTACATACACTTCATATAAAGCTATCAATAAAACAAGTGACAAACTACTTAATCATAAGGACAGCCCTCTTATTGTCTCGAGTATCTATCTGTGTACGTGCGTGCTACTTGCTGATTTGTGCCTGTTAGTTTAGTTTATTATTTTATTGCAAACAAAACCGTGCCAGTCTCTCAGGCTGAAACCCCCTTGCGTTAGAATATTAAAATACTGATTAGAATAACGAGATAATACGTTCCACTCTTAGTGATCGACACTCTACTTACCATTATATTCATACTGACCGGGTACACTGCTCGTTAGGTGTGTGTGTCATTGATAAGTCGGCTAAATATAAATTTAAAACTTGATTAGGCATTAAAACTGCTAAACCGCAACGACACATCACGCGCGCATCAAGTTTTTGGCGCCGCTGCCGGGGAGTGAATTGTTATTATCTGTTAATTTGATTAGTATTTTAATTAGGTTTTTCTTTTTATTAGGTTAATTGCATCATTGTATTATTTTGCATATTTGTTGTATTGTGTGTTTATTGTTTTCTTTTATTTTTGAGTGTTTATTTTTGTTTCTGTGTTTTATTTTTTTTATTTTTTCGTATTTTTCTGTTCTGCTATCGTTGTACTGTGCTTAATCAAACGATACGGCGCATCTGATATCTAAGATACGGCGTATTGCGTTCAATTTTTATAAAATACAACGCGTTTAATTAATTCGATACGACGCATCTTTTCCCCAAGATACGGCGTATCTGTTTTTAATAAGAAAATTTTTCTAAGCGATAAAGTAATACGACGCATCTGCTTTAGCAGATACGGCCTATCTGTTTTTGATAAAAAAATTTTTCTAAACGTTAAACGTAATACGACGCATCTGCTTTAGCAGATACGGCGTATCTATTATTTTAATTAAAAACAGTTTTCGAATTATTAAACAGATACGACGCATCGATCTATATCGATACGGCGCATCTTCTGAAATCAAAAAAATCTTTTATTTTGAAACGTAACGAAAATACGGCGCATTAACCTTCGTTAATACGACGCATTTAATTTTAAATAAATATCGATTTTTGATTAATTAATTCGATACGGCGCATTCAAAAATTCTAAGCGGCGTATCTATTTGCTGAATAAAGTCTGATTTAATTTTAACGATTATAAGATACGGCGTATCCAACTTTTTGGATGCGGCGCATCGTCTGCAGATATCAGTAACTTTAATTTTTCGTATTCCGTTTTCGTTGCTAATTTTCTGATATATTACTTTCTCGGGCATACCCTACTGATGCTTTTGTGATTGATTTCAGGAAGTGCATGACCAGGAGTTCTACAAAGAACTTGATTCAACCTTTCGAAGATCCTGAACGAGCCTTACATTCGCTTAAAAGGCTTTTCAACACTAGAAGCTTTGATCTTTCAAGTTCACTCGAGCTTGATTATTTTTCTGAAGAAAAAGAGGAAGTTGAAGCAGAAACAATGGGCGAAAACACTACTATGGAGGAATACATGAACAGTACCCGTGCTGATTACACTTCAGGAGTTGCTAGACCAAAGTTTGATGATAAGTCAAAATTTGAGTTGAAGGGTCAGTTTCTCAAAGAGCTAAGAGAGAACGCTTTCAGTGGGACGGAACATGAGGATGCTAATGAGCATGTTGAAAAGGTCCTGGAGATTGCAGATTTGTTTACTTCAGAAGGAGTCAATGACGATCAACTCATGCTAAGAATCTTTCCAATCTCGCTAAAAGGAGCTGCTAACAAGTGGCTAAGAAATGAACCTGCTAGTTCAATCACTACATGGGGAGATTTGAAGAGCAAATTCCTGAAGAGATATTGTCCACCTGCTAAGACTGCTAAAAAAATGGAGGCTATCAATAGTTTCAAGCAAGAGCCTGATGAAACTCTTTATCAAGCTTGGGAACGATTTAAAGATTTATTGATAAAATGTCCTCAACACTATCTAACCCCTATGCAGGAAATAATATTGTTTTATCAAGGATTGGACGTGCCTACTAGACAGATTTTGGATGCTAAGGGAGCTGTACCTCAGATGAGTGCAACTAATGCTAGGAAAGCGATCCAAGAAGCTGCTAATCATTCTCAGAAATGGCACGATGGGACCTCTACTAGATCTAAGAGCAGCACTAATTTTGACGGGATTGCTGCTATTCAAGCTCAATTGGATAAAATTAGTAGAGAGATGAAGAAGCGTGACGAAAGAGCGTATGCTGCCCAGGTTGGATGTGAAAAGTGCGAAGGACCTCACTACACTAAAGATTGCCCGAACAAGAATGAAAGTGAGACGTTTGAAGAAGCATATTACACCCAATTTGGACAACCATTCCGACCTTCGGGAAGATTTAGGGAAGCTACACCGGGATTCTATCAAAAGAACAACTTCAATCCCGCTTATCAAGAAAGGAGGCAGACTTTAGATGATACTTTAAAGCAAATTATGGCCGAAGCTGCTAAAAGACATGAAGAGAATACTGCTATGATCAAAGAAATCCGAGCTTCAACGGACACTACTACAAGAAATCAAGGGGCTTCGATCAAAGCACTGGAACAACAAATTGGTCAAATGAGCAAAGTTCTTCAAGAAAGGGGATATGGGAGTTTACCGAGCTCAACTGAGACCAACCCAAGGGATCATGTCAAGGCCATAAGCACAACTGAAGAAGTCACTCCCAACTTACCTAGAAGGTCGATGAACGGTATTGATGGTGCAAGACCCGAATTTTTCTTTAATTCTTCAATCAGTTTAAGGAGAATGCTAAAAGAAAAGACAAAGATTGAAGAAGAGATCAAGGCAACAATGAAAGAAGAGAGCCCTGCAACCGATTTAAATGCCTTGCCTCATAAAGAAAAAGACCCAGGAAGTTTTACTTTACCTTGCTCTATTAATGATATATCTTTCAATAATGTGTTAGCTGACTTAGGAGCTAGTGTTAGTGTTATGCCTCTTAAGACGTTCACTACCCTAGGACTAGGAAAATTAGCGCCAACTAAATTACTTATTGAATTGGCTGATAAAACGGTAAAACGACCTGTAGGGATTGCTAATAATGTGCTAGTTAAAATTGAGCAGTTTATTTTTCCCGTAGACTTTGTTATACTAGATATGCCCGAGGATGTTAAGATTCCTTTAATCCTCGGAAGACCTTTCTTGTCTACTGCCCATGCTAAGATTGACGTGTTTAAGAGAAAAATCTCATTAAGGGTAGGGAATAATAAACTAGTCTATAAGTGCCAAGATCCGGTTAAAAGCATAATTAGAGGTGTTTATGTGCTAGGATTAAGAGAGCGTATGGACCTCGATCTTGAAGCTAGACTAATGGGAGAAACATTGATTCAAAACAACTCAACTAATCCTAATCATGAGAACTTTGAGGAATTTATTGACCTTAATGTACCTACCGAACTTAGACGCGATGTTGTTAATGATTCTGATGATGAGTGGTATGATTGCGTAGTAGTTAACAAACGTAGGAGAATAGTTGAGAATACAAATTTGAACAATGATGTGTTTATTGAACTACCACCCCACCTTGCTTATTTATGCTTATATGATAATGAAAATTTCCCGTCTATCATTTTGTCATCTCTGCCCGAAAGGGACAGGACTTTGTTTATACAGATATTAAAGAAGAACGGCGTGGAAATTAAGGACGAGCAAGGAATGTTCAATATTACTGAATTGGCGATGAAGGAGCGCGATGTTTCCGACTCCTTCAATGATCAATATTAAAGAGCTGAACGTGAGTCTAACTTGAAGACTCTGGAATAAAGACAAGTGCTAGCCGGGAGACAACCCGGAGAATTTTTATTATTCTGTTTTATGTGTCGAGTCAGTCAGACCCGCATGACGATACGGCGCATCTCAATTATGAGATGCGACGCATCTCCTGCAATGGTCATATCTTATTTTAATTTTCTGCATTTTTTATTTCCGACTTTAAAACTTTTTATCAGTTTATTTTAATGCGGCGCATCCCTGGTTAAGGATGCGGCGCATCTTTATTCTGATCCGTATTTATTCCAGGCTCGATACGGCGCATCTTCTTCAATAAGATACGGCGCATCGACTGACCTGATGATTTTCAGTTTTAATTTTTATGTTTTATTTTTATCTAACTACTAATGTATTATGCAAGTTTGAACCTTTCTTATCTTAGGTGTGTTTTAAAGCATTGGTGGTATTATAGTTTCCTGGATTTCCTGTGGATACATCAAGTATGAAGCTTTAACGTTCTAATCCACAAGAAGTTGATTTTTGCTCTTATACAAATGGAGGATCATACCGAGCAAATCTCAGGGGAGTTTTTCTGTTCTAATTCTTTTATTTTCCAGTTTTTAACCTTTTATACAAACAATGAGGACGTTGTTTAACTTAAGTGGGGGGATTGGAGAATTAGAACACTTAACACTTACTTGTCCTAAACTTTTTCAAAAATTATGCTTAAAATGTGCTTAATATATCAAACTTAAATTTTTTTAGCATGTTTTTGTTTAAGATCTAAGTTGCATAGCTGCACACATGACGTTATTTTCAAAAATTGTGATTTTTCCAAAATTCACAAATCTATGAGTGTGCCGGTGACTTGTAGACTTTAGAACTTGGCTTGTATACTATTCGAGACCACCATAATAAGTATTATTTATATAATTGGAATGACTTGTCTAACTTGGTAAAAATTCTAGGATTACACCCAAATAGCCTATTATATGTTTTGTGTTATTAACTAACTACACTGGTTAGTTAACCCCCGTATAAACCCTTTTGTTTACTCTCATTTTTAGAGTAAGATACCCCTAGAAAAACACTTAGAGCCATTCCTTTCGTTTCTTACACCTATGTTTAAAATGTTTCGTTACACCCTTACACCTTAGCCTACCCTGTAGATTAGAATCCGTGGTTGGTTAATTGCTATAGGCAAAGTGTGTTTCCTTACATTACCTGTGTTCGCGTGCGTAATTCATTATCTTTGGTTAGGTCGGGAAATTGCACAATGCAATTGGAGTGAAAGTAAATATTGTATACCTTTGAGTATTTTTCGTGTGTTTACTACTTTCGCTATTACCGTTATTTCTGAAGTAAAGAAAGTTATAGTGATGTGGTGAAATTTTACACATCTGTGGTTACTAAAAAAAAAAAAAAAAAAAAAATTTTTTTTATATAAAAAATGAAAAGAAAAAGAAAAAAGAGTTGGATGTTTGTTTTAACCAACGATGTAAAGTTATGTAAGTGGTCGATATCACCACTAGTTGTTATATATTATATCTATGGATTGAATGGGAATTGGCAGTTATGGGAACGCCAATTAAAGTTTATTCTTTGATTGAGATCTTGTTGAGTATAATTCGTGTCTACCTAAAGCGTGTGTTTCAAGTGTTAAAGCGTGAGTTATTCAATGATATGAGTCTTATTCATGGGATGGTTGGGATAGTGATTAACCACACTTAGGATTTTAATTTATTTGTTTTGTTTATTTTTTTTTTTATTATTTTACACCAATTTATATCCCAAATATTATCCATACCCTATATTATTCTTTATCCAACCAAACCTTTGATTTATTGAGATTAGGGATTTGAGCAATCTTAAGTATCGTAGTCGTGGATTCGGCTATGTATTTATGATTTTGTCACCCTTTTTGATATATTATTATTGGTGAAGTTTGGACCTATCTTTAGCCTATTCGAGTTAAGGATTTGAGCAATTGCAAGTATCGTGTTCGTGGATTCGATCATGTATTTGTGATTTTGTCGCCTTTTCTGGAATTTGAGATCGATAGTGATTAAGAATAATTAACCTTTAAGCCTAAAAACCCTTTTTACCGCTTTAGACTTGTTATTCCTTAGCTTTAGTGGGGGAGATGTGTATACTTGCCAAGCCTATGATAGAATATTCGTCGCGACTGGACAGTTAAACGATTAGATTTGCTTTTATCGACTTATTTTATTTTACTTCTAATTCGTTAAGTGTTTGGTTGTGTGATTATGAAATGAACGAATACATGCTTAAATATAAAAATAAATCCTAACATCTTTTAGGATACATTTTCATAAGATTAATTCTTAGGTTTACTTGGGGACAAGTAAAGTTCAAGTGGGGGGATATTTGATGAACTCAAATAAGTACATTTTATTACCATCATTTATCCTATTAATTTGACTTGTTTTACTATATTATGTATGAGGATTGATACTTAATCGTTTACTTTTGTAATTCTCAGTTGAAAACAAGCATTTGGTGAAACTTGGCGATTTTGGACTGATTATGGAGCAAAACATGCAAGAAGTTAAGAGTCTACTGAAATGTGCAAGATCAAGACTATTCTGCTCCAGATGCGCCGCATCTAACTCATTACATACGGCGCATCTCTATCAAGATTCCACCAGATACGATCCAAGGTACAAGAGGACATGCGCCGCATCTAATAATGGAGTTACGCCGCATCTTCTGGCGGTGTACGAATATTCCTGAATATTATAACCTTGGACCCCACGCGAAGTAAAGTCAATGCGCCGCATCTACTTACTAGATGCGCCGCATCTTCCCTCAGACATAAACTATAAATACCCCAAGACCAGACGAATAGTAAAAGGAGAGTTCGAGAGTTCGAAGAACCGAAGAAAGACAGGAAAACCCTAGGACGAATTCAGTCAAGGCAGCAGCACAAGACACACCAAATAAAGATACAAGAGCTGTAAGAAGGTGCTGCATGTGTTTAATTCATTAAGTAGTTTTGTTCTATTGTGTTAGCAAACTTTAATTCATCAGGATTGATGGGCTTGTGTTATGTTATCATTCACTTCAACTCCCCTTAAAATTGCTTTCCCATTAATTAAAGTTTATATGTTGATGTCTTTGGTTACTACTTATTAGTGCATTGATCACCTCTGTGTTTATTAGTGGCTTGTGTAATGTGGCAACGGAAAGGTTGCACTCCCACGGTTATTACTAAATTGATCACTTAGGAATAACTTTTAGACATAAGTCATCATTAAGGGTTTACTCGCCGGTAAGCTTAGGACCAACGAGAAAGGATTAATTACATACACTTCATATAAAGCTATCAATAAAACAAGTGACAAACTACTTAATCATAAGGACAGCCCTCTTATTGTCTCGAGTATCTATCTGTGTACGTGCGTGCTACTTGCTGATTCGTGCCTGTTAGTTTAGTTTATTATTTTATTGCAAACAAAACCGTGCCAGTCTCTCAGGCTGAAACCCCCTTGCGTTAGAATATTAAAATACTGATTAGAATAACGAGATAATACGTTCCACTCTTAGTGATCGACACTCTACTTACCATTATATTCATACTGACCGGGTACACTGCTCGTTAGGTGTGTGTGTCATTGATAAGTCGGCTAAATATAAATTTAAAACTTGATTAGGCATTAAAACTGCTAAACCGCAACGACACATCACGCGCGCATCACCAGTCAAGCACCAACAAATGCTGCTCTTGTGGCCACTGAGACTGCTCTAATGGCCTTTTCTGATTCAGAGGTAAATTCTATCATAAAATGTACTGAATCATGTTGTACTCTTAAAGCTTATGAAGACCTTAAAAAGAAATTTGATGATCAACTAGAAAAGCTGTATGACTGTATGGCTAATTTAGCTAATCATAAAAGAGGTCTAGCTGTACTTGAAAAAATAAATCTTACACTTTAGAGAAAATGAATTTACGTTTACTGATGACATGAATGCATTAAAAAGAAACATATAATTCAAAGATGAGTGTATTATTAAGCTGAATGATTCTCTAGCAAAGCACAAAAATAAAACTGAAAATGTTAAGATAACAGTAGATGCTTTAGCTCATGCCTCAGAGGGAATTAATAAAATTTGGGAAGCTCAAGTAATCAATAAAGCTAAGTCTGGTGTTGGATACAAGTCTGTTCCTCCACCATACAGAGGTGTTCCTTCACCTCCAGGTATTGACCTAGCACACACAGGATTTGCTGAGTTTCAAGAACCAATAATGGAATATGGTTCTAAGTCTACTAAGAGTCCTAAGGTAGAGAAAGTAAGTGAGTATTTATGTAAAACTTCACTTTCTGAGGACAAGGCGTCCTCTGATAGGAAACCATATGCTATAGTTGTTGAAGACTGTACATCTGATAGTGATGAAGAAAAACAGGTTATGTCTAAACCTGACTTGGTTAAGAAAGCAGGAACAAGTGTTCCTAAGATAGTCAAACACAATACTGATAGACCTAAGACCAATGAAAAACATGTTAGGCAACCAGTTAGATATTGTGAACAATATAGAACTACAAACAACCCCAGAGGTAACCAAAGGAGTTAGAATAACCTCAAGTCTCACCAACTAGGTGATGACTTTGTCTTTTATAACAAAGCTTGTTGCTCTTGTGGTAGTTTTGACCATCTTGCAGCTTTCTGTAACCAATGGGTATCTGGGTATACAAACAAAAGGGTGAATCTAAAAAGGCAAACACCTAAAAGTCACTCTAACTTTACTAGAACAACACCCAGAACAGTTTCATTTATGTTTGGCACAAAAGCAGTTTCTACTGCTAGACCAAAAGTTTCTACTGCTAGACAAGCAGTTCCTACCGGTAGACCATTTATGACTGTCTACCCAAAATCAATAGTTAAGGGTGCAAAAACAACTTTCAAACATGCATCAAATACTCTTAAAAGTCCCATTCAATCAAAATCAGTGGTCCAAAAACAAGTTTGGAAACCAAAGGGTACAACTACAAAGCTAGCAAATTCTGATGCTAAGCATGTAGTTCATACTACTGCTAAGGGAAACAGGGCAAATGCTGTTAAGGCCTCAGCATGTTGGATTTGGAGACCTCT